>SNQJ01S0004601.1:40773-61438 GCA_010110895.2 Picea sitchensis | reverse complement strand
CTTTTGGAGAGAGCTCCTTTTGAAGTGATGAGTTATTTTGAAAACCTAGAATGGAGTAATACAAACGACGTGTTCACTTAATATTATGAGATTCATCACGGTCGATTCTTTCAGTATGTTCTTTCTGTTGTCATTGTCATACTGTCTATCTCTTCATTTTTTCAACTGAGTTAAAATTTGTTTGGAATTCATTTTATATTCTCCTTACACACAGTTGATATATACGTGTTCCGTTTCTATGGTGACTGGTCAGAATTCACTCCAGATAAGTGCTCTACATCTAGTTATCAGCCTTCAATATTTTTTCCTCTAAAGTTGTAGTGAAAATTCATCCTTGATAGATGCTTTCACTA
Organism: Picea sitchensis; assembly: GCA_010110895.2. NCBI lineage: Eukaryota > Viridiplantae > Streptophyta > Pinopsida > Pinales > Pinaceae > Picea > Picea sitchensis. The sequence continues at coordinate 61,085 of SNQJ01S0004601.1, read as the reverse complement.
TGATGGCCTTTTCCTTTTCTTTTTCTGCTACTATATCATGATTATCAATTGCTGAAAGATAGACTCACTTTGCCTCATTTTCTGCAAGTAATACTATCACTGCTATGATCTCTTTTCTTAGGTTTTCACTTGACTCCATCACCCGATAGGTCTTTTGAAATCTGTGCAACCCCTAAGCTTATTAAAAATCTTCTCTGATGAGAAATCTAGCCTTCTTTATGTGATTACTGAATATTCTTGAGTAAATAACCCTTGGCCGTTGAGGGAACCCTCTCTGAGTGTATTAGGTCATAATTACACTCTAAATCAATTTTTAGGGGTTGGCTTGTTGTAACCCAAGTCAAGCTCTAAGTAACAAATAAATTTTTCTTTTAAAAATGTGCTAAGGCTTGGCTCTATTACAGCCTAGAGTCAACTCTTGCGACAACATTTTTTGGCACCGTTGTTGGGGATGGAGGACGAAGTTATCTTCCCTGCGATACGACAAAGGTTTGGACCTATTTCCTGTTGGTGAACATGGGATAGATGTTCGGATGGATATGATTGTTCACCTGGCGACTCCTTGGTTCGTAGACTCTACATGTTTTCGTTGGCGACTCCACTGATCTAAAATGTCGAATTCCTCCGCTACTCGGATCGCTGCAAGACACTAAGTAACGAGGTTTAGAGTTTTTACAGGTCACTTTATTGATGTAGGCACATGGTCTACTATTCTTGGCACTTTACAGGAAAGTACCATATCTAGATGGAGCCTATGTTGTAACAGATTTTGAAAATTTCTCTACTCAGTGTTTTCATTCCAATGTGTTTGAGAGTCGCATCAAACTTATTTCCAAATTATCTCTAAATTGCATCAGACTGTTGAAGGCCTTGTAGGGTTTTTTGTATGCGCACTGGTTTTTTGTGTTGAAAATATCGGCGTTCCTCAGATAACAATGATGCTGAACTGAATAAGCCTCCAAACGTATGTGAAGTTTTTGAAAGTAAGCAGTACAGAATGCAAATCACAATTGAAAGTACCAATCCTAAGTAGTTTCATTGAAGACAATATTTCATAAATGGAGATTTTATCAAACAAGCTATCAGGAGATGAGATCCGAGAAATGCGAGGTGGCAAATTCACTAATTATGCACCTGGTATTCCTTATCACGCAAGATCTTTATATATCTGATTCCAAGTCCTGGAAAGAAGCTTTCTCTTTCATCTTATGCAACATGGTCAAATGGAGGCACATGTCTTCCCATATTAGTTTATTATTTTCCTCATTGCTTGGGAGTATTTCAATGGATGACGTGTTGGTCGGATTGTTATTTGTTTGTATGGTAAGGTCTTACCCAATTAGTGGAAAACTTTCGAGATCTTCGCACAGGGGAGAAAGGTAAAGAAACAACTGAAAAATATTTGCATTATAAAGACTCTTTTCCATCATATTATACATCGTTCCATGATTCAAACTAGAGACATAGTATTTGGAGATGGTAGCGATAGTCAGTCAATTTATGGAGGCAATTTTCCTGATGAAAATTTCAAGCTGAAGCATTCCAATGCAAGTGTGGTCTCCATGGGAAATTCAGGCCCTGATTCTAACGGATCTCAATTTTTTATCACAACTGTGAAAGCATGCCAGTTGAATGGTCAGCATGTCACGTTCGGAAAAGTTATACAAAGAAATAAAAATGCAACCGATATCATGGCTCGCTCCCAGATATTATAAGGAAAAAAGGTAGTTTTCATAAAAGGAACAAATGCGCATGCGAGAGAATCCACAAAGAGGACTCACACAAAGTTTAGGCCACTCTATTTCAGAAATTTGACCGACTTAGAGTTGGATTGACTACTTCTCTTTTCCTGAAACCCGAAATTAGGGTTCCATCTCACTCACAAACACAAAGGGATTGTCTCATGTGTAAAACGTTGACTGGAAAAGCTCCAGAACTCGTTTTGTCTTTGGGATTTTAACTGACAGATGAATGAGCTTCTCATCTCTTATTACAAAAACCCGAAAGCTGAGACTTCGGTCCAATGAACATGAGTCACTAAATCCAAGCGCAAGCGCATGACCATTTCACTCTACGGACCTCGTTGATGAGCTATGCAACCATTTTAATGACCCACGCAGGAGGATTTTGGGCTTTGAACAAATATAACATATAGTTTTAATATAAGATTTTCCTTATCAGGTATTCACCAGATTCACAGGTGTCAGAAAAGAGAGAATAACTCGTAGAAGCAGCCCCCAAAGGGGATGTCAAAGGCGTGCGGCTAGATTTCTCGGATATCATTCAACACGAGGAAGCACAAGGCCGTATGCGAGAAAATACATGAAGAGCAACCACGTAGAGAAGACATCCACGCATCGGAGGTCAAACTAAATCATACACATCAATTGTCAAAGGAAGCTATAGATGAATCTTAAGAATGGTGGGCTTGCACCTAGAGTTTGCAATTTACATGCGAATTTGAGGAAAAGGAGGTCATTTTTGATACCTGTACACAACAACAACACCATGCACACACAAAGTCTATCAACCCAATGTCCCAACGCTCATTCAAATCACGAAGAGGGAGTTGGTGGTGGCTTTCATTTCTAGAAGATCAACACCTAGCATGAATCACTGTATTAATTGATCGCTCATGCAGTAAATATGACGAATAGGGACATGACAAATGTTGCTCTTCAAGCCAACACGACCCTACAAAGAAACAAATCAAAAGATTGAAAAAATCAAGAAGCCTTTTCACGTTTCCCATCTATAGCCGAATCCCTTTCATATCGGATTCCAGGCATAACTCGACTCAACTCGATATCTAGCCATCAACTATAGAGGAGTGTGATTATGCTTATATTACTAAGCCTTGCATTGTTGGCCAGCTGGAAATTCTAAGATCTGGGATATGTCAACAGAACTTCAACTAAGATTTGAATTCATTGATTGTTGATGTTTGGGATTTGATGTGTTAACACACATGTCGCTATGTTCTAAAAAAAATCACCTCCGATAGATAGAAACCAAAATCCATCGCCAACCTAATCCAGATTTAAAGTTAAAGGATGAAAGGCACGATATCAACATTCAAAGTGCCCATTACATCCACCGATTTTAATATTTCCCATAAAATATTCAGGCAACATTTAAGCAATGACACTCGACATTAAAGTTCAATCATGCAAAGCAATCATCCATATACCACTTGTCAAAATGATTAGTAACGGTTTAAAGAAGCTGGCAGAGCATCTGGCAGTCGCAAAATTCCATGAAGGTGAACCATTTCCATACTTCTCGAAACAAAAGAGATTTCTTTTAGATTATTTCCTGTAAACACTGAGTTATGTAACGGATCGAGAGGGTGAGATTAGCTAAATAATCGTTGGGGGAGGCCAATGAAAAAGCGGNCCTCTTTTGGAGAGAGATCCTTTTGAAATGATGAGTTATTTTGACAACCTAGAATGGAGTAATACAAACAACGTGTTCACTTAATATTATGAGATTCATCACGGTCGATTCTTTCAGTATGTTCTTTCTGTTGTCATTGTCATATTGTCTATCTCTTCATTTTTTCAACTGAGTTAAAATTTGTTTGGAATTCATTTTATATGCTCCTTACACACAGTTGATATATAGGTGTTCCGTTTCTATGGTGACTGGTCAGAATTCACTCCAAATAAGTGCTCTGCATCTAGTTATCAGCCTTCAATATTTTTTCCTCTAAATTTGTAGTGAAAATTCATCCTTGATAGATGCTTTCACTATGATGGCCTTTTCCTTTTCTTTTTCTGCTACTATATCATGATTATCAATTGCTGAAAGATAGACTTACTTTGCCTCATTTTCTGCAAGTAATACTATCACTGCTATGATCTCTTTTCTTAGGTTTTCACTTGACTCCATCACCCGATAGGTCTTTTGAAATCTGTGCAACCCCTAATCTTATTAAAAATATTCTCTGATAAGAAATCTGGCCTTCTTACTGTGATTACTGAATATTCCTGAGTAAAGAACCCTTGGTCATTGAGAGAACCCTCTCTGAGTGTATTAGGTCAGAAGTACACTCTAAATCAATTTTCAGGGGTTGGCTTGTTGTAACCTAAGTCAAGATCCGAGTAACAAATAAATTTTTCTTTTAAAAATGTGTTAAGGCTTGGCTCTATTACAGCCTAGAGTCAACTCTTACGAAAACAGACCCTACATATTGAACCCTAAATATAAGGAGAAAGTGAAGTTTGAGCTCGACATAATGCTGGAAGTAGGAATCATAGAAATTGTCGAAGAGTCAGAGTGGATCAGCCCTATGGTGGTGCAAGACAAGAAGACAGGACAGATCATGATTTGTGTAGATCTTAGAAAGATGAACAATGCTTGTTTGCATGACCCCTTCCCTACACCATTCACTGATGAAGTGTTAGATAATGTGGGAGGCTAGGAGGTATATTCTTTTACAGACGAATTTTCAGGATACCATCAGATCTGGATTGCCAAGGAGGATGGCCATAAGACCACGTTTGCCACAGAATGGGGATCCTACCAATATACAGTGATTCCATGTGGATTGAATAATTCCCCAACCATATTTTCCAGGGTGGTGGTCGAAGCATTCAAAGAGTTTTTGAATAAATTTCTAGAAGCATATTTTGATGATTGGACTGTTTTTAGTTTTTCAAAAAACCATATTGAATGTCTAAGTCTAATGTTGGACAAATGTAGGCAGTGTCAAATTGATTTGAATCTGAAGAAGTGCATCTTCTTCTCACCATTTGGAGTACTGTTAGTTCATATTGTATGCAAGCAGGGATTGATCCATCTAAAATTGCCATTATAGTTGATTTGCCACTTTCTACTTCAGTTAAACAATTGTGCACTACGCTGGGACATACTGGCTATGATAGGAAGTTCATCAAAGGATATTCACAGATTACAACACCCATGGAGAAGCTTTTGAAGAGGGACTGTCAGTTTAGTTGGACAGAAGAATGCCAACAGAGCTTCGACACACTGAAACAAAAGATGGTTACTGCACCTATTCTGGTCTTCCCAGATTGGAGCAAAGAGTTTCACGTGCATGTCGATGCATCATCTATTGTGTTGGGAGATGTGTTAGCACAACCGGGAACAAGAAACATATACCATCCATTAACGTTTTCTAGTAGGAATCTATCCACAACTGAAATTAATTACACCACTACTGAGAGAGAAGGATTATCCATGGTGTATGGATTGCAAAACTTTTGCCACTACTTGTTGGGAGGACACTTTAAAATGTTTACTGATCACTCCATGTTGAAGTACCTAGACAACAAGGCAGTGTTGGGGGGGGAGAATATGAAGATGTCTTCTGTTATTCCAAGAATATGATTTTGAAATTGTAGTTAAACCAGGAAGAATGAACAAAGGTCCTAACCACTTTTAAAGGTTGGAACATGGCGAAGAGTTGACCAGTCTAGAAGATACAATGCCAGATGCACAACTGCTAGCCATTAGGAATATTGATGACCACTTCACAGACATAGTCCAGTTCCTTTCAATAGGAATGGCACCTAGTGAGTATACCATTCCACAGAAGAAACAACTAGTCGTACATACTAAAGACTTTTCACTTATAGTTGGACAACTATACAAGATGGGACCTAATGAGATACTAAGGAGATGTGTTATGGAGGCAGAGCGACCATTCATCCTTGCATAATCTCATGAAGGAATCACAAGAGGACATTATGTAGGGAAATAAACTATGCAAAAGGTTTTGAGAGCTGGCCTTTGGTGGCCTACCTTCCACAGAGATGCTAAAGACTATTCCAGAGCTTGTGATGTATGCCAAAGAGTTGGGAAACCGTCAAAAAGAGATGAAATGACTTTATCACCACAACTGACCCTAAAATCATTTGAGAAGTGGGAAATTGACTTAGTGGGACCTATAAACCCACCAGGAAGGTGCACGGGAGCAAGGTACATCGTCACTATGACATAATACTTGATTAGATGGGTCGAAGCCAGAACAATTAAGGACTATAGTGCAACTGCAACTGCATGCTTCATATTTGAGGAAATCATAACCAGGTTTGCATTCCCAAGGATCCTTATGAGTGACCAAGGCACACATTTCATCAATAAGATGGTTGAATCCCTAACTGAGGAATTTGCAGTCCACCATCAGAAGAGAACACCTTACCATCCTCAAGAAAATGGGACATTTGAAGCATTCAACAAGATCTTGGAGACAACGCTGACGAAGATATGTAGTGTGAACATGGATGACTGGGATTTAAGAGTACCAACAATACTTTTGGCATGTAGAACCATCTATAAGAAACTAACAATGAAGACCCCTTTCAAGTTGGTGTATGGTCTCGAAGTTGTTGTTCCAATGGAATACCTGGTACCAAGCTTAAGAATTGTTTCCTTTATAGATATGGATGACAATGGTGCTATTCGTGAGAGACTCGCATAGTTGGTCAAACTTGAAGAAGACAAATTTATTGTAGGATTCCATCAACAGGTTCAAAAGGAAAGAGAGAAGGCCTATCATGACAAGCACATCAAGAAGAAGGCATTTGAGCAAGGTGATTTGGTACTGGTATATGACAGTAATTTCATGAAGCATCCTGGGAAGTTCAGAACACATTGGCCCGAGCCATATGAGATCACCTATGTTACAGAGGGAGGAGTTGTGCAACTGAAGACTTTGAATGGAGAATGAAAGGAAGGATTAGTGAACGAGAGTCGACTGAAGTTGTACTATGACAACCAACTACCTCGCATCTCTCACTAGAAGAAGGAATAAAAGGGTCTAGGTACTAGGTGCAGTTGAAACTGGGTACCAGACATAGAAAATACAGTCTGCACAAGGAAGGAAATGAGGCATAGAGTAGAAGGCAAAGGCTTCATTGCGTATTCTAAATTCGAAGTAAAACAAAAGGATCATATCTAAAGTGCCTTGGGATGAGTCACAGGTGAGTTTTGGGGGCCTGTTGGCCCTTAGTTATGGAAGCAAATGAAGATCAAGGAAGAAAAGGCGAAAAGTGAACTGCGCAGAAGACATAGTGATTGTTACTGGGTCAAAGTGAGAAAAAGGGCAGAAAAGACAGAGTGAAGTAAGGAAAATAAAGTTTTTGGATGAGAAGATTGAGGATGACAGATCAACAAGGAAGAAGGATCATGGACAACTCAACAAGCGGAAAAATCCACCATTGGATACTTTGGAGTACCACGCGAGAAGGAAGGAAAGACAGGCTGGCGAAGCCTAGAAAATGTGGGTCAAGTTGACCTAGGGTTTTAGACACCTAGGGATTTGGTATCTAGGGTTTTGACACCTAGGTCTCGGCCTAAGGATGTCGGTGAGATATTGTAATGTATAAATAAAGGTCAAGAGGACCTAGGTTGGGTTGTTGTCATTGTTTCTATTGTTCGATCTAGTTGTTTTGTTGATGTGAGTGATTATTGTTGTGCGAGAGAGAGAAGTGCTAAGTGTGAGAGTCTTCTGGTATTGTAAGATCTCCAACTAGGTGCGGATATCAAGTCCTGTAGCTAGGTGCACAGGAAGGGGAGAGGAAGAGAGAAGAGGACAAAGATCTTCTAGCTAAGAGCGTAGACAAGAACTATATGCTTTATCATTAATATACTATAAGCACAGTTCCGTGAACGTAGCCCTAGAGAGAGGGTGAACCACATATATCGTGTGTCATGTATGTGATTCATGCTTTGTTCTTTATCATTGATATAATGTTATTGCATTGTTGTGGTAGATCAGATCTATAGTTGTGTGGAGTAGATCTAGGTTGATAAGTGGTATATGCATGTTGTATTTCCCTAATAGTTGATCCCCTTGATATTCCCCTTGGTTGTAGACATTTATGTCCTGCAACCCCCTCATAGTTTCTTCGGGTGAGACTGCATCTGCCTCGTAGGTGTTGCCGAAAGGGCCAATAGATAGGGCTTCTTGGTTCGCTCTTGGAGTGAACCCCGGGTCTTCGCCTGCGCCAACAAGAGCGCTGACCTATTTTAAGGAGTCTTGGACTGTTGAGGAAAATCAAGGATAAATCCCCCTCATCTCTGGAGTTAGTTGGTTTCAAATCTGAGGTCAAATCTAGATCTTAGGGAAGATCCACAATTGATGGAGAAATATCCTCAACCTATCCCAAAAATATCTAAGGTGGTTGGGCCTCTCCAAGCCTCTATAAGGAGGCCTCTTCATGGTGAAAGGGAGAGACATGGAAGGCATCAAACTTATGATCTCATAAGGAAGATATCAGTGAAGCATATTCAGTTTGTGGATCATTTAAACAAAGGGTTTGGAAAAAGAGAGCTTGGTGAAGCTGCTGAATCTACATATATGGTTGTAAGTACTTTGCTTTATTTTTATTAATATATATGTGCTTGGACTATTTCCTTCAAAATTATGTTTATCTACATGAATTTGTCTTTAATAGATAGATCTGGTTTCAAGCTAATCATAGTAGAATAGGAAGCATGTTTTGTCTTTGATTGGATTGTAGGTCTTGTTGAAGAGCTTGGAGACCAGAGCTCAACTCGGATTGAGTGAGGACAAACAATGAAAAAGGCACATCCTCTTCTTATTATCTATACATTAGTTTAGATAGGTTTAAAGGGATGTCAGTGACCAACGTTAGGACCTTTCTGTCCTAGTCTTAGGAGTCTAGAGCCCAAGAGGGGATTCACCTGTCCGCAGGGGGATTTCCCTATAACAAAAAGCTTACTAAATTTTCCCATTTTATTCCAGTGAAGTCAACACACAAGGAAACCGACATTGCTAAGATATACATGTGTGAAGTTTCTATGTTTCACGATGTACCTAAGACAATTGTGTCTGATAGAGATTTCAATTTCACTTCGAACTTTTGGAAAGGTATATTCAAAGGATTTGGAACAAATTTGAATTTCAACACAACATATCACCCTGAATCAGATGGTAAAACTGAAAGGGTAAATAAGGTGATTGAAGATATGCTCGGGATGTATGTGATGGATAATCCATAAAAATGGGAATACTACCTTCATTTGGTAGAGTTTTCTTACAACAATCATTATTATGCATATTTAAACATTATCCCATTTGAAGCACTTTATGGTAGAAATTGAAACATGCCAGTGAGTTGGGACAACGCAGCAGACCGCGCACTAGTTGGGCCAGATCTACTACAGGAAATGGAGGAGAAGATGGTAAAGATAAGGAAAAATATAAAGTATGCCCAAGAACAGAAGAAAATTTGAGTAGATAAAGGAAGAACCCACAGGGAATTTAGAGTCGGTGAACATGTGTTTCTGAAAGTGAAGGCTAGGAACAGTTCCCTGAAGTTGGGAAAGTGCTCTAAGTTAGCAGTGTGCTATTGTGGGCCAATTAAAATCATTGAAAGGATTGGTTTTGTTTCCTATATGCTTGCATTTCTTGCATCCTTGTGTATTCATAATGTATTCCATGTGTCATTACTTAAGAAGTATGTACCCGATGCTAATCATATTGTTGATTGGAATGTGATTCGGGTGGATCCAGAAGGCGGATTTCAAGTGCGACCAATTTGCATATTGGATCGGAAAACCAAGCATCTATGAAAATGAGACATGGAGATGGTAAAGGTCCAATATACATGGTATGATTACGAGGATGCAACTTGGGAGCACGAGGATGCTATGGGAGAAGAGTATCCGTATCTTTTTGAAGATTTTTGAAATTTTGTATGTACATATGTATACGATGCACTAAGGACAGTGCATAAATAAGGGGGAGGGGATTGTAATGTCATTGATCCAGGACCCTTTGTAATTGTATATATAGGCTGGTGAGATGTTGGTACTAATTGTTTTATGTAATGTATATATAGGTTGGTGAGCCATTCACACCTCGTTTTGGTGTTGCATAGATCTAAGTAAGTGCATGGATAATTGTTATAAAGACATAGTGCACACATTTTGTGTGTTGCACACACCTGGGTAAGTGCGTACATTTCACCGTGTTCCATGCACTTGGATAAGTGTGTAGTAATGACCTGGAAGTGCACATTTATAATTTATATATATGTGTACATGACTGATTATGTATTGAGGCCAAAGGGCCTATGTGATTATGAGGTTGGTGAGCCTAGACGCAGATAGGCCAACACACCTATCCATGTAAATATAATCATGATTATTAATATAATATTGCATCAATGTGCACATATTGACTCAAACAAAAAGAGATGGGGGGTTTACTCCACTAAAAAAGGGAAAAGGGTGTGATTCGTAAGTCTTGGGGAATATTTTAGTACTATTTCTGGTAAAGTGTATGTGTATATGTTTTTATCCTAAGTTCCCAAGGGTAGGGAATGGGTCACCAAGTGGATTAAAGATACTTTTGAAGGTGACAAGTGTCAAGTGGAAGGCATGCAATATATATTTCTAGCCTTAGTGTATTTTGGGGGAAATTATCCATTATTCAAGGGATTCATGTGGCAAGATGTCGTGAACAAAAGGGGGTCAAACTGTATGGAAAATATGATTATTAACTTATCTACACAAAGAATCTTGTAAGAAGTTGTGGGGGTTATAATATGATTTTATGGTCAAGGGATGGGTTGACAGACTGATATTAGTCTCTCTAGGTGAGAGAATGGATGTTGTGAAGTGGTTGTCAGACCCAGGAGATTACTCTCCAGTTGAGAGTATTGTTGAGATTTGTTCCTTGGTGGATTGAGCATTAGTTGCAGGGCTTAGAGACTTCCTGTTTGACCTGTTGCTGGTAATCCTAGGAAGGGAAGTGGGGTATCCAAAGGACTATTGAGCATAGAAGGGGAAAACTTCTTTAGGTGTGACAGGTGCACGAGTAATGAGGGACACTGAGCTAGTTGCAACAATGGGCACCTAGGAATAAGTAATTTTGTTGAGAGTCATAACTTAGTGTATCACTAGAATTATTTTTCCCTGGTGGTGTTCGAGCCCCAACGTGAGGGTGATCTGTTGCTGAAATATTATGAGAAACAAATTCTATGCAGAGTTGGGGTTGTGGCAGAAATCATGTGTGCAGAGATTTCCCCCAAAGAAGTGATAAAGTGAGGTCTGTACATAGTGTACAACAAGCTACGACAGTAGAGTATATGGGTAGAAATGTGCCAAGGATTTACGCCGCATTGGATAACAAGTAGGATAAGTTTCAGTTGCACATGATCAAGGTGAAAGGTAATATCAATGACCAACCCATTTCTATTTTAATTAACTCAAAATCTAGTCATCGTTATCTAGATCCTAAGCTGGTTGAAAGATTCCATTTTCCAAGAAGAAAGCTTGGAAAACCTTGGTTGGTGCAGTTAGCTATAGAAGAGAAAATAAAAATCAATGAGATGGTTAAGGCATGTCCAATGGAGATGGATGGATTGTGTTCAAAGGCTAATTTGAATATTATACCTTTGGGTTCGTATGATTGCCTCATTGGCATGGATTGGTTGGATGAGGAACATGTTGTCTTGGATTGTTACAATAACACATTTACTTGCTTGGATGAGAAAGGAAATTTGAGGTTAGTTTAAGGAATTCCAAGAGATCTGACTATCAGAGAAGTTCTGACTTTGTAGTTGAAGAAAAGCTACAGGAAAGGATGTCAGGTATTTAGAATGCACATAGAAGAGGAACCTAAGGATAAAGTACCAAGTGTGGAAGACTATGTAGTATTGAAAGAGTTTGAGGATGTATTTAAGGAGATATCGAGATTTCCTCCAAAAAGAGATATTGAATTCTCTATAAATCTGATGCCGAGAGTAGAACCTATGCCCAAGAATCCTTATAGGATGAGTACACCAGAGCTGAAGGAATTGCAGATGTGGGAAGTTGTGACCATGAAATTCATAACCAAGTTTCCTAGGACCACTAAGCAATGTAATTCTATTATGGTGGTTGTGGAAAAGCTAACTAAAGTTTCCCATTTTATTCCAGTGAAGTCAGCACACAAGGAAACCGACATTGCTGAGATATACATGCACAAAGTTACTAAGTTTCACGGTGTACCTAAGTAAATTGTGTCTGATAGAGATTTCAAGTTCACTTCAAAATTTTGGAAAGGGATATTCAAAGGATTTGGGACAACCCAGCAGACCGCACACTAGTTAGGCCGGATCTACTATGGTAAATGGAGGAGCAGATGGTAAATATAAGGAAAAATATAAATGATTCCCAAGACAAGAAGAAAATTTGTGCAGATAAAGGAAGAACCCATAGGTAATTTAGAGTGGGTGAACATGTATTTCTAAAAGTGAAGGATAGGCACAGTTTCCTAAAGTTGGGAAAGTGCTCTAAGTTAGAAGTGTGCTATTGTGGGCCAATTGAAATCCTTGAAAGGATTGGTCATGTTTCCTATATGCTTGCATTTCCTGTGTCCTTGTGTATTCATATTGTATTTCATGTGTCATTACTGAAGAAGTATGTACCTGATGCTAATCATATTATTGATTGGAATGTGATTCAGGTGGAGCCAAAAGGCCAATTTCAAGTGCGACCAATTTTCATATTGGATTGGGAAACCAAGTAGCTTCGAAAATGAGCCATGGAGATGGTAAAGGTCCAATATACATGGCACGATCATGAGGATGCAACTTGGGAGCACGGGGATGCTATGAGAGTAGACTATCCTTATCTTTTTGAATATTTTTGAAATTTTGTATGTACATATGTATACGATGCACTAAGGACAGTGCATAAATAAGGGGGAGGGGATTGTAATGTCGTCGATCTGGGATCCTTTGTAATTGTACATATAGGCTGGTGAGTTGTTGGTACTAATTGTTTTATGTAGTGTATGTAAATGTGTTGAACCTACACATAATAGATATATCTAAACAATAATTCACACATTTGCAGAGAGAATTTGAGAAAGAATAAGAAGGAGAGAAAGAATGAAGGAATTCTCATTAACCATTGTGAATAGTGAATAATTTACACATGATATACTCTGTATAACTCAACGAGTGTGAAATGGAGGAGAACCAATGTGTCATAGTGGTGGTATAGAGTGATATGGACACACACCAATAGTTACAGGAGTGAACTGCCACCTAGTCTAGTGTCTCAGGCAGTTACGGGAGTGAGCTACCACCTAGTTGAGTTAACTAGTCAACTAGTCTTCAGTTAACTAATTGAACAAAGAGTAGTGAGGAGTTAACTCAAGGAATCAAGGGTAATGTACCAGTCTGGTAATGATACCAAGGAAAGGCCTAATTATCATGGTGATGATCCCAATGTCACATGGTAACAAAACCAATGCAACATCTAAACTCAACTCAACTAGTCAAACTGAAGTGTCAACTGAAAGAGAATAATCTCCAGGTGGAATATTCTCCCCTAAAATATAGGAGACTGGATAATGACTAATTATGACTAATAAACAAGGAAAAAACTTAGGAAAAAGAAATCTCAGGTGTGTGTGAAGTAACTCCAACACCCCCCCTAAACATCACTATGGTGAAAATAAAGAATGGGTCCTGACAACGAGGCCATGTTAGGTACCCAAATATAAAAGATACACTGAAATAAAGTGAAGAAAGAGGGAAAAAATCATGGGAAAAATCCCCCCTCAAGGTACAATGTATGTAAAAAGAAGAACTAAGGTCTTGGTGAAGATGTCTATTGTCCGTTCTGCTGAAGGACAGAACTGTAAGTCGATGATCCCCTCATGTACTAAGTCCTAGATGTAGTTCATGTGGATCTTGATGTGCTTCATCCGCTACCTCTGAACTGGATCTTTGTAGAACTTCAGAGTGCTCTGGTTGTCACACCAGATGATGATTGGCTGATGAAACTGAATTCCCAACTCAGTGAGAAAATGTTGTAGCCACATATATTGAATGGTTATGTTAACTACCCATCTATACTTTGCCTCAACTGAAGATAGAGAAATGGCATCTTTCTTCTTGCTCGACCAATAGATAGGCCCAAAACCAATACTGAGTGAGTAACCAGATGTGAACTTGTGATCAGTGGTATAGCCATCCCAGTCGGAATTAGTAAAACCAATGAGATCTAATGTAGAGTCTGGTTCATAATGAATCCCAAAGGTGGTGATGCCCTGTACATATCGAAGGATATGCTTTGCATCCTTCCAATGTAGGTCATGCAGCTCCTGCATGAACCTGGAGACTGCGCCAACTACATATGCAAGGTTTGGTCTGGAGTGTGTGAGATACAATGAGCTCCCCACTAGCTGTCTGTACAGTGTGCTGTCAACCAGTGGAGTCTCTCTGCCATCCTCAATTTTGACTCCTGATAGGAAAGGAGTTGGAGCATACTTGCAGTCTGTCATGTGAAATATCTCAAGGAGATCTCATGCATACTTTTCCTGAGATAGTTTGATGTCTGATGCATCCTGGCCGATCTCGGGTCCAAGGAAGAAGTGTAGTGGACCCATGTCCGTCATCAAAAACCTGTCATGTAGAATCCTCTTAACTGCAGAAATCATTGAAGTCGAGCAACTGGTGATCTACAAATCATCAACACACAAAACTAGGAGTAAAAGTGAATCAACCGTCCTGATCATGTAGACATTCAGGTCTGATTTACAACGTACAAAGTTTTATGACAACAGGTAGGAGTCCATATTGGAATACCATGCCCTCAGAGCCTGCTTGAGGCCATAAAGTGACTTCTTTAGTTGACAGACGAAATATGAGTCCTGCATAAATCCCTGGGGCTGCTCCATATAGATCTCCTCAGAGAGATCACTATGAAGAAATGCATTCTTCAAGTCCATCTGATGAAATTACCATCCCTTGGATTCTGGAATAGCAACTACCAATCATATGGAATCCATATTCGCTACTGGAGCAAAGGTCTCATCATAGTCAATACCATGAACCTGCTGAAATCCTTTGGCGACAAGCCCGGCTTTGTATCTACTAATATGTCCATCTTCTACACTCTTGGTCCTGTAGACCCATCTGCATTTGACAAGTTTCCTCCTAGAAGGAAGGGGAACCAGATCCCAAGTCTGGTTCTCGAGGAGGGAGTTGTACTCCTTCTGCATGGTGGATTCCGAAAAGGGATTTCCAGCAGCCTCACCATAAGACTATGGATATGAAGAATGAAACAAGAAAAGATGCCTGGAGGGAAATGGTTTAGTGGCAGTGAGTGCAACAGGAGGCTCCTCGAAATCAGATCGAGTCCTCTTGGTATCAGCTGGATCACCAACGAGATCCCCTGCATCATGAAGAGTAGTATGTGCCCACTTGGGCCTCTTCTTTGTCTCTACAACTACATCTGGATGCTCTGACTTTGCATCCGACTATACTGACTCTGAATCTAAATCATCTAAGTCATCTAAATTAGAACTCTCGTTTGAAGAAGAGTCAACATGTGCATGCTCATCATCCTAGATAGGTGGAAGAACAAAGGTGTCTGCATGCGGTTGTTGAGGTCCATGCGAGGCACTTTCCTCGAATTGGACACTACACTCAATGATGAGTTGGTCCGAGGAAAGATCAATAAGCCGATATCCCTTCACACCATCGGGGTATCCAACAAAAATTCACTTAGTGCTCTGTGGATCAAGTGCCTTCCTCTTTTCAGAGGGAATCCAGGCCCATGCACATGAACCAAAAATGTGAAAGTGGGTCACTTCTGGTTTGAGGCCGCTCCAAGCCTCATAGGGGGTCTTATCCTTGACAGATTTATGGGGATACCTATTTTGAATGTATGTTTCACAATTAAGTGCTTCGGTCCATAGTCTCTATGGTAGTGACTTTGCATGCAACATGAAATATGCCATCTCCTTTAGAGATATGTTTTTCCTCTCAGCAACTCCGTTTTGCTGTGGAGTATTGGGAACTGTGTATTGCAACTGAATCCTTGCCTCATGGAAAAGATTATGGATCTCATGATTTACACAATCGCCCCCATTATCATTTTGGAGGACTTTGATCTTCTTTCTGGACTATGTCTCAACCAGGGCTTTGAAATCTTTGAGGTGTTGAAAGACCTTGGATTTATGCCTGAAAAGTAGATCCATGTAAAACGTGAGAAATCATTAACAAAAATGAGAGCAAAAATCTCTTTGTTGATCAATGGATGCGGAAAAGGACCTATGAGGTCACTATGGATCAGATCTAAAGGTGCGAAATCTCTCTGAGACTTTCCTTTGTTGAATTTTTCTTGAGGGTGTTTTCCAAAAACACATCTGTCACATACTCCCTTGGAGAAATGGATGTCTGGTAGACCATCAACCAATATTTGATTTCTAATTTGTTGCATGTATCTGAAATTCAAATCTCCAAAACTTTCGTGTCATATCCTACTACTTTCATAAGCATGAGTAAGTAGTAAAGTAGAATCAGGTTCAATGAATTCATAAAATGTATACAATCTAGACTGATGATTTTCCTCACCGGTAGAAACCCTGGAGTTGGTTTGCATGTCGTAGATGTCCACGGAATTTGGTGTGAAGATGAATTTATTTCTAGTGCCAGAATTCGTCATCTGATACATGGAGAGAAGGTTGACAAAAAGTTTGGAAACGTGCAACACATTCTCGAAGCTTCCATTGGTGAGTTCAATCCTTCCTTTTCCAGTGAATTCGACAGAAGAGTTGTCCCCCATTAGAATAGGATGAACTTTTCATGCATCCAATGAAGAACAGACTACTTTTGAGGCAGCCATGTGATGTGATGCTCATGAATCTATGATCCAAGCATCATGATAGAATTTCCTTTCTTGGAATTCAGATCTGTTGGCTTCTTCTTCTTTGAACCCTCAAGGATGCAATATCCAAGGTTGTTTTGATGAAGTATTTGATACATCAGATCTTTTTTTTTTTTGCATGCATGCATATTCCGAATGGAATCCTTTGTGACAATATGTGCATTTCTCCCCTTTTCTTCCCTTTTCTCCTTTGGATCTAGAGGCATCGGTGAAGGGTTTTGTGTACCCTTACTTCTTCGGATGTGCATGAGCTTTACGTTTATCTTTGTATTTATATTTCTTGTATTTGTGTCTTCCATCATGCACAGTGAGTGCATGTGCCCTTGGGCCTTTGATTGTGCCCATGTTGATGAGCTTGGTTTTCTCTTGTGTCAGGGATTTGATAAAGTCCTCAAGAGAAGGCATCTTCCAGGTGGCTCCAGAGGTGAATCTGAAATTATGGAATGTGGATACGAATACAGATAATTCAGGACCAAGCTTGGAGAGAATGGCGAGAACCATTTTTTTCTCCTCCTTCAATTTATCAACCCCGCAAGCTTTGAGTTGTGACAATAAATCCTTGAATTTTGTAGAGAAATCTTGGATATTATCGAAGATTTTTGGATCCAATATGAGAAGATCCACCTCCATCATGTGTCCCCTCATCTCATCATGTTTTCCAAAGATCCCTTCCAAGGTGGTCCAAGCTTCATTGGGATTCTTACAGGAAGATATGTGAAAAAGGAGATCGGGAGAAATAAGACTGCAAATTGTTCCGAGTGCCTCATTCATGCGAATTAAGTACTTGGATTTTTCTATGGATGATGTTGGTTTTGTATATGTATTCAAGGTTAAACTGTACAAACCTATGGTTCAAATATGTATGGCTATTTTCTCCTTCCATGCAAAATAGTTGTAAGGTGTAAGAATGAATTATTTCTGGAAATCCATCTTTTCGATGTCTTCAATCTTTTGTACCCGAAAAAAAATTGGTGTAGCTTTTGATTAGTAGTTCGTCGGCTCTGATACCATGTAAATGTGTTGAACATGCACATAATAGATCTAGCTAAAAAATAATACACGGATTTGCAGAGAGAATTTGAGAAAGAAGAAGAAGGAGAGAAAGAATGGAAGAATTCTCATTAACTGTTGTGAATAATGAATTATTTACACATGATATACTCTGTATAACTCAATGAGTGCACACTAGAGGAGAAAAAATGCACCATAATGGTGTTCTAGAGTGATATGGACACACACTAATAGTTATGGGAGTGAACTGCCACCTAGTCTATTCTCTCAGGTAGTTACGGGAGTGAACTACCACCTAGTTGAGTTAACTAGTCAACTAGTCTTCAGTTAACTGACTGAATAGAGAGTAGTGAGGAGTTAACTCAAGGAATCAAGGGTAATACACCAATATAGTGATGATACCAAGGCAAGGTTGAATTAGCATGGTGATGATCCCAATGTTGCATGGTGAAAAAACCAATGCAACATCTAAACTCAACTCAACTAGTCAAACTGAAGTGTCAACTGAAAGAGAATATTCTCCAGGTGGAATATTCTCCCCCAAAATATAAGAGACTNCTAAACTCAACTCAACTAGTCAAACTGAAGTGTCAACTGAAAGAGAATATTCTCCAGGTGGAATATTCTCCCCTAAAATATAAGAGACTGGATAATGACTAATTATGACTAATAAACAAGGAAAAACCTTAGGAAAAAGAAATCCTAGGTGTGTGTGAAGTAACTCCAACAATGTATATATAGGTTGATGAGCCATTGGTACCTCATTTTGGTGTTGCGCACATCTAAGTAAGTGTGTGGAGAATTGTTATAAAGACAAAGTGCACACATTTTGTGTGTTGCGCGCACCTAGTTAAGTGCACACAATGCACCATGTTGCACACACTTGGATAAGTGCGTGGTAATGACCTGGAAGTGTACATTTCTAAGTTATATATATGTGTACATGACTGATTATGTATTAAGGCCAAAGGGCCTATGTGATTATGAGGCTGGTGAGCCTGGATGTAGATAGGCCAATGCACCTATCCATGTAAATATAATCATGATTATTAATATAATATTGCATCAATGTGTGCAGATTGACTCAAACGAAAAGAGATGGGGGGTTGACTCCACCGAAAAAGGGAAAAGGGAGTGAGTCAGAAGTCTTGGGGAACATTTTAATAAGATTTCTGGTAAAGTGTATGTGTATATGTTTTTATCCTAAGTTCCCGAGGGTAGGGAATGGGTCACCAAGTGGATTAAAGCTACTTTTGAAGGTGAAAAGTGTCAAGTGGAAGGCATGCAATATATATTTCTAGACTTAGTGTATTTTGGGGGAAATTATCCATTATTCAAGAGAATCATGTGGCAAGATGTTGTGAGCAAAAGGGGGTCAGATTGTATGGAAAATATGATTATTACCTTATCTACACAGAGAAGCTTGTAAGGAATTGTGGGGTTTATAATATGATTTTACGGTCAAGGGATGGGTAGAAAGACCAATATTAATCTCTCTAGGTGAGAGAATGGATGTTGTGAACTGGTTGTCAGACCCAGGAGCTTACTCTCCAGTTGAGATTATTGCTGAGAGTTGTTCCCTGGTGCATTGAGCATTAGTTGCAGGGCCTGGAGACTTCATGTACGACCTGTTGCTGGTAATCCTAGGCAGGGAAGTGGGGCAGCCAAAGGAATATTGAGAATAGAAGGGGAACACTTCTTCAGGTGTGACAAGTTCACGGGTAATGAGGGACAATGCGCTAGTTGTAGCAGCGGGCACCTAGGACTGAGCAATTTTGTTGAGAGTCAGACGATAGTGTGTCACTAGAAGTATTTTTCCATGGTGGGGTTTGAGCCCCAATGTGAGGGTGACTTGTTGCTAAAATATTATGAGAAAAAAATTCTATGCAAATTTGGGGTTGTGGCAGAAATCATGTGTGTGAAGATTTCCCCCAAAGAGATAATAAAGTGAGGACTATGCATAGTTTACAACAAGTTGCGACGTCATAGGACATGGGTAGAAATGTGTGAAGGATTTACGCCACGTTGGATAACAAGTAGGCTAAGTTTCAGTCTCACATGATCGAGGTGGAAGGTAAGATCAATGACCAACCCATTTCTATTTTAATTGAATCAGAAGCTAGTCATAGTTATCTAGATCCTAAGATGGTGGAAAGATTCCATTTTCCAAGAAGATATCTTGGAAAAACTTGGTTGGTGCAGTTAGCTACAAAATAAAAAATAAAATCAATGAGATGGTTAAGGCATGTCCAATGGAGATGGATCGATTGTGTACAAAGGTGTTACACATTATTTTGGTCACCCTGATGATGATTCTACAAGCAAGTGTTCAGTCTCTCAAAATGATCTTTTTCCTGAGAAAAGTAACTGCTTTCTTCCTCTACAAAACTAATTTTTGGAAGAACGCTATAGCCTGCATGTATTACAAAGTGTTAGCGATATTTCTGGTAATGGGGTAAAATGAAAAAGAACGGGTAAAAAACCCACTTGTCCTAAGTTCCGGACGCAAAATGTGTCGTGGTAAGCAGCAAATGGATCTGGATGGCAGGCATCCGCGTGCCTAGATCAACGGCATACATGGGATTCCGGAGCCCCTCCGCCTTTCTACCTTTAAGCGGAGGGGGGGGTCTGGAATC
>SNQJ01S0004601.1:20580-32795 GCA_010110895.2 Picea sitchensis | reverse complement strand
ACCCCCCCCACCTTTCTACCTTTAAGTGGAGGGGGGGGTCTAGAATTCAGGGTGCATCTTTCCGACGGCTGCTATTGAAGCACCCGGATCAACAGCGCGCATGCGATCCAGACCTCTCCCTCCTCTCTGCATTTAATCAGCGTGGGCCCTTTCCCGTCATGTCAGCTCATGGACCATCCTCCCTCTTGCCACCTGTCCTCCTCCTGATCATGCGATGAGGCTCGCTCCCTCTAGCCCTTCCTCATCCTCCAACAATCGTCTGCTTCCCTTTTCTTGGTCCGTGTGGCCCCTTCCCCCCATTTCATCGTCCACTCACCACCTGCCATATGTCCAGCTCCCTCCGCTTGTTGTCTTCTGCCACATGTCTTCCCCTGCCGCCTCTCTCACACCTCATCACTTCTTACTTCACCCCCCACAGTTTTGGCCCCATCACTCCATTGCTGTACCCCATCTTCCGCACTGGCCTCCATGCCTATGCACCATATCGCTCAGCTAATCTAGGTGGCAGTGCGAAAGGTCTCCCACGCCGCAGAGGTGCCAAGTTGGGTGGGCCATCCTCAATCCCAATGAAGCAGTTATTGAGGTAGTTGGTGGTGGTTAGACATCGCCTCTGCCATAATGGGAAAGTATGGTGACAAATTAAAGGCATGTCTATTCGCCCACGGAACTGTCAGAGAGTCTGATTGCATCTGCCGAAGTTGCATGATCGTTCAAAGATTGCAACTGCAGATTGTTAGAAGCCATGAAGACGCAAATCTTTTAATGCAACGTCTCGATTCTATTGCTAATGTTGTTTTGAGTATATGAAGGCATTTCCACCATTTTGGTATCTATCGATGGTAGAGCGAAGCTCCTGACTGTAAAGTTTTAACAACCATTCTAGTTCTCTGGGTTGTGCATCTGTGTTTGAGATTTCTTGTTTTATGACAAACAATTTTCCTTTTCCATCTACATTTTCGTCTAATACTAGAGGGTTCATGATCAAATGCTTCGCATGAATTAGCACAGTCATGTTATGATAAATGATTTGTTGTTGCATTACTGTCCTCTCTAGTTTCTTGCATTTGGGTGTAAGAAGATCTTTCCTTCGGATGCTTTCTCTCATAGTCTGTTACAAACCTATTGTTTATAGCAGTCCCCTGCACTCTTCTTATACAAGCCTTCCCCCCTACTCACCCTTATTACAACTCACTGTTTGAAGTTTATCAAGACCTCACTCGTCCATGCATACCTGGCCTAGTTTCAGAGTTGAGACGATATTGTTCCGATTTTATTTCCATTTGATCACCCTTTTATAAACAAATCGTGACATTAAATTGATGGGTGTCGGACTCTGCTCCTGCAAGAAATCCAGGAGTGACTTCCGATGCTAACACAAAGTACGAAAATCCTTGATTTATGCAGGCTTCTTGTATTACACAGTGTGAAAATCCTTGATTTCCACAGGCTTCTCTATAGCTGGCCTGCGGGGTTTCAGCAGGCTGCTATATAGGCAGGGTGCGACGACGTTTGAAAGATAAAAGAAGAAAGAGGTTTATGAAGTTTCTAGTAGGGGAATCTTCTAGAATGTGAGGTGGAGTATATATGGTTGCGATCCTATTGACTTCTCTTATTTGATGGGATCATCCTCATACCCTTAACCAATTCAACTTCTCCTATATAATGATAGGTTTCTCATGGAAAAGGTTAAGAAATATTAAGAAAAGAATTGATGAAATAATAGGTGTCCTGCGGGGTTTCCGTAGGCTACTATATAGGCAGGGTGTGATGACGTTTGAAAGCTAAAAGAAGAAAGAGGTTCACAAAGTTTCTAGATGGGGAATCTTCTATAATGTGAGGTGGCTTCCGTATGGTTGCGATCCTACTGACTTCTCTATTTTGATGGGATCATCCTCATCCCCTTAACCACTTCACCTTCTTCTATATAATGATAGGTTTCTCATGGAAAAGGTTAAGCAAGATTAAGCAAAGAATTGATGAAAGAATAGGATAAAGACTGTGTGAAGAATCATGTTTCAAGTGATGCTTGAGTTCTCCATTTGTCCATCAAGCTTTTGTGGATCATCTTCATGCGAATTTCGGGGCAAGTGTATGTGTGTGTTGGAACTAAAAGGGAACTTGGGGCATCAAGGAAATTCAGTTGTATCTTCCACTTTTCATTAATATAATACAGTGGCATGTCTCTTTCCCATAAAATCGTTAGTCTTTTATTACATGATTCCTTGATCACATGTTTAGGTTGTCATTGAATTTTACTATTGCTTCTTTCATGTTGGTTGGTTTGTGTCACTGCAGATCTAATTTCACAGTAGCACCAGAGCGAAGAAGGAACAACAAAGATATAAGGAAGAGATTCATAAGGTATGCCATATATTCCTTCTTTGATAGTAAACTCAATGATTACATCTTAGAGAAAGTGTCATGTTCCGTCTCATTTTGTTCTAGATCCAGGTGGATCTAGGGAGATTAGTTTATGTCCACATTCACTGATTTATCCAATAACAAAATTGGCGACTTCGCTAGGGATACGACTTATTTGTGGTTTTTTGTTGGCCATTTTCTTTTCACCTATGTTTTTCATTCTATTTCAGTCTTTGAGTCTGTGGGAGATCCAACTAGACTCTCTGAATCTGAAAGTTTCCTGAGACCCTTTTTCCTTTTTCCAAAATTTCCTTGTTTGCAGACACTTCCGCACTGTATTCTATACATAGCTTGCGGAAACCTTTGATTTCCACACCCTAACTATTTATCCCAATGTGAAATTTCCGCATCCTAATAGTTTCTAGCCTACAGAAACTGTTCATTTCTGCACTGTAACGTACTGCTGGGTCACAATGGCGTTTGTAAATTTTGTTTTTGGATTTGGTCCTGTCACCTCTTGATGCCTAGTTTTTCTTTATCAGCTGGGAGGAACTTTTAATGCCAGGTTTTGACTATTTTCTGAGCATTTAACCTACTTTTGATTGGTTTTAGGAGATCAAACACCTCTCTTAGTCATTTTTCCAGTTTCATTTTTTATTTTTATCAACAAGGATATAATCTCTGATCCTCCATCTGAGTGCTTGATTGATTAAAAGTCTTTTGATTGGATTAAAATTTTTGGATTGATTACGTTTTTTGGATTGCTCCTTGACTGGAAAGTCATTGCTTCATTTGCATTTGGCGAAACATTTTTTGTCATTTTTACTTTTATCTTCATTGAAAGTTTGATTTGGGAGATTATTGAGTGTATAATGTTTCTTTGATTTCTTGTCCTTTCTTTGTCATACCCCTAATGTGGTTTTAGAAATGAGGAATTTAAAGTCACTTATTCTTTCAAAGTAATTACTCATAAGAAAGTTTTTTGCATTCAAAATGGTTTTTTTAGAGAAGAGAAAATTGAAAAATTTCATTGTTTATGGTTGTTTGCTATTGTTTTCATTCAAGAAAAAGAAATTACATTTCATAACGTTAGTGTTCCAGAAAGATGTCTTCTCCCTACTGTAGATAGAGTTCATCGAACGCAAAATTGCATCATTCATCTCTATTTGCATACTATTGGGTAAAGGTCTCATACAACATTCATTTCATTTCCGTCTTCCTCTTGCGTAAACAACAACGTATAAAAACACTGCGTAATTATAAAATTTATTGAGAAACTTTTATTTTCTAGGGTCTTTTACACCAACATTAGCTAGGCTAGTGCTTTGGAATAGGTTGTGAGGCACACTCTCCAAATAATAAAACACACTGTAGAATCTTGTGATAGGGAATGTTCAAATCCATTGGCAACATTTTGTCCTCGGAAGCCCTTGTCACACAAGGGTCAAACTTGAGGTCGCATTGAGACTAGCAGAGTTACTAACCCTGTTTTGTTGGTCTTGGTGTAGATATTGCATGTATTATGGGGGTCGCTTGAAAGGTATACCCATAATGATGAGTGGAAGCTTTTTGAGTTGATTTCGGGGTAGATACCCTGCCTTTGTGCGTGGATCGAACTATCGACTTTTTCCCTAGGCATCACTGTTTTTTTTGGTAACCTTAGTAGCCTATACTCTTAGGGTCTCACACAAGGTGACTGTGCAGGGGAAAGTCTTCATGGTACTTGGTGTTAGCGATAAAAAATGCACTGGTATTTTTGGAGTGCCTTCTCAACTTTTATTCAATACGCTCATTTCAAAAGTTTTCTAGTCAGTATTTTAGATCTTCATCAAAGCCCACATGATAGCCATGAGTTATAGCCATTCTATGAGTCATACCATGAGTTAACCTACGAGCCTATTTTTCATGCTAAGTTTAAAGTCTATCATCTAAAAACCCATTCAATAACATAAGGTCATGAGTCAAACTCTCAAGCCCAACATTAAGCACTAAGCCCAATTCCTCATGCCACGATCCATGCCACATCTAACATGATATGCTCACATGTCATTTTATGAGTCAAGGTTCATATGTCAAGGCCATATGGAAAATCAAATGTCAATCTATATTGCATCAAGGTTCACTTGTTATGCACCAAGTTCAACTCCTCATTCCACATGTCACGCATAATCCATACAATAATCACATAGTCCCATTTCTTAAAATGCATTCAATAGTCCACGTATGAGCCACTCATCAAGCACATATGTCAACAAAAAACAAGTGTACACAAAGAGGAAGAGGTCTATTCAATACTACTGGAGAATGCGGTGAATGCAGACACTGCAAGTCAGAAGAGAGCAACATGTGTGATCTGCTGAGGAGTAACACTGAGAGAGGGGTTATGATAAATGATGGAAAGTCAAGGTTTTCCATCAATGGGGAGTCGATTTACCACTTGGTACATCGAATTTCAGCGAATACACTATTTTTCATGCTATATGTGTGGCCAAAATTGATCCCGAGACCCCTCTTGACAAAGTTTGTATTTTAAGCTATGGTGTCTCTACAGGAATGGGTGCTACTTTGAATGTAGGCAAACCCAAGAAGGGTTCGACAGTAGCAATATTTGGCCTTGGGAGTGTTGGTATTGCTGATACTGAAGGGGAAAGAATTGCAAGAGCTTCTCAGATAATTGGAATAAATTTAAACAATGAAAGATATGAACAATAAAAACCATTTGGCGTAATGGAATTTATAAACCCTAGAGACTACGATAATCCCATTCAAGAGATAATTGCATAAAAAAATGATGGAGGAGTTGACTGCAGTACCGAATGCACAGGAAACATTAAGGTGATGATTCAAGATTTTGAATATTTCCATGAGGGTTGAGGTGTATTTGTTTTAGTGGGGTTCCTCATTCAGAGGTAGTGTTTGCAACGAATCCTGTGAATTTTATGAACGAGAGGACGCTGAAAAGAACCTTTGAAAAATGATGCCTAATATTGCAGGGGATTTTTGACTGCCTTCTTGAGCTCTAAATGTATATTTTAAAGTACCATTGGAAATCTTAGGATTTCTAGATGTCAATCGACTATTCAAGCATGTAAAACAAACTCTCCACGACTCAGAAATTTGATTTTTCCCAAGGCAGTTTTCATTAAACAAATCTGCGCTTTCAACAACTATGTTGCCTTGAACTTTGCTAGTTAGCTATTGAAAGCTCTGCTTTTCAACAACTAAAGGGTTGGATTCAGGAAAAAAGAGCTGGTGAAACCTGAGACAGGAATCAAAGGTGTATTTTTTCCCAGATCAAAGTTTTTCTCAACCGAATCTCTTGAAAATGCTTTCCAAAGATACATATTGAATTATAATATCAAATCCAAAATCCATATTTGATGCAAAAGAGGTTTGAAGAGGTGTTCAAGATGATTAGGCTCCTATTTTTGGGGCACATAATCAGGTTTTGATCCCAATTTGGGAAATTCAGATTCTATTTTCATCAAGGGATATCAAACAGCCTTGGGAGACTTTCTGCACATCACAGAGGTTCTAGATGATATGAAGACCATGAAATAAGGAGTTGACCTATTTTCTAGGTTCATCTCCTTTCTTTTTGTAAAATTGTTTTGACTATCTATCTTTAGTAAATTTGATCCATCCTTATAGGATCTAGACATTTCATTGTAAATATATAAAGCTAAAGATAATAGAAGGACAACTGGGGGGGTTCAATCTTGGATACATTTTGCTACTGTAATAGACTCTTATTTGATAATAGAATCACAGTCTTCTTTTGTCTTCAATATCAGATTGGTCATGTACTTCGTCTCTCTGCACTTTAATTCAGTTTGTCTCAGCTTCTAAAGACTATCATCTCTTTATTAAGCTCATAAACTTGAATTGAAGAACATCCTTGCTATCTTGTATGACCCCGTACCTTATTGTATTTGGTTATCAAGATTAGTATTCTTCATCCGCTATTTAAACTATTTTGTCTGATTATTGATCTCTAAAAGAACTGTCTTATTCGAATGTATGATGAGTTGTCTATTTCATTAGTTATTGAGTTATCCCATTGATCCAAGCATATCTAAATTATCTTGTCTTAAGTTACCAAGCATCTTTGTATTACAACCCCAAAGAGTTTCTTGGAGTGATAACACCTCGAGTTGACATTGGCCAAACTCACTCGGGCTCCTTGGAGGGTATACCCATGATTATGTGTGGGATCTTGCACTAGGGTGTAAGTCCGTTAAGCAGGTCATCAACATAAATTTTCCACCCGCTCTATCCTAGCCCCTTATTGTCTTGACTTTGCGACATTGGATTTCATCACCAACTAGTGTCTTTGAAATAAGAAGGTTTTGTTTGCTTGGTTTTATTCCTAGATTTTATTAGCGAGTGTTGTTTGTTTCCATAGTTGGCCATATAGTTTTTTTGTAAGATATTTGGTTCATCCAACATTGAACCTCCACGTCGTTGACGTAGAATGAAATAAACACCCCATAAAGATCCGTAAGGTTCTAAACCCTTTCCTACTAATCCACCAGAGGGCTCTCCTCAACAGAGCGAGGTCTAGGACAACATAACTTCACAACTGGAAAGAACCGAAACTTTAGAATAGTTTCAAATTGTTTCTGATTCTCTAGATGCTTTCCGAATACCTCTTGGATATGAGAGACATATTCTTCAACTTAATTCATCCAGAGAATTTTTTTTTGACACTTATGGAATATCGAATGGCCCTGAAAAAGAGAATCCCTTTTAGACTACTGACATGTTTAGAATCCCATCTCGTACTGGGTGAAACCCTCATGGCTCAGACACAGGTGATGATATACCTGTCATCACTGAACTACCCGAAACGTCTGCTACCCTCACGATACCCCTAGATCATTTTTCTAATACAAATTCCTATCTTTTTGTTGGTTCAGACACCCAATAAATTGGTCCTAGCTCGTCCATTCCTCTTCAGATGGCCCATTCCACAATGGTCCAACACGTTATGACTATTCCCACTGGGAATACTATGACTAGCCAAGCCCCTATTGGCACACCACTTTCGTCTAGACCTATCCCGTCACTTCCTCCTGGGTATAATGCTTTGAATACTTCTATCCCTATTCCTTCCCAGGTTCCATCTGGAGCTTCTGGATTTTTAACTCCTCCTGGGTACACTGTTTCTTTTGGTTTCATTCCGACACCTTCCCAGGTCCTCTCCGGAGGGTCTTATCCACCTTTTGTTGGAGGATCTAGCCCAAATGGCTCCAACCCAATCAGAGGCACCACTCAGTATTTCACTTCTAGTTACCAGATTCCTGTTGGAGGGAAATTCAACCTTGGGGGGCAACTCAACCCTGGGGGACAATTTAACCCTAGGGTGTAAACTCAATTTGGAGGTCAAATCCACATTGGAACACAATCCTCACTTGGAGGACAACCCCTGCTTGGAAGTAATAACCCACCTTATAGAAAAAACATCCAAGGATCACTAGCCCAATATTGGAACTTTCTCATCCATGAAAATCAACAATTGTCTAGGGGGTAATTGCCTCAAGTTAGCTCTTACATACCCCATAGTTCCATCCAGCCATATCCAGGTTCTTCCAATCCCATTTGGGGTTCGAACATTCAATCTAGTATCCCTTTCCAAGGGAACACCCCCAACCTGTACAACCCTATGAGATACATGCATATTCCTCCACGTCCAACTCTACTAGGATCTTCACATCATATGTAGACTGCTTACGATCCTACTGGTATCGACGAGACTTTCTCCCCAAAGTCACCAATACCCCCATGTAAATAGACAATTGCCCTTTTTAGCCACTTTGGATCTACCCAACTTGTTTAGAATCTTGAATGACCCTATCCTCCATTCTTCCCATTGGCCTGTTATACCAGCCAATTTAGCATTTGACATTCCCAAGTTTGACGGTAAACCGGGAGAAGATCCAAACAACCATGTCATGACTTTCCACCTTTGGTGCTCATTCAACTCTTTGATGGACGAATCCATTCGATTACAACTCTTCCAACGAACTCTTACGGGTTTGGCTGCAAAGTGGTATATAGAGTTACCATGAGGCTTCTTCACCAACTTTAACACCCTAGCCATGGATTTGCTCACACATTACCAACTACCAATTCACTATGAAACAGGAACCGAGATTTTGAGTTCCTTCAAGCAAAATTCGGTCACTCATATTTTCTATCACATCCATGAGTGGATAAGAAGACGAAGTTTGATCAAACTCGACCTTCCCAATCCGTTATTGGCAGAATGGTTCACCAAATCATTCATGAATAAAATCTGTCGTGACATTTCCATGGGTAGAGTTGTCATTGAAGAACAGGCGATCAGTCGCGCTCAGTACTTAGATCTCGTTTATTCGCAAATAGGCACTATTTACGACTTAATCCCTGATGCTCCTCGTCCTTCTACGTCTGCTACCTCAACAACCCCAACAAATTCTCATGCTTCCGACGGTGTGATCGGCACTTTCCATGCTGATGCTAAATCTATGTTGACCACTCACACCAATCCCAAATCTACTGCTTCTAATGTCCAAAATGCTTTGTCTCCCACTCCTTCCACTGACAAAATTTATGAGGTGAACTCTGTTCAATCTACCCCCACCGGAAAAAATAAATCCAAGAAAGGAAAGGGTAGGAATAATGAGGATAAAAATAACCAACAATCTGATAAATCCAAAACACAACCAGTTGATGATAAGGATAAGCGTAAACCGAGATATCCTTGCCTTATCTATGGTGATGATCACTACATGAAAGATTGTCCAAGATGTGCTGAGGTCAGTAAGTTCCTTCAAGGGACCGTGAAACCTCCCACACCTACCATTTTGTCACAACCTTTCCCTTGTCAACAACATGCCCAATTGGTCATTCATGACCAAGCCTCTCCCTCCACCACTTCCTATGTCCTCATGTGTACCAGTGATTAAAAAAAGAACAATATTTCCATCGCTACTTGGGCCAAAGATTACTCTCCCTCAAAGGATAAAGTTGATGATATTCCACCTTTGTTGGTTCAACCACCTCCCTCAAATTCACCTTTCAATGATCCTCTTCATATCAAAAGACCGAGTCTCGATACAGTTCTCCACCCTCCTCCAAAGGGCATTGTTCGAAAGTCTGCCTTTAATCCTCACGCGCGTGCTGCTCAAAACTACAGTATTGTAGAAGGTCTTGCGCAAGCACCCTCTATGATATCATCTCTCAAAGTCCTTCAAATTTGTCCTGCTCAATGGAAGGCATTCTTAAATTCCATTGGTGGAATTGACCCCACATATACGAATTTGATAATCTTTGACCTGGAAGATCACATTCCAAGGCTACCTCCTGTAATACCCCTAGGACATTCTCCAATTGTATTATGAATTGGAATTTAGTTTTATAGGCTGGTGAGCCAAGTTTATATAATCTAGTGGGCTTATGTGTTATTTAGGCTAGGGAGCCTAAGTGTTGAGGGCCAGGAGCCTGATTTTTCTACATGTAATTATGCACAGTATTAATACAAGAACATCTCTGCATGTGGACTGACCATGATAAATGAGTGATGGGGGACTAAGCTTCCACAAAGCCTGGGTAAGGGAGAGGGGGCTGAAAGGTAAGAAAGAGTATCTAATATTGGGGGCTTAAATCCCCGAGAATAATAATTTATATTATTCTAAAGTGTTGTGTAAATGTATATGTTTTGTCCTAAGTTCCTGGAGAGGAATGCATGCTGATGGAACACATGTAGCCTCATGGGAGACATGTGTCGACCCAGGAACATGTAGTTAAAGAACTACATAAGTCATCTATGGGGGGGTTTTCTCCTCACTTGTTCATCCATCCATCACGGGAGTCCAACATTCAACCTCCCATTTCCTCCACCCTCCTCCTTAACACGTTTGGATCTGTGACTAGACCTGTGCACTCCTACGCATTCCTGAACCCAGAGCTATGAGTCATGTCTCCTATTTTGTTTGCTGAGAAACCTGACACATCTTGTAGTTGTCTATCCTTGCTATGCTATAGCGCTCGACTATCACCGTTTTGGGAAGCCAGTGCCTATTGTTCCAGTAGGCTATTGTGGTCATGTAGTTCTAGACTATTTGTGGCTTGCTGTTCATGGTGAGTGTTTTTTCTAAGTCTTTCGGGTGCCCCAACTATGTTGGAACCTGAGTTGAAAGAAACAGGTTGTCTGACCTATGTAACACTCTCTCAAGGAGAGGGAGGTGGTTGCGGTTGAAGAGGCACGTTGACAAGCCTGTGAGTAGCTTTCTCTAGGTGAGAGAGTGTGCGGAGGAAGTGAGAACTCCTAGAAGGGGGTCTTGTAGTTGCCACAGAGCTCAGAGAATTTTGGTCTGGTCTATTGCTGAAGCCCAAGGCAAGGGAGGTTTAGCAGCCGAAGGAATGTCTTGGTGACAAAGAATATGTATACTCCTAGGGTGGGATAGGCATGTGGGGAATGAGAGTCTGTGGGTAGTGGTATAAGTGACTCCTGGGAGAGAATCCTTCCTCTGTGACTGTGTGTCTCCCATCAACCTTGCCTAGCATAGGATTCCCCTACCAGGTAGAGCTTAGTCCCAGCTCGAGGGTGAACTACTACTGAGAGTGATGAGAAATGTGGTATAAGGCTGGGAGGTTCGTGGAAGGTTTGCATGCAGTTGGTGAATTACATACAGCTTCAAGATAAGTATTAATGTTGTACTTAATTTTTATGTGATGATGGTCTGCGATACTTACTATATTATCATGCATTCCGTTGTGATGATGTTTACTGTTGATTTTATTAATTATGTATGATGGCTGTAATTATATGTTTACTCTGTCTTAATGTATTGAATTACATTTAAATGCATGTTAAATAATCCTGAGAGTGTTTTCTGCGTAGTAACGTTTGCCCGAACGTGGGGTTGATGGCCCAGGGAACATTACAAAATGGTATCAGAGCATGGTTACAATGTTGATCCTAGATGGGATGGATAAGTGGTCTTTGGACCCAAGGTATTGAGTGAAATTGTGTTAGAGGAGCCAATTTTGAACCATAGAGCATTCCTGAGTGCCAAGGAGGTACTTAGCTGTGTTAAGCAGCTAAGGAGGAGTAGCAGTAGAGTAAAACTGTAATTGGCGTGGTATTTTTCGACGGAGAGAGAGCGCTCAACACTTGGAGTGTGGGAGCCATAGCTTCTGTTCGTAAGGATATACCTTTATGACTATGAGATCCAGAGAAGGTGCCGGAAGGATATCCAGGAAGGTTTTTGGGGATTCGACTATCGAGAAAAGAGAGACGTGTTGATGCACAAACTCCCGATGCTCAAAACCCCAAAGTCCCGAAATGATCTACACCATAGATCGAAGGGAGAAAAATTGACCATTGGATCAAGCGGAAAGTAAATTGCAATTTCGCGATTTCGTCTATCAAAAAAAAAAAAAGCGAGATGTGCTGACACACAAACCCCTGAAGCCAAAAATTGCAAAATCCCGATGAACCAAGGTTGTGAGTTAGACTGAATTCATTGGGATGTATGAGGACACAAGGGATGTGTTCCATGTGCCAGTCGGTCCAGAAGGAAACATAGATGCAGTGGGATTGGAGGGTGTCACCTAGGGTGACATGGACCTTCTTAAGAGAAACACGTGTCACCACCCTGGTTGGTGACAACTGTGCTATGTGGGATCGGAGAGTAAAGTAAATCAGAAATTCAGATTTCAGAAGGTTGAAGAGGGAAACATGTTGATACTTAGAACACATCTCCAAAAGACTTCATCCTCCCTTGAAATCCGGCCTTCTTTTACCTCTTATTCTCTCTGAAATTCGACTTGTATCAAATGAATGTATAATGATGTTTATTTATACC
>SNQJ01S0004601.1:0-20530 GCA_010110895.2 Picea sitchensis | reverse complement strand
GATCATATGTCAAGGCCATATGGAAAATCAAATGTCAATCTATATTGCATCAAGGTTCACTTGTTATGCGCCAAGTTCAACTCCTCATTCCACATGTCACGCATAAGCCATACAGTAATCACATAGTCCCATTTCTTAAAATGCATTCAATAGTCCATGTATGAGCCACTCATCAAGCACATATGTCAACAAAAAACAAGTGTACACAAAGAGGAAGAGGTATGTTCAATACTACTGGAGAATGCGGGGAATGCAGACACTGCATGTCAGAAGAGAGCAACATGTGTGATCTGCTGAGGATTAAAACTGAGAGAGGGGTTATGATAAATGATGGAAAGTCAAGGTTTTTCATCAATGGGGAGCCGATTTACCACTTGTTACATTGAATTTCAGTGAATACACTATTTTTCATGTTCGATGTGTGGCCAAAATTAATCCTGAGACCCCTCTCGACAAAGTTTGTATTTTAAGCTATGGTGTCTCTACAGGAATGGGTGCTACTTTGAATGTAGGCAAACCCAAGAAGGGTTCGACAGTAGCAATATTTGTCCTTGGGAGTGTTGGCCTTGCTGCTACTGAAGGGGCAAGAATTTCAAGAGCTTCTCGGATAATTGGAATAAATTTAAACAATGAAAGATATGAAAAAGCAAAACCATTTGGCGTAATAGAATTTATAAACCCTAGAGACTACGATAAGCCCATTCAAGACATAATTGCATAAAAAACTGATGGAGGAGTTGACTACATTATCGAATGCACAGGAAACATTAAGGTGATGATTCTATATTTTGAAGCTTTCCATGAGGGTTGAGGTGTATTTGTTTTAGTGGGGTTCCTCATTCAGAGGTAGTGTTTGCAACGAATCCTGTGAATTTTCTGAACGAGAGGACGCTGAAAAGAACCTTTGAAAAATGATGCCTAATATTGCAGGGAAATTTTAACTTCCGTCCCGAGCTCTAAATGTAGATTTTAAAGTACCATTGGAAATCTTAGGATTTCTAGATGTCAATCGACTATTCAAGCATGTAAAACAAACTCTTCACGACTCAAAAATTTGATTTTTCCCAAGGCAGTTTTCATTAAAAAAATCTGTGCTTTCAATAGCTATGTCGCCTTGAACTTTGCTAGTTAGCTATTGAAAGCTCTTCTTTTCAATAGCTAAAGGGTCGGATTCAGGAAAAAAGAGCTGGTGAAACCTGAGACAGGCATCGAAGGCGTATTTTTTCCCAGATCGAAGTTTTTCTCAACCGAATCTCTTGAAAATTCTTTCCAAAGATACATATTGAATTATAATATCAAATCCAAAATCCATATTTGATGCAAAAGAGGTTTTAAGAGGTGTTCAAGATGATTAGGAACCTATTTTTGGGGCACAAAATCAGGTTTTGATCCCAATTTGGGAAATTCAGATTCTATTTTCATCAAGGGATATCAAAGAGCCTTGGGGGACTTTCTGCACATCACAAAGGTTCTAGATGATATGAAGACCATGAAATAAGGAGTTGACCTATTTTCTAGGTTCATCTCCTTTATTTTTGTAAAATTGTTTTGACTATCTATCTTTAGTAAATTTGATCCATCCTTATAGGATCTAGACATTTCATTGTAAATCTATAAAGCTAAAGATAATAGAAGGACAACTAGGGGGGTTCAATCTTGGATACATTTTTCTACTGTAATAGACTCTTATTTGATAATAGAATCACAGTCTTCTTTTGTCTTCAATATCAGATCGGTCATGTACTTCGTCTCTCTGCACTTTAATTCGGTTTGTCTTAGCTTCTAAAGACTGTCATCTCTTTATTAAGCTCATAAAATTGAATTGAAGAACATCCTTGCTATCTTGTATGACCCTGCACCTTATTGTATTTGGTTATCAAGATTAGTATTCTTCATTCGTTGTTTAAACTATTTTGTCTGATTATTGATCTCTAAAAGCACTGTCTTATTCGAATGTATGATGAGTTGTCCATTTCATTAGTTATTGAGTTATCCCATTGATCCAAGCATATCTAAATGATCTTGTATTAAGTTACCAAGCATATTTGGCTTACAACCCCAAAGAGTTTCTTGAAGTGATAACACCTCAAGTCGACGTTGGCCAAACTCACTCGGGCTCCTTGGAGGGTATACCCATGATTATGTGTGGGATCTTGCACTAGGGTGTAAGTCCATTAAGCAGGTCATCAACGTAAATTTTCCACCTGCTCTATCCTAGCCCCTTATTGTCTTGACTTCGTGACGTTGGATTTCATCACCAACTAGTGACTTCGAAATAAGAAGGTTTTGTTTGCTTGGTTTTATTCCTAGATTTTATTAGCAAGTTTTGTTTGTTTCCATAGTTGGCCATATAGTTTTTTTGTAATATATTTGGTTCATCCAACATTGAACCTCCACGTCGTTCACGTAGAATGAAAGAACTACCCCAGAAATATCTGTAAGGTTCTAAACCCTTGCCTACTAATCCACCAGAGGGCTCTCCTCAACAGAGCGAGGTCCAGGACAACATAACTTCACAACCGGAAAGAACCGACACTTTAGAATAGTTTCAAATAGTTTCTGATTCTCTATATGATTTCTGAATACCTCTTGGATACGAGAGACATATTCTTCGACTTAATTCATCCAAAGAAATTTTTTTTGACACTTATGGAATACCGACCGGCCCTGAAAACGAGAATCCCTTTTAGACTACTGACATGTTTAGAAGCCCATCTCATACTGGGTGAAACCCTCATGGCTCAGACACAGGTGATCATATACCTGTCATCCCTGAACTGCCCGAAACGTCTGCTACCCTCACGATACCCCTAGATCATTTTTCTAATACAAATTCCTATCTTTTTGTTGGTTCAGACACCCAGTCAACTGGTCCTAGCTCATCCATTCCTCTTCAGATGGCCCATTCCACAATGGTCCAACACGCTATGACTATTCCCATTGGGAATACTGTGACTAGACAAGCCCCTATTGGCACACCACTTTCGTCTAGACCTATCCCGTCACTTCCTCCTGGGTATAATGCTTTGAATACTTCTATCCCTATTCCTTCCCAGGTTCCATCTGGAGCTTCTAGAGTTTTAACTCCTCATGGGTACACTGCTGCTTTTGGTTGCATTCCGACACCTTCCCAGGTCCTCTCCGGAGGGTCTTATCCACCTTTTGTTGGAGGATCTAGCCCAAATGGCTCCAACCCAATCAGAGGCACCACTTAGTATTTCACTTCTAGTTACCAGATTCCTGTTGGAGGGAAATTCAACCTTGGGGGGAAATTCAACCTTGGGGGACAATTTAACCCTAGGGTGTAAACTCAATTTGGAGGTCAAACCCACATTGGAACACAATCCTCACTTGGAGGACAACCCCTACTTGGAAGTAATAACCCACCTTATAGACAAAACATCCCAGGATCACTAGCCCAATATTGGAACTTTCTCATCCATGAAAATCAACAATTGTCTAGGGGGTAACCGCCTCAAGTTAGCTCTTACATACCCCACAGTTCCTTCCAGCCATATCCAGGTTCTTCCAATCCCATTTGGGGTTCGAACATTCATTCTAGTATCCCTTTCCAAGGGAACACCCCCAACCTGTACAACCCTATGAAATACATGCATATTCCTCCACGTCCGACTCTTCTAGGATCTTCACATAATATGCAGACTGCTTACGGTCCTATTGGTATACCAACGAGACTTCCTCCCCAAAGTCACCAGTACCCCCACGTGAATAGACAATTGCCATTTTTAGCCACTTTGGATCTACCCAACTTGTTTAGAATCTTGAATGACCCTATCCTCCATTCTTCCCATTGGCCCGTTATACCATCCAATTTAGCATTTGACATTCCCAAGTTTGATGGTAAATCGGGATAAGATCCAAACAACCATGTCATGACTTTCCACCTTTGGTGCTCGTTCAACTCTTTGATGGACGAATCCATTCGATTACGACTCTTCCAATGAACTCTTACGGGTTTGGCTGCAAAGTGGTATATAGAGTTACCACGAGGCTTCTTAACTGACTTTAACACCCTAGCCATGGATTTTCTCACACATTACCAACTACCAATTCACTATGAAATAGGAACCGAGATTTTGAGTTCCTTCAAGCAAAATTCGGTCACCCATATTTTCGATCACATCCATGAGTGGAGAAGAAGACGAAGTTTGATCAAACTCGACCTTCCCGATCCGTTATTGGCAGAATGGTTCACCAAATCATTTGTGAATAAAATCTTTCGTGACATTTCCATGGGTGGAGTTTTCATTGAAGAACAGGTGATCAATCACGCTCAGTACTTAGATCTCGTTTATTCGCAAACAGGCACTATTTACGACTTAATCCCTAATGCTCCTCGTCCTTCTACCTCTGCTACCTCAACAACCCCAACAAATTCTCATGCTTCCGACGGTGTGATTGGCACTTTCCATGCTGACACTAAATCTATGTTGACCACTCACACCAATCCCAAATCTACTACTTCTAATGTCCAAAATGCTTCGTCTCCCACTCCTTCCACTGACACAATTTATGAGGTGAACTCTGTTCAATCTACCCCCACTGGAAAAAATAAATCCAAGAAAGGAAAGGGTAGGAATAAGGAGGATAAAAATAACCAACAATCTGATAAAGCCAAAACACAACCAGTTGATGATAAGGATAAGCGTAAACCGAGATATCCTTGCCTTATCTATGGTGATGATCACTACATGAAAGATTGTCCAAGATGTGCTGAGGTCACTAAGTTCCTTCAAGGGACCGTGAAACCTCCCACACCTGCCATTTTGTCACAACCTTTCCCTTGTCAACAACATGCCCAATTGGTCATTCATGACCAAGCCTCTCCCTCCACCACTTCCTATGTCCTCATGTGTACCAGTGATTAAAAAAAGAAAGATATTGCCATCGCTACTCGGGCCAAAGATTACTCTCCCGCAAAGGAGAAAGTTGACGATATTCCACCTTCGTTGGTTCAACCGCCTCCCTCAAATTCACCTCCCAATGATCCTCTTCATATCGAAAGACCAGGTCTCGATACAGTTCTTTTCCCTCCTCCAAAGGGCATTGTTCGAAAGTCTACCTTTAATCCTCACACGCGTGCTGCTCAAAACTACAGTATTGTAGAAGATCTTGTGCAAGCACCCTCTATGATATCAGCTCTCAAAGTACTTCAAATTTTTCCTTCTCAATGGAAGGCATTCTTAAAGTCCATCGGTGGAATTGACCCCACATATACGAATTTGATAATCTTTGACCTGGAAGATCACATTCCAAGGCTACCTCCTGTAATACTCCTAGGACGTTCTCCAATTGTATTATGAATCGGAATTTTGTTTTATAGGCTGGTGAGCCAAGTTTATATAAGCTAGTGGGCTTATGTGTTATTTAGGCCAGGGAGCCTAAGTGTTGAGGGCCAGGAGCCTGATTTTTGTACATGTAATTATGCACAGTATTAATACAAGAACATCTTTGCATGTGGACTGACCATGATAAATGAGTGATGGGGGACTAAGATTCCACAAAGCCTGGGTAAGGGAGAGGGGGATGAAAGGTAAGAAAGAGGAGCTAAGATTGGGGGCTTGAATCCCTGAGAATAATAATTTATATTATTCTAAAGTGTTGTGTAAATGTATATGTTTTGTCCTAAGTTTCTGGAGAGGAACACATGCTGATGGAACACATGCAGCCTCATGGGAGACATGTGTCGACCCAGGAACATGTAGTTAAAGAACTACATAAGTTAGCTATGGGGGGGGGTTCACTCCTCACTTGTTCATCCTTGGCATCTTTATTCATCCATCCATCATGGGAGTCCAACATTTGACCTCCCATTTCCTCCACCCTCCTCCTTAACGTGTTTGTCTTTGTGACTAGACCTGTGCACTCCTATGCATTCCTGAACCTAGAGCTGTGAGTCATGTCTCCTGTTTTGTTTGTTGAGAAACCTGACACATCTTGTAGTTGTCTATCCTTGCTGTGCTATAGTGCTCGACTATCACCGTTTTGCGAAGCCAGTGCCTGTTGTTCCAGTAGGCTGTTGTGGTCGTGCAGTTCTAGACTGTTTGTGGCTTGCTGGTCGTGGTGAGTATTTGTTCTGAGTCTTTCGGGTGCCCCGACTGTGTTGGAACCTGAGTTTAAGGAAACAGGTTGTCTGACCTATGTAACACTCTCTCAAGGAGAGGGAGGTGGTTGCGGTTGAAGAGGCAGGTTGACAAGCCTGTGAGCAGCTTTCTCTAGGTGAGAGAGTGCGCAGAGGAAGTGAGAACTCCTAGAAGGGGGTCTTGTGGCTGCCACAGAGCTCAGAGAGTTTTGGTCTGGTCTGTTGCTAAAGCCCAAGGAAAGGGAGGTTTAGCAGCCGAAGGAATGTCTTGGTGACAGAGAAGATGTATACTCTTGGGGTGGGATAGGCATGTGGGGAATGAGAGTCTATGGGTAGTGGCATAAGTGACTCCTGGGAGAGACTCCTTCCTCTGTGACTGTGTGTCTCCCATCAACCTTGCCTAGCATAGGATTCCCCTACCAGGTAGAGCTTAGTCCTAGCTCGAGGGTGACCTACTACTGAGAGTGATGAGAAATGTGGTCTAAGGCTGGGAGGTTCGTGGAAGGTTTGCACGCAGTTGGTGAATTACATACAGCTTCAAGATAAGTATTAATGTTGTACTTAATTTTTATGTGATGATGGTTTGCGATACTTACTATATTATCATGCATTCCCTTGTGATGATGTTTACTGTTGATTTTATTAATTCTATATGATGGCAGTAATTATATGTTTACTCTATCTTAATGTATTGAATTACATTTAAATGCATGTTAAATAAGCCTGAGAGTGTTTTCCGTGTAGTAGCGTTTGCCCGAACGTGGGGTTGATGGCCCTGGGAAAATTACAAAATGGTATCAGAGCATGGTTACAATGTTGAGCCTAGATGGGATGGATAAGTGGTCTTTGGACCTAAGGTATTGAGTGAAATTGTGTTAGACGAGCCAATTTTGAACCATAGAGCATTCCTGAGTGCCAAGGAGGTACTTAGCTGTGTTAAGCAGCTAAGGAGGAGTAGCAGTAGAGTAAAATCGTAATTGGCGTGGTATTTTTCGACGGAGAGAGAGTGCTCAACACTTGGAGTGTGGGAGCCATAGCTTCTGTTCGTAAGGATATACCTTTATGACCATGAGATCTAGAGAAGGTGCCGGAAGGATATCCAGGAAGGATTTTGGGGATTCAAATATCGAGAAAAGAGAGACGTGTTGATGCACGAACTCCCGATGCCCAAAACCCCGAAGTCCCAAAATGATCTACACCATATATCGAAGGGAGAAAAAATGACCATTGGATCAAGCGGAAAGTAAATCGCAATTTTGCGATTTCGGCGATCAAAAAAAAAAAAAAGAGAGATGTGTTGATGCACAAACCCCCGAAGCCCGAAATTGCGAAATCCCGATGAACCAAGGTTGTGAGTTAGACTGAAGTCACTGAGATGGATGAGGACACAAGGGATGCGTTCCACGTGCCAGTGGGTCCCAAAGGAAACGTAGATGCAGTGGGATTGGAGGGCGTCACCTAGGGTGACATGGACCTTCTTAAGAGAAACACGTGTCACCACCCTAGTTGGTGACAACTGTGCTATGTGGGCCTGGAGAGTAAAGTAAATCAGAAATTCAGATGTCAGAAGGTTGAAGAGGGAAACAAGTGTGAGAACTCCTGAGATACAAGTCCTGAAACTCTGAAGTCCCGAAGTCCCGAGCTCTCGAAAAACTTCGAGACAGAGAGGCCACAATGGATTTCAGTCGTTGGTTGTTGTGTAGACATGGACCGTTGATCCACCCATTTTCGCAAGTTCGGTAATCGAAACTCGAGGGATAGTAGTGTTGGGTTTTGAAACCCACAAAACATGAAGTCACAAAGCACCCTAGTGGACTAGGGTTTGGTCACAGCTCGTGATCGCATGGGTTGGGGATTGAGGAAGAGAGGGCTATCGCTCGAAAGTTACAGAGCCGAGCAGAGCTCCGAAAACTCATGAAAATTGAACGTTTCTAATTTGGCTTATGAATTATGTGTGTGGGATTGTTAAGGAATGATAGCCTGACAAATTTTGGTTGTATGAACATTGTAATTACAGAAGAGTGGCGAGTTCCAGAATCATTTAGAATTTCCTCAGAGTGTAAATAAATGGAAGAAACACAGATTACTTCCAGTTCAGAGAATGAAAGAAGGATGTCAACTTTGGAGTCGAAGGATCAAAATCCAATGGGCATGGAAAAGAAATGGATAAGGAAAGGAATATGATGAAAATCATTGAAATATTGCAGAAAGAGGCCCAGGCTCGCCGAGATGATAGTAGAAGGCTCAAGAAAACTCAGGATAAACAGGGTGAACTCAACTTGAAGTTATTACGGAGCCTAGATAGGATCAAAAATAAATTGGAGAAGGAGAGTGACACAAGCAAAATAGGGAGTCGCGGGACCCCTAAAAGGAAAAGAAGATCGAGGAGTGTTAGCGGACATCATCGTCTCTCCCCAAAGCATTCTAGTAAGGAAGTACACAGTAGTTCAATCCCATCGCCTACCAGGAATCATAGGAGGTCTGGAGTGGATGAACTAAAAGGAGAAATGAATAAGATTAAGCCTCCCACATTTGATGGAGAACACCAGAAGGAAGAAGATGATGAGACATGGTTGCTTGGCATGAGGAAATATTTCCAACTGCAAAATTATTCCTCTCATGTCGAAGGAATAATTGCAATGTGTCAGTTGAAAGGAAAAGCAACACATTAGAGAGAAAGATATCACTTGGAAGGAATTCAAGAGGTATTTTGAGAGGAAATACCTGAATAAAAGATACTATGATAGAAATATTAAAGAGTTCTTTGAACTCAAACTGGGCAGCATGACCATTGATGAATATGAATGAAAGTTTTTGGAATTACTAAAGTATGTTCCATTCATCAAGGAGGAGACTGTCAAGATTCATAGGTATCTAAGTGAATTACCACCTTCTATTGGTGACAAGATTCAGTATGATGATCCTAAGACTATGGAAGAAACAATAAGAAGAGAGAAATGTTTATATGAACAATAGAGAGAAAAGCCTACCTTCCAGAGGATTGGGAAGACAAGAAGAAGTTCAACAAGGAACAGAGGCATAAGGGAAACAAGCCTCCCTTTTTCAGAAACAGTCCTCAGGGACAACCATATTTTAGAGAGCCCAGAAAGGATGAAGTGGGTGGAAAATTGCCAAGGCAAACACCTATGGAGTGTTGGGGTTGTAAAGGAAACCATAGGTACATAGATTTCCCCCATAGAAATGATAAAGTGAGAGCCATCCACAATGTTGAGCAAGTTGAAACAGTGGAGGAAATGGGAAATAGAATGCCAAGGATCTACACAACCCTGGAAAACAAGAAAGATGAGTATCAGTCACACATGATTTAAGTGGAAGGTATGATTAACAACCAACCACTTATTCTTATAATTGATTCAGGGGCTAGCCATAGTTATATAGATCCTAGAGTGGTGGAAAGTTTGCATTTATCAAGAAGAAAACATGAAAAGTCTTGGTTAGTGCAGTTGCATACAGGAACCAAGAGGAAAGTCACTGAATTGGTTAAGTCCTGTCCAATGGACATGAATGGACTGAGCACGAAGGATAAATTGAACATTCTTCCTTTAGGCTCTTACGACTGTTTAATTGGGATGGACCAGTTGGACCAACACCATGCCATACTGGATTGTCGTAGCAAGGAATTCACTTGCCTGGATGGGGAAGGGAATTGGAAAACAATCCAAGGAGTTCCCAGAGCTGTTGCTATCAGAGAAATTTCAACATTACAGCTAAAGAAATGCTACAATAAAGGTTGTCAGTTATTTGCAACCCATATGGAGGAAGCATCTAAGGATGAGGTCTCAAATATTGGAGACCATGCGGTACTAAAAGAGTTTGAATATGTATTTTAGGAAATACCCAGACTACCTCCGAAAAGAGATATAGACTTCTTTGTAAATTTGATGCCTGGAGCAGCTCCAGTGTCGAAATCTCCTTATAGAATGAGCACACCAGAGCTAAAGGAGCTTTAGTTGTAGCTTGAAGAGCTTATGAGGAAGGGGTACATTCGCCAAAGTGTGTCACCTTGGGGTGCCCCGGTTTTATTCGTGAAGAAGAAGGATGGAACGTTGAGGATGTGCATCGATTTCTGGAAATTGAACAAAGTAACTGTCAAGAACAAGTACCCTCTGCCGAGGATTGATGACCTCTTCTATTAGTTGAAGGACACAAAAATATTTTTGAATATAGACCTCAGATCGGGATATCACCGGGTAAGAATAAATGATGAAGACATCAGTAAGACCGCCTTTAGAACAAGGTATGGTCATTATGAGTTCACAGTGGTAC
Source organism: Picea sitchensis (assembly GCA_010110895.2). NCBI lineage: Eukaryota > Viridiplantae > Streptophyta > Pinopsida > Pinales > Pinaceae > Picea > Picea sitchensis. The sequence goes on along the minus strand of SNQJ01S0004601.1, from coordinate 10,140 downwards.
CCTTTGGGTTGTCGAATGCACCTGTTGTTTTTATGTGTATGATGAATGGTGTATTCAGGAGCTATCTAGACAAGTTTTTCATAGTCTTCCTGGATGAAATTCTGGTGTATTCCAAGTCGGAGGAAGAGCATGAACAACATCTGAGGATGGTGTTGCATGTGCTAAGGGAGCACCGACTATATGCCAAAGTGAGTAAATGATCATTTTATCAAAGGCATATCCATTACTTGGGGCACATCATTTCAGAAGAAGGGATCGTCGTGTGTTTCGAGAAGGTTGAGGCCATCAGAGAATGGTCAGTGCCAAGGAATGTGGCGGAATTAATATCCTTCATGGGATTAGTTGGCTATTACAGAAGGTTTATTACAGGATTCTCAATGATAGCTCACCCTATCACTTCCTTGCAAAGGAAGGAAAATAAGTTTCAGTGGACTGAAGAGTGTGAGAAAAGCTTCCAGCAATTGAAGCAGTTGTTAACCAGCGCTCCAATCCTGAGGATTGTAGATCCAAATATGGATTTCGTGGTGTGCACATATGCGTGTAAAGAAGGGTTGGGAGGATTCCTCATCCATAATGGATTCATAATCTGTTATGAGTCCAGGAAGCTGAAAGAGAATGAAAAGAATTATGCCACTCACAATTTGGAGTTGAAAACAATTGTTCACGCTCTGAGGAAATGGAGACATTACCTCATGGTAAAGAGATTTGAATTGAGAATAGACCATAACGGTTTGAAGTACTTGTTTGACCAGCCCACCCTAAATGATAGGCAGAGTAGGTGGCTAGAGTTTCTGTGCGAATATGATTTTGATATCAAACATATCAAAGGGAAGGAAAAAAAGGTAGCTGATGCACTCAATAGGAAGGTACACAAATTACATGCTACAACCATTAGCATGTATCGAACCTGTTAGCTCCCAAAATGAATCAGTCATTATGGTTTCATTTTGGGATTGATAGCATGGTTATTGGTAGCTTTCTATATTTTGTTTTAAGTTCTTCTAGTGGCAAAACTTAGGTTTTTAATTCATATCTTAGAAATAAGTCGATCCATAAAGGTCTTTTCTTTAAAGTTTCATGAAAAGACTTTCAACAGCTAACGCGTGTTTCAAGTTTGATGACTAGTTAAGGAGTACTTTCCCGCAGACTGTTAGCTGGTGAAAGTGCAGAACATGTGTGTTCCCTCCACTTTTTCAAAAATCAAAAGATGACATGCTCAACACACATCACGTAATCATTATAAGGTGTTGGTGAAAGCGGATAATGATGAAGATTTTGTTTTGCACGTCTAAATTGGATATCAAAGCAGATCGTGTTCGTGAATGCATGCTTGACAAGATAATGGTGCTGGAGATGATGAATTCAAATCCATCATCACAGGTAAAGGAGTGGTACTACTCATCTAGTGACATCAAATCGAGACTTCATATCCCCAACATGCATCATCCACAGGCATATGTTATGGTTTCATTTTTGAAAGACAACGCGAAGAGTTTTCACCAGCGCCAAACCTTGGCTCAAACAACAAATTACAGTGATTTTGTTTGCAAAATTGTCTGGGGTTCAAGTTACAGATGGAAAGGAAATGAAGTGGTTCATTGTTAAGGAAAGAATTAGACAGTCTGTCCTTTTTACAAGCACATCCAGAGGTACAAAAATGCTTCTCAGACATAGGCTGCATGGGATATGTTGAGAAGTTACAGAATGGCTGCCACCAAACAACAACTGAAGTGTTTGCTAAATTATATGATGGAAATAAAGCCTATGTCAGGTATTTAGAAATCATAGTTGATGAATCCTCCATTGCTACAACAACCAGCTCACTTAGATCATGCTAGAGTTGGTTCAAAACGACAGCAACCAAGAATCTCAATTTCAGAGCATATCTTAAGGCATAATTCAGAAATGTTGCATGGAAGAAAAGCATGCCAGTTTCTCATTTGGAGGATGAATGGTAGGACCTTTTCAAGGGAATCCAACTCTATATAACCTCAGAAGGCAGGTATGACAAGCTGATGCTATACCATTTCAAGCTCTTAGATCATTTCATAGGGAAAACTCTCCTAAATTTACCTTTCTTCTTGCACAAAAGCCTAACTAAAGTCTGTAAAAAGATTAGGGATGAACCTCTAAGTATGAAAAACACTCTTTGTCATTTTGGCCTAATAAAATTGATAATTTTGGAGGAGCTAAGACAAAGAGTAAGGACTTGGCAACATTTTCTTTTTTGGGAAGGCTTTGAAACCCAAACTCAGCCCATGAATGAGCATAAGAGAGATGGAAAAATAAAATTAACTCCTCAGAGCAGCTCGAGGAAGAGGAGAACTCTTCCAGGACCACCAGAAGATAGGATTTCTGGCATAAAGTCTCACAGGTCAAAGAAAAAGTTAGATTTTGAAACCACTTCAGAGCAGACTACAGAAAAGAAAACAAATATTTTAAATCTACCATACACAGACTCAGAAACAGAGCCAGAGCAAGAAGATGAAAGTCCAGCCATTAAAATCCCTGAACACTCCATGGAATTTGCACAGGATTGTGAGACTTTTACTCCCACTTATGAAGGTGAAACATCAAAGAGCAAAAGGTCAAAGAAATCACAAAAAATTAAACAACTAAAAGAAGTGATTGCTCAACAGGAGGTTTTAGAAAGAGTAATCAAGGAGAGATAAAAAAACGCTGTCTGATAATTTCGCAGAGACAAATGCAGCATTTGAGAAGTTGGCTCGTGAAAGTGTCAAGGAAAAAAAGAGAAAGAAGAAAATCACCAAAGATTATAATAGTCTATGGTGGTTAGCAAAACACCTTAAGAGGAAGATTAGAAAATTGAAGCAGAAACAGAAGTCACACCCAGATCTGCAAGTGCTAGCCTAGGTTGCTATGAATATGCAAGGAGATAAAGAAGAGACACGCTAAGTTTTTGATAAAACAACAGTTTTGGAGGTGAAAGTTTCTTTTTGGCCAAAACAAAGATTTCACCAATGCAAAGGGTAAATTTACAACCAGTTAGCTGGTGAAAGGCAGAGCTTTCACCAACTAACCAGCGAATCATAAGGCGAGTTACATGGTTAAAGCACAAAAAGAATTTTTGAAAGCTAAATATGGAGCAAGGTGATTTTCAAAGTATTTAAAGAAGTTCCAGAGCATCAAAGGATTAACCACTTAGTTAGAAAATACTCAGCATCAGAGATTCGTGGTGATTTTGAAAACCAAATGCTAAATCGGTCTCCTAAAGTTTCGACTATGAGTAATTGAAGAAATCCAGCTACAGAAGACAGGTGCATTTACCTTTTTTTCATGACACAATAGATTCCAGAAGCTGATGAAGCACAGATGTCAAATTTTGATATAGAAGATAGTTCGAATGCTAGCCACTAGTCTTTGTTATCGATTGTCTTAGGTAATTTGATTTTCTATTTTTAGATACAGATCCAAGTTTTCAAGATCTTAAAAACTGATTGTAAAAGGATATAAATGCTTATCTTTTCTAAAAGACAAGGGTTCAAACTGGGAATACATTTTGTGCTACTGTATAGACTCTTATTGCATAATAAAATTACAGTCTCCTTTCGTTTTCAATATCAGAAATATTCATGCTTCCTTTTCTGTACTTTATTTTAGTTTATCTTAGCTTATAAATACTGTCATCTCTTTATTGAGCTCATAGAATTGAAGTGAAGGATTTCTTTATGTCTTGTATTAAGCCCTACACCCGGCTGTATTTGGCAATCAAGATTAGTGTTCTTCATCCTCTCCTTTAAAATTACTTGATCTGATTATTGTTTTCTGAAAGCACTGTTTCATTTGAATGTATGATGAGTTGTCTATTACATTAATCATTGAAGTGATCCCATTGTTCCAAGCATACCTACACATTATTTTTAAGTTACCAAGCATCATTAGTCTACAACCCTAAGGAGTTTCTTGGAGTGATAACAAATTGGCGCCGTTTGCGGGGAAACAAAATTTAAGTTCAACTTTCCTAGGATACGACACAGAGTTGATATTTGACGATAGGCAAAGATTAGACATTTTAATTAGTTGTAATTATCTATCTGGCGACTCCACAAGTTCATCCTGTCTCCTAAGAGGATCAGTACTAGGGAGAATCCACAAGAATCACTTGTCACACAAGTGCCTAATCCAGAACTAATTCTTAGGAGAGGAAAGACAATTCAAGGTCAAGCTTCAAAATCAGATACAGAAGCTAACCCTCTCTTTAGTTCTGGAAAATCTACTGCAGAAAAATTTGAATTGTTTTTCCAAGAATACTGATGAAAAAACAACTGTAAATACTATAGAAGAACAAACTCCTTTTCATCAACAAGAAAATAGCAATGATGACAAATTGACAGATTCAAACTTGATTGAAAAAGCATCCAAGACTTTCAAAAGATATTATAGTTCTTCTTCTCTTGAGTCTTTTCATTCACAACAAAAAGAAGATCATTGAAACATTTATACTAGCCTCCTTGCTGTTGAACATCTTCTCGAAGAGATTTCTGCTAAAGGTGAAGAAAACTTAGTTGGACAACTTGCAAATTTTTACAGAGCCTCATATCAGGCCCCTTTCCCATCAGAAGGTTCACCTCCTTCACATTCCCCCAGTGTTGAAGACTCGAAAAACAAACTATCACCTTTCTCACCCCTGATCATTATGGCTGCACCACCTCCTTTAACTAAGATGCAACAAATCTTAGCTGCTAGGTATGCACTACTCATATTGCCAAACCCAGTATCAACTATGCCAATAAGAGACTATCAAAAGTATATGCCCAAATTCACAGGCGAAGGCGATGTGTCTGCTGAAGAACATATTGAGGATTTCTACAATTATGCTGAAAACCTTAATATTGAAGAGGAAGATGTTTGGACACGAGTTTTTGTCCAAATCTTAGATGGCCATGCTAGGAAATGGTTCAAAGAACTCCCTGCTGGTTCCATAGCTGGAATCGAGAAAGTGTATGAGACCTTATTGAAACACTGGGGTGATAGAAGAGATTTTGTTTACTATATGACAGAATTTGGAAATCTAAGGAAACAAAATGGTGAGTCAGTCTCTGATTTCACTAAAAGGTTTAACCGAATGTACAGTAAAATACCAGCAGAGATAAAACCTTCAGATGCTTCTACCAAAATCACATATTCTAATGCTTTTGACTCATATTTATATTTATTGTTGAGAGAAAGGAGGTCACCGACACTATCTCTCATGCAATATGTTTCCCTTGAGGTGGAATCAAATATTTTATCCTCTCAAAAGCTAAAGGGAAATTCTGATAGGAGAAGGCCAAGGAATGAAGCTTCTTCTTCATCAAATGCTGACCCAAAGTTAGATAAAATGGCTAAGATTCTAGAGTCTCTAACCTCTGAGATATCTAAGCTCAAGATTGAAAATAAGAAGCCTGTGAAGGGAAGAGGCACTTATGATTATGCAGGCAGGAACCCAAATCAAAATCCTAACAACTTCAGAAGAAATAATCAGCCAACACAGATTTTGCAAAGAGAAAAGAATCCTACTAAAGATCAGAGAATAAAGGCCCCTCTTAAGAATGTTGTGATGGATGAAGATGAAGGTGATTATCAAAAAGATGGAGAAGATAATAATTATTGTGTTGGAGAAGAGATAGGGAAATCTTATCTGACACAACACGACTATGAAGAAGCATTGATGACTGAACAGACAGAGGATAATCCTATTGATGATTGCATTTTCATGACAGAAGATAAGAATAGATATAATCTCTGATATAAGTCTGATACTGCCCAAAAGAACACACCAGCCTCTCCTGAAAAGAGCACAACCCATGTTAAGAAAAAAGATCTGACGTCAGAGAATCAACAAACAGATCCCTCAAAAGTGAAAGCATCATCTCCTCCCAAGAAGACTGCTGCCCCTGTCAAGCATCAAACTCCAGAAAGTCAGGTCCCTATTGAACAACAAATAAATCAGAAATCTCCTTTAAATGAGGTAAAGGTCTCTGATAAAGCCTCTGATAAAGTCCCATATTCGTTCAATTTTGAGGCTGAAATACAGAAAATTAAAATTCCTATTCCTCTAGTTGAGTTAATGAAAAATGAAATGTTCAAAAAGGATATCCTCAAAACTCTAGATCCCAAATCTATATCCCCTTCCGCTAATATTTTCAACATATATGATGAAAAGCCAACCATTACTCTGGGCTAAATGATAGAAGACAGAGATGAAAGCTGCCCTCCCTTTTACATTTCTCTAAATATTCATGAGAAAACATTACATAACTGTTTGCTGGACTTTGGTGCTTCTCACAATTTAATGCCAAAGGTGGTCATGGATGAGCTTGGGCTAGAGATCACCAAATATTACCACGATATTTTCTCTTTTGACTCTCTAAAATTCAAATGCCTCGGAATGATCAAGGACTTGGCTATAACTTTAACCCAAGCATCCATGAAGACTATGGTTATGGATATAGTAGTGGCAAACATACCACCTAAATTTGGATGTCTGTTATCAAGATCGTGGATGAAGAGGCTAGGTGGCACTCTTCAAATGGACCTCTCTTACGCTACTATCCCTATTTTTGGAGGGGTAAACAAAAGTCTATACAGGGAATCACAGTTGGCATATGTAATCAGTGACGAAAAAAATCCATCCAATCATCTTATCTATTCTGTTGACACAGGTATGGGATCTTGTATTTTGCAAATTGATGATTCATTACCAGATGCATTATTGCTCAGAAAGCCCGCAACGTGTGCTCGAAGCCAGTTCAATACGAAGCCCGTGAGGCGATCTTTGGACCATGTTCTTTGATGGGTACTTGTACCAAAGAATCTGCAGGAGCAGGGGTGGTATTGATTTTTCCTTCTAAGAAAACTTCTCATTGTCCTTTAAACTTGATTTTAAAGTGATTAATAATATTGCTGAGTATGAGCACTATGCAGAAGGGCTAAATGTAGCCAAAGAGATGAAGATTAAAATATTGAAGGTATTGGAGATGCATATTTAATCATTTGGTAGGTGAATAAGTCCTTTCAAGCAAAACATGTCATGCTGAAAGCATATAGAGATGAAGTTTTTAGGGAAATTCACACTTTGCAGATTTTAAAAATTTCATATGTACCTAGAGCAATGAATGAATTGGATGATTCATTAGTCGGCTTGTGATTTCATACCTCCTCTGCCTCATAAATTGAATTCCGAAATTCAAGTTAAATATAGGACATCCTTCACGATAATGTAAAATTTTGGAAGGGTTTTGAAGACGATGCTGCTAAACTCACTAGATTTCTTGCGGTGATAGATGAGTTTGCAGATTTGCAGATTGATCAAGAGAATGAACATAATGATGAAATTGAAACCAAAATTCAGAAGCAAAATCGAAGCACATGAAATAGTCCAACGTCTACCAGTAGAATTCCTAAAGGTTTGGTCACTTTGGAAGAGCTTTTGATAATAATGATGTGGCTGTCAAATTGGAAAATGGGAAAAAAAGATTCAGAAGTTTTCTTGGAGTATGTAGCCGGTGAATAGGATCCTAAATATGTCAACTTAGCTTCACATTTGATTGAAAAAAAAAGTGTTGATTATGGAGAATTGCTAAAGAGTTTCCTGACATCTTTTCTTGGTAATATGATGACTTGAAGACTTTCGACATAGAGGTAATTCAACACAAGATCCACTTGAACAAAGATACAAAACCACTTAGGCAGAAACTTAGATATTTCAATCCTATGTTGCCGCCTACAATGGAAAGGGAAATAAAAAACTTATTGGATGCAGCATCATCATACCTCGGATATTCGAGAATGGATTGCAAATATTGCTTGTCGAGAAGAAGAATGGAGAGATCGGACTCTGCGTCGACTTGAGAAATTTGAATAAGTGCTCTAGGAAGGACAACTACCCTCTTCTTAAAATGGAGCATATTTTGCAGAGGTGTCAGGATCAAAGGTGATATCTTTTATTGATGGGTTTTATGGATACAACAGTTACTTTCATCCAGATGATAAAGAAAAGGCACTTTACTACTCCATGGGGTATTATAACCTAAATTGCACCATCCATGCTTACACGGCATCAGACCAATTCATTGCCCTTCATTGCCAAAGCCATGCTGAATAGACTCTTTAAAAACCTTTTAAATTAAGTAGCCCATGCCTAACCTATTATTGGGAGACTCTGCGTCGACTTCAGAAATTTGAATAAGTGCTCTAGGAAGGACAACTACCCTCTGCCCAAAATGGAACATATTTTGCAGAAGGTGTCAGGATCAAAGGTGATGTCTTTTATTGATGGGTTTTATGGATACAACCAGATTACTTTCCATCCCGATGATAAAGAAAAGACTGCTTTTACTACTCCATGGGGTACTATTATAACCCTAAATTGCACCATCCATGCTTACCTGGCATCAGGCCAATTCATTGCCCTTCATTGCCAAAGCCATGCTGAATAGACTCTTTAAAAAACCTTTTAAATTAAGTAACCCATGCCCTAACCCATTACTGGGCACGTTAGAACGCTGGCATGCCTTCTTCTGCACGCGTTGGAACGCTGGCTGGCCCACTACAACCTGCGTTTACCTAACAAAGCACAAAATCAGGAAAGTTGCCGATGGAACGAAAAGATTTGGGTCAGTTAACTGGAACTCCCAGCCATGCATGGCCGAGAGTTCGTCTAAAACCCTATCTCCTTCTAGCCTATAAAAGAAGGGGTAGGGGTACTATTCAGAGGGAGGAAAATCATAGCAAAGAAACTCTGCCCAATTGCCGAATCTGTTTTGTCCCAACCCTTTAGCCTTTCCTCAAGCTTTAGGAGAATTCAAGCAAAGCATTTGGAGGACAAAGAAGAGGAGGAGCCCAGGATTAGGATCAAGGAATGGTGGCCGATCTCTATTATCATTGTAAGTTGATTCATCTTGAGATTAATAAAGAATACTTTTCCCGTCCCAATGCATGAGTCTTATGTGTTTTATTTGGTTTATGCTTAATCTCTAACCCTCTAGTAGAACAATATTATGCATGCGTAGTGTTTTGTCTTGATTGCAGGATCGTCTTTGGAAGGAGCAGCAGAAGCAAGGAGATAAAAGTGCAACGGAGGATCTACACCAACCGTCGATAAAAAGGTTACTCGGTTCTTTCCATGTTTGCATGTGAAAAAGGGTTTTAGGTTTAGGGTAGAAGGTTAAAAGTAATTTCTTAAGGGTCATGATCTGCATGCAAGTTTAAGCCCTAGTTTGTTAGTCCGTAGGGTACAATTTCCCCACAATAGAATTGGTGACCATACTAGGGAGATATTACTCTTAGGGTTTCCGGATTTCATAGAGGTCATTGGGTAGTTTAGAGGAGTAGATTCTCTGTTTCTTTGTTTGTTTTGTTTTATGTTAGGTCAAAGCTAGCAGGGAACCTGGTTCATGATACCATTTTTTCCTTGACTGTTGCTTGACATTTATTATCGGGACACACAGAGGTACACGCGGCCTGCAGAAGGCCTGCACGCATGTAACCCGCACCCTAACCTTCTGTAGCCCACGTTTGAACGCTTGCTGCAGAGGTTTCAGTAGCGTGTAGTATTCAGAAAGTTAGAGAGGCAGTCTCCTCTTCCCTGTCAGAAGTTTACCTTCTCAGGGGGATTTCTGGATCCTGTCTGGGTCTTGCTGATTTAGTGTCTTGTTTTCAGTCTGCTTTATTGTGTTTGATTTTGCATTTATTGTTTCCCTTTTCTGTTAAAGAAGAAGCAACCAAGCCTTTTAGAGACCCTGGTTGTCAATACCAGAGGCCTTTTTCAGGTCTGGGCTGCCTATGTTTGATTTTGTCTTGGATTTTATATAGACCCGTGGCCTGTTCAAGTTTAGCCCGCGGGTACCCGCGTGCTGTTATAGCTCAGCATGCGTTTGCATGCGTGCTATTTCAATGACAGTCGCGGGCCTGATTGGTTGTCTTTCAGCCTGGGTGGGGCAGTCATCCCTTCCTGTGGTGAGAAGTGTTCCTTTCAGGGGTTTGAGTCTGGGGCTGCACAGTCAACAGGTTAGGGCCTCTTATCCCTAGCCTGTGTCTTTATTAGTTGATGTTTTGATAGAAAAGACAAAAGAAAAAAAACAATGTTGTGTTATGGTTTTTAGACAAGCGTTACAATCGGTGCTTTCTTGATTGCTT
>SNQJ01S0004600.1:146240-158855 GCA_010110895.2 Picea sitchensis | reverse complement strand
CTTGTGGGACTTATTTTTTTGACAATAACAAAAACGAATAAATGCAAAGTATTTTACATGGATACGTAGTTTTCCCTTTTGACATTTTTTTATTTGTTTTGATTTGCCTACCCACCGAATATTGCCAAAAGAATATGAAATTAGTCACTTCAACGCCTTTAATCATTCACAACCAGTTTTCCCATTTTTAATATTAAAATATTTTTTTTCAACTTTGAAAAACAATGGGAAAGATATTTTTAATATTAAAATAATTTTTTTCAACTTTGAAAAACAATGGGAAAGATAGGCATAATAATGCAAGGTCAAAAAGTTATCATAAAAAATCAAACTTAGCAAAGGTTATAATATAGATTAAATGATAATAGACATATGCATTATTGGACTTCCCTTTTTCCAGAAGTTTTTTTTTTTCCATGAATTTTTTTTTCTCGATATTATATAGAGTATAAGATCGTTTACAATACTGGATGAAACTCCAAAAATTTGGATGAGAGCAATGTAGTAGTGGCCGACGCACCAAAATACAGAGACGATACGATCTAAAACAGTAGCGTCGTGGTTCTGTTCTGTTACAATCAAGTCAAAGGTCTCTGCTATCAGGAGAAAAAATGAAAGGTACAGCCTGTGCATAGCAGCAATAGTGGATGACACCCGTCCCTGAACTTCGGTCAGAAGCACTCAGTCGATACCATCAATACAGCAAATGGACACCAGTCAATCAGAATATGTTTAGAATGGTGACAGGACTCTCAGCCCCTCTATCACAATGACAGATCGAGAGTTTGCCAAGCTCAGCAGTTAGCGATTTCTTAGAGAGGGAGTCCGCCACACAATTGAAAGCCCTGGGGATGTGTTGAAATCTGATGTTTGAGAAACCTTTGGAGAGATTCAGAGTCCTTTATTTCCAACAATCGATGTGGACAGCCTGGAGCTTGGCCTTTTGGGTAATCCAGTCAATAATGACTCGAGAGTCGCCACAAACCAGCAAATGATCAATCTGCCACATGGAAGCAAGCCAGAGGGTAGCCCAAAGACCCAGTAGTTCTGCTTTATTGTTTGATCCCGGACCACAGTTAAGGTACCACTTGGTGATTCTGCTTGGATGCGCTTTAAAGTAACCACCAACACCACAGCAACTGCCAGATGAGAGGGCCGCTCCGTCAAAACACGCCAGGGTATGCCCAACAGGCAAATTGAGAATTATAGCTTTGAGGATTGGGGGCCTAAAGGATGAAGGCTGTCAGTTGAAGGAGACCAGGACTCTGTGCAGAACAGCCAGAGGAGAAGGGGTGCGATCCTCAAAGATAGCATTATTACGCTCGATCCATAGATGCCAACTAACATAGACAGCTAAAACATTCGGCGAAGATTTATTCGAATGCCATGAATTGAAGCAGTCAGTGAGAGTTTCGCCTTTCCAGGAGAAAGAAAGCTTGAAAAAATATAGAGTTCTGTTCCAAACTTCCGATGAGAAGTCACAGTGTATTAAAATGTGGGGTACATCTTCCTGTGCATGGCGGCAGAGTGAGCAAAGGCCGGGACCTTCCCAGCCCCTTCGGCGAAGCGCATCCCATGTGAGGATCTTTCCTTTCCCAGCCAGCCACATGAACAATTTTAATTTTAGAGGCAGCTTCCAGTTCCAGAGTTGGAAGATCCAAGAAAAATCAGACACAAGGTTCAGTTGTTTTTCCAGTGCTAAGTAAAGATTTTTAACGGAAATGTTGCCAGATGCATCCCCTCCAGCCCACAACAGGACATATGGCTCCACTAAAATGGAAATACCAGCACTATTCAGCGCTTCAATGTAACTGCCCCATTCAATTGCCTCCCCACCGCTAAGAGACAGTTCGGTACTCCCCTTCCATTTTGCTGGGAGAAATGGAAATCCGGAAGGAATACCAACCTGTGCAAGATGTATAAAATTGAAGGAAGCGAGCTTTGAACACAGGGCATGGGAGAGAATTGAGTGTCCTTCCATACCTATAATTTTATCCCTTCCGATCTTTATCTTTGTACAAGAACCCGGCTTCCAACAGAGCCAGTGGAGAATGACAGGGGCTGCTGCAACCAGGCCCTTCCAGAACGGCGAAGCCCTCTTTTGCTGTAAAAATGGCAACCGAAACCAATCACAGATACTCAAAGAGCCAATGTACTTTTCAATAACAATTCGATGCCAGATACTATCAAGAGTAACCGCTCTCCAAAGGGAGCTAGCGAGGAGGGCTGTATTGAAAGAAAACAATCTTTTTAGACCCCATCCACCTGCCTTTTTAGGCTTTGTCAAAGTATCCCATCTGCAGAGATGCATACTATGTTTTTTCCCAAGACCATTCCACAGAAAGTTGGATGAGAGTCTCCGGAGCAAGTTGATGATCTTTTTTGGGATTCTCTCCAAGGTCATCCAAAATACCGCCAGACCTTCCAGCACAACCTTTATCAGAGTTAGGCGACCCTTTTTCCAGAAGTTATTAGACTTCCCTTGCACTATAAGGAAGGTATAATGGAAAAAGTTACACCTTTGATATGATTAAATGATTATTAATGAGTAGGCATCAACTTTCTCTTTTGTATAACAAAAAGAAAGATCGAAAGTTTTTATAATTCTAGAAACAATTTCAAAATATTATTTATTTTTTTCTAAAGACATGTGAATATAATAATGTAGTATATTATAATATGGGATGGAGGGGTGGTAGGTGTGGGAGTATTATTATTGGTTATAAAGGAAATATGAAGCAATCTTTGTTGGGGTATTAGGTATGGTCATCAATAACTAAGCTAAAGTTATAGCTCTTCTACAAGGGATGTCAATCATGAAGCAAATGAACATCGATCGAATTTCAATGATAAGAGACACCTTGGCAATAATTTGTCACGTGATCCATTAAACATTGCCACATGAAAGCCAACTAAGCAAGATTGTGTTTAAAGCTCATAAATTAGTGGAGAGCTTCGAATCTGTACCATTCTATCATGTTTTGTGAGGGTTAAACTCCACGGTGTGTAGGATGGGAAATGAGGCTTACCTCTTGCATCAAAGATCTATGAGAATAAAAGAGGGGGTTATTATATTTCATCACCTCCCATGAGATAATCACATCAAATTTTATGCATTGTATAATAAACACCTCATCATGAAGTCATTCCATGATGCAACCCTTAACAAGGAACAAATGGCAAGTACCACTAGCCAAGTTTGTTGTCAATTAATATTTCTATACCTCCATGCAAGCTCATATCATATGTCACAGGTGATAATTCATTTAAACTCTACTAAGATGGGACTATCCAAGGCATGTGGTATAACGCCTTGATCAATCTAGAGAGCATTCTTGCTAGCATTTCTTGCTTTCGCTCCTTGTCGATTGCAGAGCTTTTAGAAAGGAGATTAAACTCGTGTGTTTCTGCAGGTTTGGAACCAAAGCAAAGCATTGGAGGTAGGACGTTTGTCACAACGTGAGGGTGTGATGATGGCCATCAACCATGAGCATCTAGACAAATGTGTTATATATGAAAATGCAAAGATTCATAGAGGAATTCGTTAGTGTGAGAGGCATTGTGATGAACCTTGTGAGTGCCTCTCACTATATGTGAGGAAATAGGAGGGTTGGAGAAATGAATTAAAATTGCAAGAGATGTGTAGGTGGTGTAGAGGAAATTGATAATTATAAAGACTTAGTTGGAGAATATTAAAGGTGTTAACGCTGAGTAAATTGTTGGGTTGAAAAAAAACAATCTACAAAGGTAACCGACAAACCAACTTTAAGATTGGAAACTAGCCTTTCCAATCTAGAGAGGGCTCTCTCTGAGACTTGATCTATGATAGAGAGATTGTTTTTGAAGTGATGGCTAGATTTAGATATTTGAGATAGTTTTTTCAAGGTTTGTTGGCAAAGAGGTATAGTATTTATAGGGCTATGGAGTCAACCCTTGAAAACGATACCTGGTAGGTAGAACTCCTCGGAGGAACAAAGGCTAAACAAGGTGATGAGCTTCAGTTTTGAGTTTGATTATGTAGGGTGAAAGAAGAACAGAAACACATAAGAGAATCAGAGCATCATAAATGATGAATTAGGACCTTAGTTAAGAAGAATAAACATAGTTTAAATCATTTAAGTCTGGAGCACCATTCGATGAATTCTAGACCTTTAAATATCCAATTTAAACTGAAGAAAAGTGCAGATGAAAGTAAGTACACAAGGAGTACATACAAAGAAGAGTACAATCTTCATATCACCACCATTGGAATCTTTTTCATAAGGAGTTAAGGACTTCTGCATTTGTATTTCTATTAGATTCAGAGGATTACATTGAAGATCAAAATGCCTATACTTCTGCCCGCCCCTCTTTACATCAAAATAGTTAACATATATAGAAAACCAAGGCTACACTTAGCTGCTAGGAGTCAAACTACTACATCCTAGAGTTATGGATCTGGTTGCTTTCAAAGAGAACAACAACCTCTACAAGATTTACCAAAAATATAAAATCTGATTTGTCAATCATAATATAACCAAAATATCATTTACAATCATAGATCCTTGAGTAAAATTCAACCATGTGTTTGTGATGAGTCATCATGTGCACTACTGGAAAACCCTATCACCCTTGCGCAATGAATTCTGGTTATTGTTGCGCAAGTGTTGGCTACAACATTTGTGTAGCGACTTCGCGTAGTGAATCTTCATGCTAAGGTTGCTCGTGCAAATCCAGTTAGCAACAAAGGTTGGGATCGTTCAACTTGTCCTTAGCTTCTTTATCCAATTTCACTTGTAGTCATAAGGTCCTGTTTGCCTTTCTCAATGACAAGTTTTGTCTCTTTAAATTTCTTATCTGCCTCAACAAAGTTGCATTCCTCATCAACTTTGATTGAGCATAAAAAATGACTGCACATGTATTGTCTATGGATGTTCTACATTTCTTGTAATGATTCATGATCCCTTCCTCTGATATTCTCTTTTCTTCCTTGAGATTGATGATCTAGTCTTGAGCTTCTCTTAGCTGCTTATTCATCCATTTTATGTTCTTTTCTCCTCCTGTGGGTGAAGTAGGATATTTATGAATTGCTTTACTATGGTGTTTGTGCTTCAGGAGTCTTTTCTGTTAGTTTCCTTTTCAATTCTCTGTTCTCCTGGTAGAGTTGGGTTATAATATGTTGAGCTTTGTTGAGTTGTTGCATCTCTTTGACATCTGCATCTTTCTCCCCTGGTTTCACTTGCTCTTCATCAATCTTCTGGGCTACAAATTCAACAAACTCTATCTGAACTGTGGGTATGGGAAACCTCCTAGCAAATGACACGGTGCACAGTTTATTGGGAACCTGTGTCTCCTTAGGTTCATCAGTGAATTGTAGTTTGCTTCTTTTCTTCAAGACTGGTTGATTGAGCGATGGATTCTTAATCTCTTTTCCTTTTCCCCTTTCAACAACACCTCCTCCTTTTACCCCTGAACTATGAAATGTTGATTTCTCAGCAGACAAGGGAGTATCTCCTTTAGGATCCAGGGAAATGTTTGTTGAAGTCAAGAAGGAATCCCAATCCCTGTTTAACTTTCCAATCTCTTCAACCACCAACAACTTCACCAAGGAAAAATGGAATAGGCTACTCTTTGGTTGGTCAGCTCTAGCTTGGTCTGTGTCTGCCATTTTTCCTAGGCTTCTATATAGGTAGAAGGGTAATTTTAGGGGGATTTTCCCTGTGAAATGCATTAGGAGCCTAATGTGGTATTGATGTATGTTGTCAAACCTACCCTCACAAGTAAATTATTTTTGGATTACCCTCAAAATCTTCTCAAAAGGTTCCAAAACATATTCACTGGGAATGGTGGCACCAATCTTCCGATTTCTGTATTCAGGTTTGAGAAAATCAATATAAAATGAAGTATCTAATGGCATACCTTTAAAACACTTCTCTCCCTGCATAGGAATCTCTACAACAACTGATATGGTCTCCTCGGACACTGGAAAAGTGATCCCTGCAATGATTGTGTCAACACCATTAAAGTTTAGAGAAAACTGCTTGGTTAATTGCATGTTATACCCCTGACCTTTTCACAAAATCTCATGCATCCAGCTTGTTCAAAGGACACCCTGATCGTTGGGTTTGTATTTACCAAATTTAAATTTTGTGGGTCAAATCTCACGACTTCCCCGCTTCTTACATTCTTTATTTTTCATTGAGGAGTTGTCATGATGTTGATATATGTCAACCTTGTGTGAACTGCAGGTGTGCAACAATTAGATTGTAAAAACCTTTGTGCAGCGAAAATGGGAACAATAACCTCTGCGTAGCAAACGAAAGCAATAACCTTTGCGCGACAAATGAGAAAAGTGACTTTTGCGTGGTGCGCAACAACATGTAGCAATAGAAAACTCTGTGCAGCAAACGAACAACCACAAAAAAATCGGTGCAACAACAAAGAGTAACAGAAAACTCGGCGCAACAATGAACAATAGCAAAAAACTTGGCGCAACAATGAGGATGACAAGATTTTAGCTCAAATGAAGTAAAGTTGGTTATGTGAAAAACAATTTTGTTTCAGAGGCTAACGTGCAATGGGATCCAAGAAAGGCTTCTTGAACAATGTTTGAAACAAATGGAGAATGCACGAAAAAAACCAGAGTGAAAGGTTTGCATAGCGAATATCAACACACAGGGTTTGCGTAGCAACTAGAAGCACACAAAATTTGCGTAGCGACTGGAAGCACACAAAATTTGCTTAGCGACTAGAGTTTGCATAGCAGAGAGCTTTGGAGCTTGTTGGAGAGGCTATGGACGATGCGCAGGTCTTGGAAGCGATGGAGAAAAACAAAAGGTGGCCAATATTTATGCTCAAATGGATAAGGAACAAAATTATGAAAAGGGAAGTGGTTATCCATAGTGACAAGACGTTTCAAGGCAAGTTAAGGATTTGTGCAGCGAACTTGTGCAGCATGTACACCTTTGAAGTTTGCAACGGTACAAATGACATGGAGTGCCATGATTGTTTCTTTTCTAACCTCATGATTAGGTGATGATGAACCATAATACCTTTTGACATGACATTCACCTTAACCTTTGATTCGACTTTAGCACATAATTTCCCACTTTTTAATGTGATTCGAGACTTAGGAAAGTGGACCATTACAAATTGAACATGATGAACTTTACACTCTTGACTCTTTGCCTTTTATGATGGTGTTTTATGAAAAAGACAATACACCCTTTAACCAACTTATGGCTAGAACCCTTACTGACATTTCAAGTCATTCTTTATTTAATTACCATCCACATAAACCTTGACACACTAACTATGACTCATCTAGGAATGCCTTGATTTTCCCAAGATCATGGCATGACTTTTAAAACTTGGAAAAACTTCTAACTCTAGCTATAAAAATCATGGTGCTAACAAAAGGAAAGTAGGTGTAGATGGAAATTAGCGTGGAAGCAATAACCAAAGACTCGAGGAAGCAGAGGAAAAAATTAGACAATTTTAGGATAGAATCTCAAGGTTGGAAACAGAACAAAGGCCTAGGTATGACGAATCAAGGAAAGAAGATTCTCTTGTTCTCTTTATAGGTTCCCTTCAAATGGATCTAGTTGTTGACACAGGAGAAGACACGATCTAGCAGGCCATTATGCAAGCAAGGAAGCAACTCTCAATGAGTTGCTTGTCAAAGTTGATGGCAAGAAGATACCCCCTGTGGATATGGACCCAATAATTTTTCAATTATGTGATGTATTGCAAGACAGATTTCTTAGTAGGTCAATATATATGGCTATATAGAGGCCAGGTAGTTAGCTATATCTCTAGAACTCTTAGAATAATGTGATTAGCTATCAATTTTGTTGAAGATTTGAAGTATTTGGAAATTGTTATGTCATTTTTTCTCTTCAAACTTTGTATTGTTTAGTTAGATAGTTTGAGCGTAACCCCCATTTGTAACACCCTTGTTTTGATCCCCAAATTAACAACACATATATGTGTATATGATGAATGATTGATAGCCAAATGATGTGATATGTAAATATTGTACATTGAAGGACAATAAAAATATATACATCACATGCTACAGATAGAGAAGGATTGAAAACTCGGGGGGGCTATGATTCCACAAGAAAGGAAAGAAAGGAGGATTAAGGGGCTTAAGTAGGCCAAAGAGAATAATATTATTTTATTCCTAAGCCCAAGTCCTTTGTCTTATATTTTCCTAATTCCTTGGACCTTGGAGTTAGTGGGGAACTGAGATACGTGGGCTTCTTGTGAAGGTAGGTGGCTTCTTCCACCATGCAAATATAATTCGCAAACTTTGGTTTTTCAAAGAGAGATTTGTCAATCATTATTGGAGAGATCTTTGTCTCTGAGCTATGTTGTCATTCCATAGTTGTAATAGAATTATGGGTATGATTTTTTTGAAAATTGTGTGGGAATTATGCCCATGTCCATGAGACATTATTGTGATTGAGTAAATTATGTTACAACTGAGAATCCTTGGAGTCCCTAGCTAAGAAATTTCTTGGTCGTTTTGTGTTGGAGCTCTGGAGGGAAGTGGGATAGCCCAAGGGACTACATAGTAAAGAAGGGGATCCCATTCCTTGGGTTGTGCAGGCTTATGGGGAAAGAGATCCAATGGATTGGGATAGTTGTAGGAGTTAACAAATCGTGAAATGTTGGGAAATTGGGTTGTGTGGGAGGATTAGAGACAACCATAGGTGATTTCCTCCTTGTGGACCCATAGCCTCAACTCGGGGTGGTCCTATTACAAAAATATCATGGGCAACAAAGAGCCTATGGTTGGGTGGAACATCCTTCATTTATAGCCAATTGGTGTTTAATCCTAGAAAGATAGGTGATATGATTTATTCATAATTAAGTTGAATTTAATGATGTTTATGTTAAGTGATTGAACGATGTTCCATTTACATGTATAAACATGCATCAATAACTATAATTGACTAAATGTGTTAGCATGAACTTGTATTGTCACAATGCACACATTAATCATTTCATAACATGGTAGTGAGGAATTATGGCATCACAGATATATAATGTGGATTTCAACCTAGTTAAATGGTTGGGTACGTTACAATATGGTATCAAAGCAAGAAGATGGTGAAAATTTAAGGTTTAATGAAGTACCCTATATCCTCAACGGTGGATCAACAATATTGGGCATGTTACAATATGGTATCAAAGCTACTCATTGCAACAGTGGGGTTGTATGGGCCATGAACTAGTTTGGATATGAAGAAATTGCAGTCTGCAAATTATGTGTTTGACAAAATTCCTCAAGGATCATAATTGAGGAAGTGTTTTGAATCCAAGGAGTGTTGGAATGATGGCTAAATTCCTAAATTGGATTCTTATTAGAGTGTATAAAGGTACAACTATATAATTCATGGTTTGCAGAGTTTAGTTTCATGAAGGAAATCGAGCAAACTCATGTATATTGTGGATTAAATTTCTTGTAATGATAGCGATCGATAGGCCATGGGATTGCATTTGACAGAAGAGTGAATGAATATATACAGTGGACAAGTTGCAAAGGTTGAGCGTGGAAAATCCATGGTGGTTGTAAATTATCAATATGTATGCGTATATACATATACATATGTGTGTGTGTGCACACACACAAAATTACATGGACCCACCCCTCTGATGTGGACCCCATACATATGACATGGATTGGCAGGGTGACATGGAGGTGTCAAGGTGGTGCTACGTGAATTCAAAGTGTGCAGGTGGCAACCACAAGGTAGGGTCTAGGGTGGCAGAGACATTTGGGTTTGCAAACATTGGTAAGTGGTTTGCAAAGGCCACGGAGGTGGTATTTCACAGGGTCACAAAGCCTTAACAATTGTTGTCGAGAGCGATGCATGTCCCCTAGGTGATAAGTGGTTTGTGGAGGCTAAGGGAAATTTTAACCATTGCCATGTTATGCCTCCACAATTGATCTTAGACATTGATCTAAATCTAGATCGCATGGACATGTGTGCCAGTGGAATATGGGTAAGAGATGGGACTCACCTTATTACATCATTTAATAAGAACGCTCCAGGTGGAGGGCGCAAGGACAAAGGTGGGACTCCCTGTCACATCCACAGTCAGGATCATGTTGTTTATGTTTTGGTAGCTGCGGGAGGTATTAACCTCTAATATAACCTTTGTGCTTAAAATAGAATATTCTAGAAGAAAGAGAGCCATTAAACATATGTGGAAATACCCTAGAAGAGAAGTCGACCCAAGGAGAATAATAATAAAGAATTAGAAGGCTCTAGAAAGAGAAGTCGACCCCACATGAAAAGTCACTTGGAAAAGATAGTATAAATAGAGGTAAGGTGCTACCTAATTTGCACACTCTCACTCACTCAGTTAGGGCACAAGTCTAAGGAGCAGCAGTTGCAACTGTTGCAGTGGTGACACAGAAGGAGGTGCAAGTCTGAAGAAGGTGATGCGACAATTGTAGTGGTGAAGTCTCTCCTTGCTCAGTCTTTCTGGTATCTCTGTCTTGTGCACTTCTCTTGGTAAAGGTACGCTCTATTAGTATTGTGTTGTTGTTGCAGCCGTGTTGGTATTTCTTGTTAGGGTTTTGCTTCATATACAAAATCTATCTAAGAAAAGGTTATTGTGCTCGAGGGTGGTACGTGTAAGTGTCTATGGTTGGGTGACAATGTTGTAACATTGTTTATGGTAAAATGAGCATACCAAAATTTTAACATGGTATCAGAGTTGGTTTCCTTCAAGATAGTCTAACCAATAGAAGGAAGATCATTAGTTTCCCCTGTTGTCAAGCTCGTTGAGCACTCACAAAGCCACCAAGAAGGTCGCCTAAGGAGGGCACATCTTTTCCCTGGATCAGATCTCCAAAATTCTGAAATTGAAAAAATTAGGGTTTCCTCATAAAACCCTAGGTCAAGGTGTCTAGCATCTAAAGGCTTTGTTGAAGCAGATTATTGAAGAAAGGAGGCCACCTTGGCATATTTCTAGATCCCGGGGTGGAATGACTTCCAACACTAAGCTTGATAAGAAGCTTGAGGGTGTTGATAATGAAAATATAGAGTAATGCTCATTCTAGAAGAGAATGATCTAGAAGGCTTCATTGAAGAAGAAGTTCAAGAGCCAGAGGGAGATGAGGCTAAAGCAAAGCACAAGAAGAACCTAGTTAAAGCAAAGAGGATTATTACAGATTCTATCAAGGATCACTTGATCCCTCATGTCTCATCATTGAAGACTCCAAAACAAATGTTTGATGCTTTATCCCGATTATATAAAGGAAAGAATATCAACCAGAAGATGACATTGAGGACACATATCAAGAATGTGAAGATGCATAATTCAGAAACCATTCAATCCTACTTCACAAGGGTGTCTCAAATCAAAGAACAACTTGAAGCAATTGGAGACACAGTAGAAGAAGTTGAGCCAGTAATGACTACATTGAATGGTATCCCAAAGTCTTGGGAATCATTTATCTAGGGAATATGTTCCAGAAGAAAACTAACAAAGTTCAGCAGGCTATGAGAAGATTGTAGTCAAGAAGAAGCTAGACTATCATAAAGAGAGGAAAAGTTGGGCGATGATGATCAAGCACTAGCAACACACGCAAGAAAAGGAAAGAGTAGGAAAGAGGATCACCCCCCCAAGAAATTTCAAATGTCATAGAAGTCTCAAAAGACTAAAAAATAGTATTCAATCTACAAATGCTTCAGCTGCCAGAAGATGGGACACATTGCAAGAAATTATCCTCTCATAAAAGAGCAGATCATATAAGGACATAATAAAAGACATCATGCTCATGCCACAAAGGATGATGAACCTATTAAGAAGAAATCAAAAGAAGATGATTCAAGTGAAGAATATGTATTGATATCAACTCTTACAAGAACAATCACTCATGGAAGTGACACATGGTTTAATGTTAGTGGTGCCTCTAAGCACTTGACCGGTTACAAGGATTCTCTTTCAAATCTTGTTCAGAAGGATTCACCTCATAAAACAAAGCTCGATGATGACTATCAATATCCCATTAAAGGGGTAGGAGAAGCCTCCTACAGGTTGGATTCCATAAAGCCTATGAAGATGAAAGAATGAGGTCAAGGCCAAGAGGATCTTGACAGACTCAATAAAAGACCACATGATACCTAATGTATCAGAACTGAAGACAACTCAAGTGGGACAACAACAACCAAACTCCAAGTTTGCATATCAGGTTTGATATTTTATATTGTTGCAGTTTAAGTAAGTACTGTAACTAGAATAACAATCTTTAGAATTTTATTATTGCTATTGCTACTGCTAGTTTAGTAACACTTGAATATTATTGGTATGACTAACACTCTAGTAAATGATCATATTAATAATGCACTTGTTTATAAGATAAATTGATCTCCTCTAGGAGATGTTCTCAGTTGTTGACTTTGTTCCAGGTAGGTTATCTTGTAAACTCCATGGAGGTTACCTTGGAGATGTTGTTTTTTTTTCTTGTTCTAGGCAGGTCACAGGTAATAGCTCTAAGAGGGAGCTATAATGACGGTTGCAGAAGACAACAATTCAGATGGTCTCTAGCTGAGACTTGGAGCCGACTATCCAGACATAGAGTTATACACATCCATGTAATAAAGGATAAGAGAT
>SNQJ01S0004600.1:121629-133068 GCA_010110895.2 Picea sitchensis | reverse complement strand
ATAAATGAAGGATGTTCCATCCAACCATAGGCTCTTTATTGCCCACAATATTTTCATAATAGGGCCACCCCAAGTTGAGGCTATGGGTCCACATGGAGGAAATCACCTATGATTGTCTCTAATCCTCCCACACAGCCCAATTTCCCAACATTTCACGATTTGTTAACTCCTACAAGTATCCCAATCCACTGGCTCTCTTTCCCCATAAGCCTGCACAACCCAAGGAATGGGATCCCCTTCTCTGCTAGGTAGTCCCTTGGGCTATCCCACTTTCCTCCAGGGCTCCAACACAATCTGGTCAGGAAAATTCTTAGCTAGGGACTCCAAGGATTCTCAGTTGTAACATACTTTACTCAATCACAACAATGTCTCATGGACATGGGCATAATTCCCACACAATTTTCAAAAAAATCATACCCATAATCCTATTACAACTATGGAATGACAACATAGCTCCGAGACAAAGATCTCTCTAATAATGATTGACAAATCTCTCTTTGAAAAACCAAAGTTTGCGAATTATATTTGCACGAGTGGAAGAAGCCACCTACCTTCATAAGAATCCCACGTATCTCGGTTCCCCACTAACTCCAAGGTCCAAGGAATTAGGAAAATATAAGACAAAGGACTCAGACTTAGGAATAAAATAATATTATTCTCTTTGGCATGCTTAAGCCCCCTAATCCTCCTTTCTTTCCTTTCTTGTGGAATCATAGCCGCCTCAGTTTTTCATCCTTCTTTATCTGTAGCATGTGATGTATATATTTGTATTGTCCTTCAATGTACAATATTTACATATCACATCATTTGGTTATCAATCATTCATCATATACACATATATGCATTGCTAATTTGGGGATCAAAACTAGGGTGTTACAAATGGGGGTTACGCTCAAACTATCTAACTAAATAATACAAAGTTTGAAGAGAAAAAATGACATAACAGTTTCCAAATTCTTCAAATCTTCAACAAAATTGCTAGCTAATCACATTATTCTAAGAGTTCTAGAGATAGAGCTAACTACTTGGCTTGCATATAGCCATATATATTGACCTACTAAGAAATTTGTCTTGCAATACATCACATAATTGAAAAATTATTGGGTCCATATCCATAGGGGGTATCTTCTTGCCATCAACTTTGACAAGCAACTCATTGAGAGTTGCTTCCTTGCTTGCATAATGGCCTGCTAGACCGTGTCTTCTCCTATGTCAACAACTAGATCCATTTCAAGGGAACCTATAAAGAGAACAAAAGAATCTTCTTTCCTCGATTCCTCATACCCAAGCCTTTGTTATGTTTCCAACCTTGAGATTCTATCCTAAAATTGTCTAATTTTTTCCTCTGCTACCTCAAGTCTTTGGTTGTTGCTTTCCATGCTAATTTCCATCTACACCTACTTTCCTTTTGTTAGCACCGTGATTTTTATAGCTAGAGTTAGAGGTTTGTCCAAATTTTAAAAGTAATGCCATGATCTTGGGAAAATCAAGGCATTCCTAGATGAGTCATAGTTAGTGTGTCAAGGTTTATGTGGACAGTAATTACATAAAGAATGACTTGAAATGTCAGTAAGGGGTCTAGCCATAAGTTGGTTTAAAGTGTGTATTGTCTTTTTTATAAAACACCATCATAAAAGGCAAAGAGTCAAGAGTGTAAAGTTAATCATGTTCAATTTGTAATGGTCCACTTTCCTAAGTCTCAAATCACATTAAAAATTGGGAAATTATGTGTTAAGGTCGAATCAAAGGTTAGGGTGAATGTCATGTCAAAAGGTATTATGGTTCATCATCACCTGATCATGAGGTTAGAAAAGGAACAATCATGGCACTCCATGTCATTTGTACCAATGCAAACTTCAAAGGTGTACCCGCTGCGCAAGTTCGTTTCGCAAATCCTTAACTTACCTTGAAACATCTTGTCACTATGGATAAGCACTTCCCTTTTCATAATTTCATTCCTTATCCATTCGAGCATAAATATTGGCCACCTTTTGTTTTTCTCCATCGCCTCCAAGACCTACACATCGTCCATAGCCTCTCCAACAAGCTCCAAATCTCTTTGCTATGCAAACTCCAGTCGCTACGCAAATACCGTGTGTTTCCAGTCGCTACGCAAACCCTGTGTGTTGTTATTTGCTACGCAAACCTTTCAATTTGTATTTTTCTGTGCATTCTCCATTTGTTTCAAACACTATTCAAGAAGCCTTTCTTGGAGCCCATTGCACTTTAGCCTCTTAAATGAAATTTGCTTTTCACATAACCAACTTTACTTCGTTTGAGCTAAACTCTTGCCATCCTCGTTGTTGTGTCGAGTTTTCTGTTGTTGTTCGTTGTTGCGTCGAGTTTTCTGTTACTATTCGTTGTAGCGCCGAGTTTTATGTTGTTGTTCGTTTGTTGCACAGAGTTTTCTATTGCTACTTGTTGTTGCGCACTATGCAAAAGTCACTATTCTCATTTGTTGCACAAAGGTTATTGCTCTCGTTTGTTGCGCAAAGGTTACTATTCCCATTTTCGCTGCACATAGGTTTTTACAATCTAATTGTTGCACACTTGTAGTTCACACAAGGTTGACATATACCAACATCATGATAACTCCTCAACGAAAAATCAAGAATGTAAGAAACGGGAAAGTCGTGATATTTGAGCCACAAAATTTAAATTTGGTAAACACGGACCCAACGATCAGGGTGTCCTTTGAACAAGTTGGATGCATGAGATTTTGTGAAAAGGTTCAGGGGTATAATGTGCAGTTAACCAAGCAGTTTGCTCTAAACTTTAATGGCGTTAGCACAATCATTGCAGGGATCACTTTTCTAGTGTCAGAGGAGACCATATCAGCTGCTACAGAGATTCTTATGCAGGGAGAGAAGTGGTTTAAAGGTATGCCATTGGATACTTCATTTTATATAGATTTTCTCAAACCTGAATACAGAAATCGGAAGATTGGTGCCACCATTCCCAATGAATATGTTTTGGAACCTTTTGAGAACCTTTTGAGGGTAATCCATAAATACTTTACTTGTGAGGGTAGGTTTGACAAGGTACATCAATACCACATTAGGCTCCTGATGAATTTCACAGGGAAAATCCCCCTAAACTTACCCTTCTACCTATATAGAAGCCTAGGAAAAATGGCAAACACAATCCAAGCCAGAGCTGACCAGCCAAAGAGTAGCCTATTCCATTTTTCCTTGGTGAAGTTGTTGGTGGTTGAAGAGATTGGAAAGTTAAACAGGGACTGGTATTCCTTCTTGACTTCAACAAACATTTCCCCGGATCCTAAAGGAGATACTCCCTTGTCTACTGAGAAATCAACATTTCATAGTTCAGGGGTAAAAGGAGGAGGTGTTGTTGAAAGGGGAAAAGGAAAAGAGATTAAGAATCCATCGCTCAATCAACCAGTCTTGAAGAAGAGAAGCAAACTACAATTCATTGATCAACCTAAGGAGACATAGGTTCCCAGTAAACCGTGCACTAGGTCATCTGCTAGGAGGTTTCCTATAACCACGATTGAGACAAAATTTGTTGAGTTTGTAGCCCATAAGATTGATGAAGAGCAAGTGAAACCAGGGGAGAAAGATGCAGATGTCAAAGAGATGCAACAACAACTCAACATATTATAGCCCAACTCTACCAAGAGAACAAAGAATTGAAAAGGAAACTAACAAAAAATACTCTTGAAGCACAAACACCACAGAGTAAAGCAATTCATAAATCTCCTACTTTACCCACAGGAGGAGAAAATAACATAAAATGGATGAATAAGCAGTTAAGAGAAGTTCAAGACCAGATCATCAATCTCAGGGAAGAAAAGATAATATCAGAGGAAGGGATCGTGAATCATTACAAGAAATGCAGACTAGCCATAGACAATGCATGTGCAATCATTTATGATGCTCAGTCAAAGGTGAAGAGGAATGTAGCTTTTTTTAGGCAGGTGAGAAATTTAAAGAGATAGAACTTGTCATTGAGAAAGGCAAACAGGACCTTACGGCTACAAGTGAAATTGGATAAAGAAGCTAAGGACAAGCTAAATGATCCCAACCTTTGCTGCCAACTGGATTCGCGCGAGAAACCTCGGCATGAAGATTCGCTACGCGAAGTCGCTATGCAAATGTTGTAGCCAACACTTGCGCAACAATGACCAGAATTTGCTACACAAGGGTGACAGGGTTGTCCAACAATGCAAATGATGACTCATCACAATCACATGGTCGAATTTTGCTCAAGGATCTATGATTGTAAATGATATTTTGGTTATATTGTGATTGGCAAATTAGGTTTTCTATTTTTGGTAAATCTTGTAGAGGTTGATGTTCTCTTTGAAAGCAACCAGATCCATAACTCTAAGATGTAGTAGTTCGACTCCTAGCAGCTAAGTGTAGCCTTAGTTTTCTATATATGTTGACTATTTTGATGTAAAGAGGGGCGAGCATAAGTATAGGCAGTTTGATCTTTAATGCAATTCTCTGGATCTAATAGAAATACAAATGCAGAAGTCCTAAATTCCTTATGAAAAAGATTCTAATGGTGGTGATCTGAAGATTGTACTCTTCTTTGTATGTACTCCTTGTGTACTTACTTTCATCTGCACTTTTCTTTTGTTTAAATTGTATATTTAAAGGTCTAGAATTCATCAAATGGTGCTCCATACTTAAATGATTTAAACTATGTTTATTCTTCTTAACTAAGGTCAAAATTCATCGTTTATGATGATTTGATTATGTTATGTGTTTACGTTCTTCTTTCACCCTACATAATCAAACTCAAAACTGAATTTCATCACCTTGTTTAGCCTTTGCTCCTCTAAGGAGTTCTACCTACTAGGCATTGTTTTCTTTTGTTTTCAGGGGTTGACTTTTTAGCCCTATAAATACTATACCTCTTTGCCAACAAACCTTGAAAAAACTATCTCAAAGATCTAAATCTAACTATCACTTCAAAAACAATTTGTCTATCAGAGATCAAGTCTCAGAGAGAGCCCTCTCTAGATTGGAAATGCTAGTTTCTAGTCTTAAAGTTGGTTTGTAGGTTACCTTTGTAGATTGTTTTTTTTCATCCCAACAATTTACTCAGCGTTAACACCTTTAATATTCTCCAACTGAGTCTTTATAATTATCATTTTCCTCTACACCACCTACACATCTCTTGCAATTTTAATTCGTTTCTCCAACCCTCCTATTTCCTCACATATAGTGAGAGGCACTCACAAGGTTCATCACAATGCCTCTCACACTGACGAATTCCTCTATGAATCTTTGTATTTTCATATATAACACATCTGTTTGGATGCTCATGGTTGATGGCCATCATCACACCCTCACGTTGTGACAAACTTCCTACCTCCAATGCTTTGCTTTGGTTCCAGACCTGCAGAAACACACCAGTTTAATCTCCTTTCTAAAAGCTCTGCAATCGACAAGGAGCAAAAGCAAAAAATGCTAGCAAGAATGCTCTCTAGACTAATCAAGGCGTTATACCACATGCCTTGGATAGTCCCATCTTAGTAGAGTTTAAATGAATTATCACCTGTGACATATGATATGAGCTTGCATGGAGGTATAGAGATATTAATTGACAACAAACTTGGCGAGTGGTACTTGCCATTTGTTCCTTGTTAAGGGTTGCATCATGGAATGACTTCAGGATGAGGTGTTTATTAAACATTGCATAAAATTTGATGTGATTATCTCATGGGAGGTGATGAAATATAGTAACCCCCTCTTTTATTCTCATGGATCTTGGATGCAAGAGGTAAGCCTCATTTCCCATCCTACACACCGTGGAGTTTAACCCTCACAAAACACGATAGAATGCTACAGATTCGAAGCTCTCCACTAATTTATGAGCTTTAAACACAATCTTGCTCAGTTGGGTTTCATGTGGCAATGTTTAATGGAACACGTGACAAATTATTACCAAAGTGTCTCTTATCATTGAAATTCGATTGATGCTCATTTGCTTCATGATTGACATCCCTTGTAGAAGAGCTATAACTTTAGCTTAGTTATTGATGACCATGCCTAATACCCCAACAAAGATTGCTTCATATTTTCCTTTGTAACCAATGATAACACTCCCACACCTACCACCCCTCCATCCCATATTATAATATACTACATTATTATATTTACATGTCTTTAGAAAAAAAATAAAATTATTTTGAAATTGTTTCTACAATTATAAAAACTTCCAATCTTTCTCTCTATTATACAAAAGAGAGAATTGATGCCTACTCATTAATAATCATTTAATCATATCAAAGGTGTAACTTTTTCCATTATACCTTCCTTATAGTGCAAGGGAAGTAGTCTAATAATGCATATGTCTATTATCATTTAATATATATTATAACCCTTGCTAAGTTTAATTTTTTATGATAAATTTTTGACCTTGCATTATTATGCATATCTTTCCCATTGTTTTTCAAAGTTGAAAAAAATATTTTAATATTAAAAATGGGAAAACTGGTTGTCAATGATTAAAGGCGTTGAAATGACTAATTTCATATTCTTTTGGCAATATTCGGTGGGTAGGCAAATCAAAACAAATAAAAAAATGTCAAAAGGGAAAACTACGCATCCATGTAAAATACTTTGCATTTATTCGTTTTTGTTATTGTCAAAAAAATAAGTCCCACAAGTTGACGTTTCAGGAACATCATATTCGATGTTGAGCTGCACTTATTATCTTGTATTTATAAATACTCAAGGGCTGTACATAATTTATGAATAATTTTAAATTTTCAAACTCTCAAGCTTTATTATTCCCACACCATCTCCTAAGACTAACTAGGTTTCTTAGAGTGCTGCCTGCTGTATTTTTCGGTTTATGTAAAATTTTATATCTTTTTGGAATATAAAGAGTATTTTTCTCGTGGAAAAAAAAAAAATTATGTTTTTTTAGAGATAAAGGAATTAAATTAAATTAAAGTTTATCAAATAAATAAAAAGGATGTCATGACGAGTGATTACATTATGAAATTAGATAAAGTTATGTTTTATATTATTAAGAGCATTATGCATTAAAAATAAATGGTGTTTATCTTCAATCTTTTTTATATTGTCAATTTTATAAATTCAAAAGATTTGAAGGTGTTTTTGAGTTAGTCCAACGATCGGTTTCATTATGGAGGTCTTAAGTATTAATCTTGGTTTTGACAATCTTCACCTTGTTCTTTGAGCTTATAACGTTGAAAATAGTTTTGATCATCATAAATTGGATTGATAAAATCTTTGTAGTGTTTCAACGTCCGATTGTAAAAGATTTCATTGTCGTCCCAAGTCTTATCCTTAAACTTTATACATGTTTAATATTTAAAATGAATGATATTATTAATTTGATTGTTCTCTTTTATGTTCTAATAGTTAAGCCAAGCCTCAAAATCTCCAATCCAACCTCTTTTGAGCATGTGGTCGTTATTGTTCACACTAGAAACAACAATGGGGAGCTTATCCTAGCTTAACTTGAGCAATTTATGCATATATTCTAAATATCTAATCATGATTTAGACTCCACAAAAGTACATCCAACGTCAATCAAAATAATGGGGTAAAGAGCATTGTATTTAATTTTAAATCACAGGTTATAAAATGTTTTTGGATTTGCTCAATTTTACTCGATGTCTCGTGAAAAATGCTCTAAGCCCAAACATCACAACCATATAAAATAATTGGGATAACTAAAGTGTTGAAAATGGATTTTTATTATCCCAGTCATAGAGTTTGACATCTATACATTGTTTTAAAAAATATAATAAACTTTCCAACCACCAATGATTCTCTTCTCAACATTACAGTTCTAGTTTAAATAACAATTGTAATTGATGCCTGAGTATTTGTATATTCCATGTATTATTGTCATAAAAAATTGAAAGCCATGCTACATCATCCTCGTAACTTATTCCTACTATCATGCAACACATTATATGAATTCATTCATTCATGGATAGAAGCAATTTTTCACACATTTATTCAACAAGCGAGGCTTTTGACAAAGACAATAGATGGCATGGTCAATGCTTTCAGATGAAGTATAGGCCACATTAGCTTTAAAAATGGCATAGAAACACAACATCTCCACTAACTCATTTATTTGCTTGCCCAAAAAATATGACAACCTGTCCTAAATAACTAACACAAATTACTAAGTAAAGACTAGTCACCTTGTGATGGAGCTATTCAATCTTGTAGCAAACTTCCCTTCAACTGCTGAATTTTGACAATATACAAAGTCAGAATTCCCATCGATCTTGAAGTTTGATTGAGTTTTCAATGATCCAAGTTAATTTAGAATTGGGCAAAACCCTTATGGATATTATTCCACCATGCATGGAACTTGAATCATGATGAAACTCTAATCATATATTAAATTTATATTATTTTGATTAGATTTGTCACCCTCAAACAGGTCCATTTGCTACATGATTAGTTTACTCCCCTTATGACATCTACCTTGTTTGACTTAAAACATTGAAATATTCTTATGGTCCCTATATTCTCACCTCTCGTTTTAACTAAGACTATCAAAAGAAGGGAATTTTGGTGTTTTAAAATAATCATTACTTTATAAAGTATACTAATGGTTTAGTGGAGGCTATGAAGTTAGAAAGTAATGCATGCCATCCTAATAGTGTTTGATTTTGGAAAGCAAATTTATTTGTTATCTTGAACCTTCACTTTAGCTCAAACCCTTATCATTTTTTTAAGGTGGTGAATTTTATTGAAAAAAGTTAAAGAGATTGTTTTTTTTTAATAATATTAACATTACATACATAGGCATATATATACATTTTTAATCTAGAGGAATTGGTAATTGGTTGGGATTATTTGGGTGAGGCTCAGGTTCAAATTTAGTTGGTTGTCATTATAACCCCTAGGCTAGTGCTAATAGCTCGCAAGCCAACACTTTTTTTTTTAAATAATATATTAACATCACACACACACACACACATTTTTAATCTAGAGGAATTAATAGTTGGTCAAGATTACTTGGGTGAGGCTTAGGTTCAAATTTGGGTGTTTGCCACTAGAACCCCTAGGTTAGTGCTAACAACCTACAAGCCAACACCTAGAAGGAAACTTGTGACTTGGCAAGGGCCAAGACGTCCAGAGACACACCCACGAGGGGGGTTCCATAATGAGCGACGTCTACCCTTCTAGCCTTATCACAATGTCTCAAAGTCTCAACGGGGATTTGAACCCAAGTGGTGATAGTGCGAGACCTACCTATTAAAGTTTAAGCTATTATTAGGTTACCTTTCAAACTACTAGATAACAATAGCATATACAGGATCACTGAGAGAAACACAATCACAAGATACACAACATTTATCCTCGGAAACCCTCATGGGGAAGAAAACCCAGCAAAACTTCCTTAATATAGATAGTCAATACAATGCCAAGACAATGAACCAAACAACACATAAATTCCTCTCCCAAGGATGCGCCTCTCTCTCTCTTCCTTCTTCCGGCAACCGGTAACTGCAACTTCCTTCAATACTTGCGCACTAGATGAGTGAGCTGAGTGTGTGTCCAAATGAGGCGCTGGCCTCTCTTATTTATACAAACTGGCAGGTGCTGAACATGTGTCTTTTCACTGGCAGGGCCGACTTCTCATTCTAGGTGGTTATAACCACTTTAATATATTTTGGTTGGGCTGACATCTCATTCTGGGTGGTTATACCCACTTTAATATATTCTGCGGTCGACTTTTCATTTAGCCTATTACAATTAGGGTTTGACCAATCCGCACTAGGGGATTTGGTCATTTACAATACCCGACATGATCAATCCACAAAAGGGGATTGATCTAATCAATAATAAATATATTTTATCTTTTACTTTGTCCACAAAAGGGGATAAGAATATTCTTTGCAGTTACACAATATTTTAACACTCCCTCTTAACAAGAAGGATATTCTTTATCTTTTGACAGGTCATTGGATGTCATCATCAACTGGGCAACATCATCAACTGGGTAACATCGTCAACGTCATCAACTGGGTAACATCGTCAACGTCATCAACTGGGTAACATCATCAACTAGGTAACATCATTAATTGGATAACGAGAGGCATCCACTTGGTTATTTGGCATCATGATCACTAACTGGCATATCTATAAATCATCGGAAGTTTTGTTCTCTTTATCTTCGCGCAGAAGATACTCTTTCTTTATTTCATCTTCACGCATAAGATACTTCTTTCTTATCTTCACACAGAAGATATTCTATGAGTTTTGCCATTCCTTTTATGTTCTCCCTTCTCTTGTAGTCATATATCTCACCCATCCATCGGGGAGGACTACTACCATAGCTTCACTCCTAGTCATCCCACATGAACTAGAGAAGCTAAGATGCTAGTCTGGGCAAGACTAGACTCCCTTTCCATGATCCACGCGGGATCACGACACAAACCTCAAGAGCCAACTAACCATTCCACATGGTCAAGGTTTGTGTTCCAAGCTACTCCATCCTTGGCCAGAGGAGAGTATCTGCCCGCTGCCCCTTGGAGAAACATCCACATTTCTCTCTACGAGGGTGGTCACACCCCTCTCTACGAGGGTATTCTAGCATGTCCCTAGAGTATCCAAAACTCAACACTTGGATAGAGGCCAACCTTGACAAATTTCTCATTCCCCTTCTCTATGAAGGTCTCTTCTCTTTCTCCTTCTCTACGAAGGTCTACCTGTGGGATTGCTCATTCCTTCTCTATGAAGGTCTAGCTATGGGATCCAAAAAAAATCTCTTGTGGTCCAAAATCTTTCAATGGTATAATACCATGCAACCCATCTGCTAGGCACCATCCCTCTGCTTTCTTAACTGCATCAAATCACGATCTTCTATTTCGAACTCGGAGACATAGTTCCCTCTTGCACCAAACTGACAGTTTCTAATCATCATCCTTGAAGTTCTCTTCTGTAATAGCCTGGGTGCCTTCTCGAGTTCGCATATTTCTTTCTTTTTATCTTCATACTAGATCAACTTGCTCCCTCTGCATCTATAAGAACGGTACTGGAGCAACCTGTAGTTACCTGCATCTCATCCACTATATCTGAGTATCCATCTTTTTCTTCATCTTGAATATTTCTACTCTGAATCTTTAGGAGCCTCCTGCTCCTATATAAATACTGGATATTGTCTGGTCTTTACTGACTGTCATCATATCATACGTCCTTCTCGTGCTGTCTAACTTCTGCAAGTCACGTCATAAGTTCTTTCTTCCGAGACTTGTAAACTTACTTACAATATGCTTTCTTTGTCACTCTCATGAGTGGTCATACATGAAATAAACATTTTATCTCTTTCTTCATCCTCTTCTTTGATACTTCCTTCATAAGTCTGCATAGACATTGAAATAAAACGAGGTTAATTCACATTCTCACAAAAATCTAACTTGTAATGATAAAGTATTAAAGTAAACAAGATACTAAAAATAAA
>SNQJ01S0004600.1:92635-120700 GCA_010110895.2 Picea sitchensis | reverse complement strand
TGAGGCGAATAGCCTGGTGTGTTTAGATTTCAGAAAATCCAACTTTTACCCATCCAAACTTGATCTGCGGATTTATGGACTGGTGCTTCTGGTTTTCATGTACTTCTGGTACACTGGTACACTGGTACTTCTGGTACTTTGTGAAAACTAGGGTTTCACTT
The DNA here is from genome assembly GCA_010110895.2 of Picea sitchensis. NCBI lineage: Eukaryota > Viridiplantae > Streptophyta > Pinopsida > Pinales > Pinaceae > Picea > Picea sitchensis. The sequence continues at coordinate 120,539 of SNQJ01S0004600.1, read as the reverse complement.
TCCGAGAGATCTAGCCACTGGAAAAGTGCACTGAGGATGCCAAAATGTTCCTTGAAGTAGGGTGCACCTTTCTAGATGGATTTGAGGCTGAAAACCTTCTTTAATAAAAAACCCTAATTTTCATGTACAACAACATTGGCGTTTTTCTTTTTCCTGTGAAAGATGCTCTCTTCAGCTTAGCTCTGATTCCATGTTAAAGTTTAAGCTATTATTAGATTACCTTTCAATCTACTAGATAACAATAGCATAGATAGGATCACTAAGAGAAACACAATCACAAGATACACAACATTTATCCTCGGAAACCCTCATGGGGAAGAAAACCCAACAAAACTTCCTTAATATAGATTTCCAATACAATGCCAAGACAATGAACCAAAAAACACAGAAATTCCTCTCCCAAGGATGCGCCTCTCTCTCTCTTCCTTCTTCTGACAATTGGTAACTGCAGCTTCCTTCAATACTTGCGCACTAGACGAGTGAGCTGAGTGTGTGTCCAAATGAGGCGTTGACCTCTCTTATTTATACAAACTGGCAGGTGCTGAACATGTGTCTTTTCACTGGCAGGGCCGACTTCTCATTCTGGGTGGTTATAACCACTTTAATATATTATGGCTGGGCCGACATCTCATTCTGGGTGGTTATACCCACTTTAATATATTCTGCGACCGACTTTTCATCTAGCCTATTAAAATTAGGGTTTGACCAATCCGCAATAGGGGATTTGGTCATTTCCAATACCCGACATGATCAATCCACAAAAGGGGATTGATCTAATCAATAATAAATATATTTTATCTTTGGGGATAAGAATATTCTTTGCAATTACACAATATTTTAACACTACCTTCCAACCATTCGAACAAACCACCTCAACCCTAACATGACATATATTCTTAAAAAATTACAATTACAATAACAATGGACACACTCTCACATGATAACATAAAGGTACATTTATTAGTCCGTGTCAAGGCATGGATACATACCTTTCATTTGCAAGTCAAAGTCTTTTGACTTTCCATTAGATCATTTTCATATTTTATTTTTTTATAAAATTTTCCAATGTTCTCAAAAAAACAATTTATTATTATTATTTAAAAAAAAATGAAAAGTAAATTTCAAAATTTTTAAATTTCATTCATTTCGTTTTTTGATTGGTTAAAGAAGTTATCGATGGGACATAAGTACCTAGTGGAGTGACTTTATTAGTCCTTGCCAAAGCATGGAGTATACTTTTCATTTAAAAAAAACAAAATAGGAAATTTTATATTAATGAAAAAAGGTTGTAGCTAAGCTAAACAACACTAATACATCCAACTCTATGGCTTCAAAATTCAAACAAGATGAACAATACTAGACCAAAATACAAAGTTTATATATGTCGGTTGGCAAAAATTCCTAATATTTATTGCTATTATAGATTTTATAAAAAGTACCTAATATGCACATAACTTTAGAAAACATAGCCTTATAAGAAGATATGGTAGCTTGTGGCCTTTTGCAGGCCCATATTGGTTGGCATAGACTCTTGTTCCCCTATCTCCATGTTCTAATAAGTCGTTGCACCGTGTCCTCCTCTTTTAGTTCTCCCTGTTTTGAATTAACAAACACCCTTTGGTTGGAAGCCACTAGATATGCATCTTGCTCAATGGAAAATCAAGTTTCTTAACAAACCACATTCTGCCTCAAGATTAGTAATTCGTTACTTTAATTAGACCAGAGTGCCCATGATAGAAGCAATTTGGGAAACTATCCACTGTTCATTGTCATGCATCTTGGCTGTGATAGAGAAAATGGAAGTTATGCTACCTTGAATCATATTCTCATGGGATATTAAGACTCTCTTAATTTCTTGTAGAGCTCCATAACTTGTATGTGTAGTTATAGTCTCAGGAAACCTTTGTAAAATGAATTGCCGAAGCCAACTAAATAAACATAAACACAACGATATATCTAGAATATCCTATGTTGAACCAACAAAAGGGTGCAAGTCTAAAGAACATGATACCCAACCCACTGAACTAAATTCTAAGTACTAAGAATATGATTTTCATAGAGGGTGTCTACATTCCAGGAGGGATAATCCACCCAAAATCAGAATGCCTCGAAACCAGAGAAATCAAAACACCAAACACACTGAGCTTGCAGAATTCTGAAACCAAAAGGCCACAGATAGACAAAGTAAAAGGAAGAGAAGTTTCAATATTACCAACATGGAAGAAAGGGCCAATCTGAAGAGCACTACAACATAATCCCGACGATAATTGATGAATAAGGGAGGTGTCCCCCAAGCCTTCTTGTTCTCCACATAGTGAGTCACCATTATCTCACCTTGACTGGAGTATAAAACCATCACACATTCAAAATTACAATTCTCCACCGGGTTGAGCATGTGTGAAAGGGGTGTTGGTCTCGTCGTGTTTATGACAAAGCTTTGGTAGCGGGGTCGGCGCGTGATTGACATGTGGCTCATTAAATTGGAGGTACTTTCCATGTAAATACTTAGGGTATAGTTTGATAGACTAACGGACCATTAACCCCTAAAACCCAATTTCTAGTTTGGTAGCTTCATTAACAAGAGAGTCAACAACATTGTTATTTTTCCTTAGGACCTAGAAAAAAGTTATTTTGTGGAACCTAGAGGCCTCTTGAGAAACTTGAGCCAAAATTGACACCAATTTGTAGTCAGCTGGAAGAGATTTTTTGTTCATCGAATGGATGATGACATTTGAATCACCTACCATTGTGAGGGAAATCATATGATGATCTAGTGCCATTCTTAGTCCTTGTAACATTGCATATGCTTTTAGCCTGATTGTTAGAAGACATTCCAAGTCCCTATACATAAGACAATTCAGGTTTTCCTCTCGGATTAGTGAGGATTCCCCCATGCTTGCCACGCTAGAGTATACTTTTTCATTTGCAAGTCAAATGCTTTCACTTTACATGAGTTCAATCTCATGTTTATAAAGTTTTCCAAAGTCTTCCAAAAACAATTTATTCAATTGATTTTTAAAAAAAATTAAAAAAAATTTAAGAATTTTTAAATTTCATTGATTCATTGTCTGAATCATTAAAGAATTTGATGAGACATAAATCATATAAAGTAACTTTATTTTTTAAACATAGAAAATAAAATTAAAAACATTTAATATGGAAATCTCTAAAAATGCAATGTGAAAACTTTTACATCCCATTGTTGACTTTTATTTACTAAAAAACAAAAAAAGTTGTTATTACTTACCATGTGATGTTTTGATTTTAAAGGAACCAATTATATATATTTTTATTTTTATGATTTTAAGAAGACAATTACTTACTTATTACTTATTAATGTAACAATTTCTATAAATTTTTTATTTTCTTATAAATTTTCATTTCATTTTTCAATTTTTATATCAAACCCAAAACTTATTTATTTTTTAATTTTAATATCTAACTTAATAATAATTTATTTACTATCTCAATTTCTATAACAAAGACTAGACTAGTAACATATTCATTTTTTTTTTAATATAAAAAATAAATTTAAAAACATTTAATATAGAACTAAAAAAATTCCATACTATCTCAATCTCTATGATAAAGACTAATCACATATATATATTTTTAATATAAAAAATAAATTTAAAAACATTTAATATAAAATAAAAAAAATGCATGTCCTTATTAACTTTTGTTCTTTAAAAGATATTGATCTCAATCTCTATGATAAGAACTAGTTAAAGAGTTAAAGAGTTTGATGGACATAAATCATATAAAGTAATTTTATTTTTTAAACATAGAAAATAAAATTAAAAACATTTAATATAGAAATCTCTAAAAATGCAATATGAAAACTTTCACATTTTATTGTTGACTTTTATTTATTAAAAAACAAAAAAAGTTGTTATTACTTACCATGTGATGTTTTGATTTTAAAGGAACTAATTATATATATTTTTATTTTTATGATTTTAAGAAGACAATTACTTACTTGTTGATGTGACAATTTCTATAATTTTTTATATTTTTTTTTTTTAAATTTTCATTTCATTTTTCAATTTTTATATTGAACCTAAAACTTATTTATTTTTTAATTTTAATATCTAACCTAATAATAGTTTATTTACTATCTCAATCTCTATGACAAAGACTAGTCACATATTCACTTTCTTTTAATATAAAAAATAAATTTGAAAACATTTAATATGGAATTAAAAAAAATACCATACATCTCTATCATAAAGACTAATCACATATATTTTTTTAATATAAAAAATAAATTTAAAAATATTTAATATAAAATTTTAAGAAAATGCCATACAACAACTTTCACATGTCCTTATTAACTTTTGTTTTTTAAAAGATATTGATCTCAATCTCTATGATAAGAACTAGTCATATATTCAATTTTTTTTTTTAAATAAAAAATAAATTTAAAAATATTTAATATAATATAGAATTTAAAAAAAATATCATAGAAGAATTTTCACAGGTTTTTATTAACTTTTGTTTATTAAAAAAAATGGTTATTATTTTTTTTTATAGTGTTTTGATTTTGTTATATTTAATAATTTGATATATATAGTGTTTTGATTGTGATATATTTAATTATATATATATATTAGAAAGATAATTATTTATTAAATTTTAAATTTTTATGATTTTTATTTATATTTTATTTTTTTTAGAAAATGTATTTACTAAAAACTTTTATGGATAGTTTAGAATACTTTTCATATTTTATGGATGGTAACAGGGAGCTTAACGCTTGAAGAATCAAAAGAATTAAAAAATTAGTAATCAACAATAAGTATGATAAACTCTAAACCAATTAAAACAAGCATGATAAACTTTAACAATTATAGGTTGATGAAGAGAAGGTCACGAGTTCCAGCCTTGTCTCTTTGCATATGTTCTAATTTGTATTTGTGTTGTAAAAAGAAATTCGCATATGTTCTGATTTGTCCTGATGTGAACCCGGCGGAAAAAAGATATTCGTGGACCCAATTCTCTCCTACATTTTTCTTTTGGCATTCAAAAGGTTCTTGGCCTCCTGTTATTCATTCCCTCGCAGGGCCAAGGCGAGCGGCAGGCAAGAAACTCTACTCTACAAGGTACGTCATTCAGATTATCTGTCAGGAAATTAAGGTAGGCGTGTTCCCTTTTATCAAGATTTGATTTTTCAGTTGTTTCTGTATATGGCTTGTCTGGTTTGGTTTGATCTTTTGATCTTTTAGTTATGTCTCTCTGACCTCTTTCTGTGAATACCATCCTGCTTTAGGGTATAGGGTTAGGACTTCTTACCCTTCCGACGGTTCTTTTTTTTTGTTCTGCTTTTCGCTGGTAAATCATTTCTAAGATTTCATAATCTGGCTGACATAATATCTCACCCACTAGTATAATGTAGTTTCCAGCTCCTTCTCCTTCATAGTTCTGATAGTGCAAGCCATAGCAGTTATCTGCCATTCTCTTCTAAAGTAGGTTTTAATGATTGAAAGTTAGATTTACTCAACTATAAGCAGGACATTCATCCTCCGTGGGACGAGTTTAGGTTTATGCAGGGCATTCATTTCATCTCAGCTGCAATTAGGGTTTTGTATGAGTTCGCTCTCGACTTTTCGTCGTCTGTCCGCATCATATTAACGAGTGACACTTGTTTTTTCGTCGGATTATGTGCCACGTCATCGGTCTGTTGCCGATGTTTTCGATATGACGGTCGACAGGGCTTCTAGGGCATTCGCTGTAATCGCTTGCATGAGAGGGAGGGGTTTTGGGGGCGTCTGTTCACCGTTAAGTTTGAGGTTCTCCGTCACTTGCCGTCAAGTTTGCTGTCAATCTCCGACTTCCAGGCTCTGGTTTGAGTATTGGCGCCGATCTAGCCAATAAGTGAAAGCCCAGCCCAAGATTACAGGCGTTTCAGAGCGGAGTGAGCCTCTTTACTAAGACGTTTTTTCTTCCTTGCAAGACAAGGATATTGCATTTACGTAGAAGAACCTTTGATGCTTTCGGGTAATATTGATAGCTATATTAACACCATTGTGCCCAAGTTCACTCTAAATCCTCTTTGTGAAAGCATTGTCTCTTGGTCCACGACAGATTCAACCGATTGAACAGAAGTCCAGGCGAATAGTGGAGGGAATGGGCTTCATCGTTTAAAGTATTCAGGCATTCTACTTTGAGCGAGCCACTGAAAGTTCGTCCTGACAGTGCCAGCATTGCCATCTCCTCCATATCTCGTAATTTCACTGAAATATCAGGTACTTCAATCGCACCTAGAAAGTTCTGTTCCTTTTAGAGCTATGGGAATTGTTTTTCTTAATTGCTTCACAGAAAAAGCATCTGCCCTGGACATTGTCGTTTTGATCAGTTAGTGGAGATGACCATGCTTTCATAGAAATAAAACAAAAGTTCAAATTAGAACCTTCTAATATATATCTGGAAACCGAAATTCTGGCCTTAAAATTTTCAACTCTTTATGCCAGTTTTTATCATGACCGCAAAAAACGGGCAACTCTTCTGGAAAGGAAAGGTAGAATCTGTATTTTAATATCCAATAACGGAGCTTTAACAGATGACCTAATTAACAGAGTGATGAATCGTATGATGTTTCACATTCCCAATTACATGTTCGAATCAGTATTAAAGGTAAGTTTAATTTGTCTTCGCTCCATAAATATGGTTTATGCGACGAAATTCAGCACTACTTCAAAAGTTGACTTCTTTCTGTGTAAGATTTTTAAATGGAGTTAGAGGCTTCACTGTGCTTTGTTAAGCTATTTGTTCTTCAACTAAACGAAACAAGCTATTTTAAAGGAATTTTGCTTTTTGAATTCTTTTAAAGCCCAATGAAAATTTACTATCAGTAATGGTTCTGAAAGTATGAATACTTTTTAAGGTAATTGGAATTAGCATGTAAAGGATGAATAACCCTAAAACAAATTGAAATTAATATGAGCATGCAATGCTTGTTTTGTTTTCAGTATAGAGTCGCATCTAAATCTTGTTTCAGCACGATGAAAATCACGTCATGATATCTTCCAACTGTTGTTGAATGGAAACATAGCTTTATTAGATGTTGGGCACTCAACTACTTGTTGACGGCTAGACTACTCAAGCTGATAAATGAAAAATGGTTCCATAAAGACAGTGGTTCCACTAAGTGTTCAGTCAACCATTTTTCCACCAATTCCAGCCGTTGGGAAAACACAAATTCCTCCATGGCTGAGGAGAAAGTGTACAAATGAGGGGACATGGCATGAAAAAGCTTCTGCAGTGAACCCATTTGGCTTGACTTGGAAGGTCGCTCTGTTGTCCCACCAAAGAAAGAGAGCTTTGTGCCATGTTTCAGTGAATGTCCAACGGACATTGGAAATCCAAAATGTTCTGAGTGTGATCAGATAAGGGAACATCCTCTTCCAGTTGGGATGGTTCATGCAGCTTAATGTTGTTCAAATCAATGACTGGATGGATGACTAGCTGTGTTGGAAGGTCCAATTTAAATGCATTTTGGCCTACATATTGAATAATTATATACTGACCATGTGGGAGAGCTTGGAGCTTATGATGTCGTTGGCCCTTCAAGCATTGCTTCACCAAATGAGGTCAGACTTTATCCCCAATTATGAACTGTGATGGAACCTAATATCCATCCTCATCAAATGTCGGTGACCTGAAAATGATACCGAAATCAATTTCACCACCAAATAACGAATGAAATGTAGGGGAAGGAATTGGCGGGAGATTCACATTTGCGCTCAAATCCCCCACTGAATACTTACAGTAGAAAACCACCATTATCATCTGAATCCACTTCATATCATATGCTGCTGTTATTAGTTTTCTTTGTAAATTTTATCTCAAAACCCTTACAACTATTTTTCTTTGTGGGGAGTTGCAGAGTAGAGAAGAAAGATATTTGGCATGCAGAGTCAATCTGATGGAGGTTTCCTATTCTTCAGAGGCGGTTTTATGCCTTCTCAGGCATAAAAACTCTTTGTTAGAATTAGGGAAGTAGGCCAGAAAATTACTGTCTTTTAAATTTCTGTTAGATAGAACAGCAAAGGTCTTAAATAAATCAAGCTTTAGAACAGAGATGTAATATAATAAGAGATCTGAACTATAGTATTCTAGATAGTTAAATCAGAATTAAGATTAGATTCAGACATGAACTCTTTCTTAGTAAGCAAGATAGATCACAGATCTAAGCAATAGTTTTCTGAATTAGATCTAAGCAAAGATAGACAGATCTAAATAAACATTAGATTTCTAAATTAGATCTTAGTCAATCACTTATTCCAGAAAGATTAAACAAAACAGATCTAAGCAAAGATAGATAGATCTAACTAACCATTAGATTTCTAAATTAGATCTTAGTCAATAACTAATTCCAGAAAGATCAATCAAAACAGATCTAAGCAAAGATAGATTCCAGGATAAAAAAACACAAAGATCTAAACTATAGCAATTAGATCTGAACCATAAAGTAGCTTACCTCTGAAGTCTTACCTCTGATCACTGAAGAAGTTCATGCCTCACACAAGGGATGAAGTGCCACTGAGAATATGCTCAGAAAAAGTCAAGAGTCATGGATCTACCTCAAGGGTTAGATCTTTTGCCAAGAGAATGATCAGACTGATTTGCCACCAAGGAGAAAACACCCTTAAACCTCACAAAAATTTCTGGAATCAAACCCTCATGCATACAGAAATTTCCTGGAATAAAAACCTTATGCAGGAAGAGATGGCAAGAGGTACGGCTGTCTTAAATGATCAGCTAGAGGGGCCGCGGCTCAATAAAAGGACCAGATCTGCACATGAGAAGGGGGACGACAGCTTCTTGGAAGAGGTCTAGGGCACCAGACTTGCTGTAGAAGAGGGCGGCAGCTTCAATCCTCAGCACACAGGTACACACAGCCTAAAACAGCCCTTCATTGACAGATTAAGGAATCCTTGACTCATCCCCAAACAAGGAGCAGGCATCAATAACCAGAAGGCTGAAAAATGGCCAGAATAGGAGGGCTGAACTGTCACAAGAAGACCTCAGCAACTGTTGCAAAAGGGGGCCGCAGCAAGCAAGGAGAGATCTGCCTCACTTTAGAAGAGAACATAAGAGTGTGTAAAAGGTAGAGGGAAGGGTCTTATTTATACTTTAGACTAGGGTTAGGCTAATAACAATAACATAATTAATTAATATAAATATTGATTAAATATGTTATATTATTTAATTAATATTTTTCATTTAACCCCTAAAGCAAAAATACAAAACCCCAAATAAACTCAAGCTCAAAAACCAAGGGTGAGGGGGTTTAGGTGGGGTTACTTGGTGGCAATGCTTGTCCATATAATTCTCAAGGTGACCTTTTTAACTTTATCATCACTGCATATGGGATACATCCCTCATGTGGTCATGCCCGCCTTCAAAGAGGATCACACACCAACAACTACCTGATCAAGGACTAGGTTGCCCTAGAACATATCTGGGGTCTTATCCACCAAGGTACAAAACCAAGGATCAACTCATGCCTTAGACATGGGTACCCTGGATCAAGTCCAGGGGCCCTAAACATATCTAGGGACTTAAACTGCTTGGTCCTAGACCAAGAACCCCAGTCATATACTGGGGGCCCTCTCAAGGGTCTTTACTGTTTGGTCCCAGACCAAGAACCCCAGTCATCTACTGGGTACCCTCACAAGGGTCTTTTGCCATGGCTTTGACTGTTTGGTCCCATACCAAGAGCCCGAGGGAGGTGCATTGGGAGCCTTAGATCTCTTCTTAGCTAGGGTCTTAGCCATTCTCAGGAGAATGGCTCTCGCTATTACTAAATTCAACCGTGAAAGAACTTTTTTCTCATCTTTTACAACAAACGCTTGAATGTTTTCTTTGGTCTTTATCCTCCACCCAATGGTAGATCTACAACCTTTACCTTTAGATTTGGATTTGGATACTTCTCCTTTCGACAATATTTATTCTCATTTGGCTTTGTCATGCTTCTATTCATTGAAATCCTTGGCCACTATTCTACAACATCCCTTCAATTCTTGCTGCGCCGAATAACGAATGAAATGGAGGGGAAGAAATTGGCAGGAGATTTACATCTGCGCTCAAATCCCCCGTTGAATACTTACAGTAGAAAACCACCATTATCATTTGAATCCACTTCATATCATATGCTGTCATTATTAGTTTTCTTTGTAGAATTTTATCCTCAAATACTAGCTATTTTTTCTTTGTGGGAGTTCTGAGAGAAGAAAGATATTTGGTATGCAGAGTCAATCTGATGGAGGTTTCCTATTTTGTAATTTTCTTGACTTGGCTATTCTAGGAAATGTTTTTAATGTGTATGTAGGATCTATTTGTTTACAACATATAAATGATCATACAAATAATAAATGCAACAAAGGACTTCAAAGTTTGTATTATGATATCTGCAGAAGTTCTAATGGAAGCGAATCTGGTGAATAAAATAACAACACTGGTAAGATCCTTATGAATACAAAAGGATCTTAGCCGGAATACAAATAAACTTAACTAAAAGATATTTTAAATATGTGAGAGTCTTCTTGGAATCCAATGGAGTCTTATTTGGGAATATGTGACTCAGCCAGTAGCTAACAGGAAGTCACAGAAGGATTAAGCCACAGGAGCTATACTTCTTGGAGCAGGCAGGCAGCATCCCAAATGATAAACCTTGATCTAGTCCCTCGATGCGGGTATCTGTGAACCTTCTTGTGGAAGTGAACCGGATGGATACACTTGGGGGAATGCGCCTCTCTTCTTTTGGCAAAATCGTCCTAGTGATTCCCTTGTTGGAATCGAGACGAGATATATCTCAAAGCGACACATGCCAGTCCTACTTGGGAAATGGAGTGGAAGGGTTTCCGAATCACAGTGATGCTTGCTACGGAACCTAAAATGTGCCACCTTAAAAGTGTAGCACGTCAGTGGAAGATCGTCCCAATTGATTCCCTCCAGAGTCGAATTTGGCATTAGACAGACAAAATCATGCCTTCCTCTCAAATGGGTTGGAAGGAAATATCTATATTCTCCCTGGTTGGGACAAGTTGATCCATTGAACCTCCTCATAAGTTGTTCCCTCACCCTGAATGAGTGCGCATGTGTTGCTACAACCTGCGAAATTGTTCTTGAATATCAATGGAAGATTAATGTGACATCCCTAGTGACTAGATTGTGTCTCTCAACACTTAAATCAACCATTGGTGTATTCCTCCCACTTAACTATCTCTCCCGAGACATGCCTCTCTCCTCAATGACAAGTCGCCAGGTGCATGATGAATTGGGTGTCCCTTCTCTTATAGTTTTTTCTAAACCCTAATTCATTTGTTGAAACCCTAATTAGTTTGTTGACCTTTTCCCTCAAGTGTGACTTTGCTACATTTTATTATTCCTTGATTAAAATCACTTGAATTAATTAATCAATTAACCATTTTACCCCTAAAAAATGATTTATCCATCTTTATGTATTCTCAGAGGCCATTGAGAGTCACTTCTCATCATCTCTTATCCTGTGGTGCTCTTCTTCCCGATTCAATGGGCTATCGCACTGAAGGGTTTCTCCCAAATTATGCCCATTACCAGACCTTCTTAGTGAATTTAATTAAGATATGACCCATAATAACTCTCAAAATTATGGAAATGGAGTAGAATGCAATGAAATAATGGTATGGGGAATGGATTCGATGATGTGAGCGATGCAGTCAGTTAGTATCAAACCCTCAATATCTTCCGAGAATCTTTGTCAGCCTATTTGGCTACTCGAGATTGGAGCATAACACTTTCTGAGAATGTTGTAATGTTATAATGTCCCAAAGAATGGGGACGATGCTGTCCTCTAGCGGAGAGATTGCTTGTCCTTCAAGCAATGTGAATCCAACTATATATGATCTTGGGGTCCCCATATCCCACTGTGTGACCTGGGTAGACTCCCCTCGAGGATGGCATCTCCAGAGTGCTCATACATGACTTTTATAGTGGGTGGAATGATCAATGGCCAAAGAATCTGAGTCAACTCCCCAAGCAACCACACTACTCGAAACTCAACTCCATCAAGCGTTGAACCACCAAGCACTCCAATTTCAGATCCATCAAATGTGAGGCCTTGACTGCCTTTCGTGGGAGATCATAATCTTATGCTCCACCATAGGTCTCCACCATGATAGCACGGTCTTAAACCGAGTAAGGTCTACGTCCTACGGTCATCCCAAATAACCACATTTAATGATTGAACATCTTTAACATATACATATAATGGGGTATTACAAGACCTCAATGGATCATAACCGTTGGCGATTGCCCTCCCCAATCTTGAGCATCGTGGAAATCAGGGTGACACCACCGAAGGTCAAATGCGTCCTCCACCAGTCAGTAAAATGCCAACCATCTCGAGGAGTTACCATGCTAGTCTTTGGCGGGATAAATCATCTTTGATCTTCTCTTCTCTCTGATCATGGTAAGATCAAGGTATCGTCGGATCCTCCATTCTTGGATCCTCATAAGATGAATCAAACTATTGACCAAATGGACTCCTGGATCCCATGTCAAATTTGCAAGGTCGTCACTTCCAATCCCTAGTAATTGTTGATGTGCTCTACTGGTAACTGTCTAAATCCGTCCACCCTCATCCCATTGAGAGTTTGAATATGTAGAAAACTCTGAGATATCCTATGTCCCATGGCCTGGGATACTCCCCATCACACCCATGACCTCAACTGTTTGCCCCTTATGATCCACCCCTATCTTGATGCATGCAATCAATACACTCTTGTTAGGTGGTCTCAACCTACCAAATCTCCATGACCTTTGTCTAGCTCCTCATGGCGCTATCTATTGATGAAAGTGTCGAGAAGAGGCCATCGCCAAATATACGCAGCCAATTGTGGGAATGGAAGGTAGCATATGCTTTGGTCAATCAAAAGATATTAACCAAAAGCTCGTCCATCTACACCCATGGTAAATAATCACCCGTACTCATCACTGAATAGCCGAATTTCTTGATTAGGTATGTCCCTCTCCTGTTGTGGGTCAATCATTCTCATCCATCATCACTCACGCAACAACTGCTACGATGAAGGTGATCTACCAAATTTGTATACTGCTGCAAGGGAAAGGAATCTCCATGATCCACCAAGTATGTCTCCTCCCTGCAATCTAGTGCATCCATTTGAATCCCACTGTACACCTCTATGTGTCTCTGTGAACTACCACTCATCCTTGTATGCCTTCATCTCGTAGCAGTCTCATGTATACACCTACAACATATTGGATTCTGGGTGTACTATGGGGTCATCTCTACATGAAGATTCAAACAATCACCCCGGAACATAAAGTAGGTGTCCACCGAGGAAGTAGCTGGCTGCGGGATCCCCATGTGGAGTGTGTGCCCAATTGTCTCAACACCCATCATGAAGGGTGGTCCATGCGACCTATGGATATCCTCATGTGTATCTCTGGATCATATCTCTACATACTCATCAATGATCCTGGGAGGAGCATGAGGAGTACCCATGCTCCTCCCTCAACTGGTGCTCCATTGCTAAACCACCGACATCCTCTCGCAATGTGGTTGGGGGATATATCCGACTCTCTGTTGAAATAGGTGTAGTGGATTTTGTCTAGTTTCCTCAAGGAAATCCTCTGGTCTGGACTCTGCGATTCGGAAGGGTTGTCTTTGTGCCTTCCAAGAATCCCCGTGTGCTCGCTAACTGATGAGTGAGTGGGTCCACCTCAACCTCCGCTCCCTCAGTGCCCCGTGATACATCTAGCCAATCTCCAATAGGTAATCCTTATCCGTAATGGCTTCTTTGTAGTCGTCCCTCATCACAATCCCTCTCTCCACGAGTGTATGGAAGTCATCAATGACAAGTCCCATCTAAAACTATCTTGTGCCATCGAGGACCTCCAACAACAACATGCCACCAATGCATGTGTATAATCAATGCATCTAGTCGCTACCATGATCATGCTCCCCTCGATGACTCTCTCAAAATGGCATGCGCAAGTGTCGTGACTCTGGTCCGCGATCCCTCTCAGAGGTGCTACCTCATGCCTCTCTTTACTTCAGGTGTCAACAATGGAATCCCCAACAACACACTCCTCAAGAGATAAGGCATTGTACTGTCCATTGTCTGTTGTGCTACTGAATCCCTTTGTATGCCACTGTACATCATCACATAATGTTGCCTCACTCTGAATTTCCTTGTATCTTGTATGTACAACTATATCCTCTTGTTAACTCACCCTACTAATATCATCGTACTGGATCCCGGATGTGTGTGGCAGAGCAATATTACTATAGTCATCCGAATTAATGGGAGTGCATCCTCATCGCTATGATTTTGGGGTAAGTGTCCCAACAAGGCACATTGGTCTCCCACAACTTATGGAGTGGAATCTCCTATAGTGGTGATTCACTCTCCTCATCTTGATAGGTATGTGTAAGGTCAAATAACTCCAAGCCATACCTCTCCTCATGGGTCTGTAGATCCATATGTCCATGTGTACAATCCCCACACAAGGAGCTCTCCTACCATATCAAGAATGTCGATATTATTCTCATGTGGCCGATACCAGCACTTAGGTGGCCCTGAGAGGTGAAAAGTGTGGATTCACTCATCATGGGAGCTCATCCCATTCTCCATACATGACTTCTGGAAGCCGTAATACACACACTTATGGTGAGTCAATCGACCCTCTAAGCTCATCATGTGTTTTAGGTCCAACACATATGAATCCCTCACAATTATCACCAATATCTTTGCAGTGTGAATCCCTCAACGTACATTAGGGAGAGATGGGATATACGCTATAATCCTGTCCATCAAGCTGTCCCTCGGATCGCCAAAGTCGGCCTTATCGGTTGCTCTAAATAGGCATCATGGTTGCATTCACATGCATCTGTTCATCCTCACTGTCATAGTGCAACTCAACAATGTGCACCTTCCCTTTACCACTACATATGTGATTTGGTTTCCAAGGCACTTTACAACTATAGCAACACTCCCTGCATCTAATGGTTGTAGGCTCCATCTATGCTCTTGTCAATCCCTTTCGGTGTGATGTCTACATCCTTGTCGATTTTCCCTTAGGTTGGCGGAAAACAATTTCGATACCAACGTAATGTTCGACTTGGTGGTTTGAAATCATTAATGTTATGTGGGATTATTGTTTGACATATAAATGATCATACAAATAATAAATCGACAAAGGTGCAAAGTTTGTATTATGATATCTAGCGGATTACAATAGAGTGATTACTTGGTGAATAAAATAACACTTTCATTGCGTCCGAGACAAAAGGATCTTATTTGGAATACAAATAAACAACTAAAGATAATACCGGAATATGTGAGTCTTGAGGGAATAGTAGATTAGCGGTGAGATATGGCGACTCGGCGGTAAAAGCGTTGGAAGTGGAAGAGTTTGCCACAGAATATACTTCTCGGAATGGCCGGTGTCCCAAATGATGTGCCTGCTCTAGTCCTCAGTCGCGAACATCATTAGGACCCTCTGGTGATGAGGTCTGGACCCTAGATGGATACCCTTGGGGGAATATGCCCCTCTTCTTCTGGCAAAATCGTCCTAGTGATTCCATTGTGAATCGGATGAGATATGTCTCAAAGCGACCGCCTTGGTCTCTTTGGGGAAATGGGTGAAGGGTTTCCCCAGATGGTTGATGCATTTCTGGGACTAAAATGTGCACAAAGTGTATGCGTCCAAGTCACGGAAGATCACGTCCCAATTGATTCTCGAGTGAATTTGGCGATGAACCAGGGCAAAGATGTACCTTCCTCTCAAAAGATGGATTTGGAGAATCTCGAATTCCCTGGATGGAACAAGTCCGATCCTAAACCTCCTCGGGAGAGGCTGCGCCCTCACCTGGATGAATGCGCACTGGCGCAGACCACCGCATAGCTAGCATTGAAGAATGATGGAGACTTGTGTGATATTCCCGTTGACTAGGGTGTGTCTTTCAAAAACAAAATCAACCAAGCTGATTGTCTTCCTCACCGGAATCCAGCGAACTATCTCTCTCCTGAGATCGCCTCTCTCCCCTCAAATAATAGAGGAGTCCATGGGTGCATAGTAATGATGAATTAGGTCTTTGAACCTTCTCTTATAGTTTTTCTAAACCCTAATTCATTGTTGAAACCCTAATTAGGTTGTTGACCTTTTCCCTCCAAGTGACTTTATTTTATAATTCTTTGATCATATCCCTTGATTAAATCCTTAATTAATTAATCAATTAGCCATTTTACCCCTAAAAGGTGATTTATCCATCTTTATAGCTTCTCCCGTGCCATTGAAAGTCACTTCTCATCATCTTATGCAACAGTGCTCTTCTTCCCGATTCCATTGACCTATTACACTAAGGGTTTCTCAAATGTATGCCCATTATGACCTTCTTAGTGAATTTAATTAAGATATATTATGTAACTCAAAATTATGGAGTGTGAATACCATAACCCGAACCAAAGTAAATGCGGAATGGATCGATGATGAACAATATTAAATTGATTTAAAATAAACCCCTCAATATCTCCCGAAATCTATGTCACCCCTATCTGGCTGCTCAGGTAGGCATAACACTTCTGAAATGTTGTAATGTTATAATGTCCCAAAATGGGGCATTACATATTCTCAGTGGGTTTATGCCTTCTGGACATAAAGCAGCTTGAATCTTTCACCATCTTTTACAACAAGCTTGAATGTTTTTCTGAGGGTCTTTATCCTCCACTGATAATGGGTCTACAAGCCTTTACCTTCAGTTTGGATTTGGATACCGCTTCTCCTTTGACAATTAGATCTACAACCTTTACCTTCAGATTTGGATTTGGATACTTCTCCTTTCGACAATATTTATTCTCATTTGGCTTTGTCATGCTTCTATTCATTGAAATCCTTGGCCACTATTCTACAACATCCCTTCAATTCTTGCTGCATCTTTCCATAATTCAACTGCTTTTGATCTTTCATCTGTGCTTTTGGAAGCACATACCTTAGAAGGGCACACCTTCCCTTTTATTCTCCTTTATAGGTGAAGATGGATATCTCAGGTTGCTCTCGAGCCTATTCAAGCTTCTTCAAACATTCATCCATATTGATAACATTCTCAAATATTTTGGACTCCATTGGACTCCACACCTCATATTTATAGCATCCGGAGGATGTTATGTTGGTTTAAGCACCCAATCTTTACATTTTAGTCACATGTCATAATACTTAGCATTGATATTACAACACACATATTTATATATTTGTGTATTCTCATTATCTATTTATAGGTGAAATGGAGCATCTCAGGTTGTTTTTGAGACTTTTCAAGCTTCTTCAACATTGATCCATGTCAGTAACATCTCAAATATTTTGGATTCCATATTTCACCGCAGAATTTTTTTTTTTCCCCTTGATTCTGCTGTAATAGCTTTGCAGCCCATCATTTGAAAGCAAGATCACTTTGAAATATTATTATGATATTAGTAACACTAGTAACAATGCCATATGCACTGTCGAGAACATAGATTAGGTTGCTAGAAGCTATAATTGAAGTGCCACAAAGATATCCATAGTTAGCTATTGGGACCCCTAGGGAATATAATGTGGTCGTCTACTATTTTAAGGTTTTGCACACACATTCAATAAGCAACAGAAGTGGAGAGAATATAAAGATTGTATTTTATTAATGTTGCTGCATCAGACATGTTTGGAACCAACTGTCAAGTTGCAAGTTCAAACTACTTCAATACCACTTTAGGTAATGGACCACAGGTTGATTTTCAATTTGTTTTCTCCGTTGTTGATTGATTTATCACTCAACAACACTTTAAAGTTTATGTGGTCTCCTGAGGTGATATTTTGACTCACATCACCACCCTGCTATGCTGTGCTACTCTCTTACATTGCTACAGTAAGCAATCTTCTGCTATGATACAGAAGTGTTCCTACACAAAGTTGCTCTATTTGGATTTGTGTTATTGTGGAACAACAGTTGACATTGAAATGAAGCAGATTGTTTCTTCACTTAAATAAATGAGATCATCACAAGAAATTTTTTATGACATTCATACAACTATTGTTCTTAGATATGCAGAAAAACTATACTTCACTAGCTGAAAATCTGCAAGTATAATACATATCCTACAGCAACAAAATGTTGCGTGTATAGTCCAGGGCTCACTCAAAAACTGATATTCCAATGGTCACAGTACAAATTACAACCTGTGGCTCACTCGAAGATTTTATTCAATGCTTTACGGCTCTGCTGGCCCTCAATTACATTCTTGCAAGACTGCTAATACATGTTCTATAAGCTGACTGTCTCCATATGCAACTGATAAAAACATATTTTCTCTGCTATATCTCACTATGACACTTGCAAATTGAGTAATTCTGGCAACTAACTTTATACAGGCTTTTGCCTTTACGTTTATAGATTAATACTGATCAATGATCAAATTTGGCTTGGTCTTTTTGTGATTAATTGCTTGTGCTTCCAAAGTTGTGTTGAGGACAACTGCTCCTAACCACTTTGAGTTGATGCCCTCCAACCTATCATCAACTCTGATTGTGTCAACTTGCTATCTAACCTACATGACATCAACAATGGATTGCTGATGCATCAGTCCATCGTACTTGTCTGCACATGTCCCACCCAGAACTGCTCCGAGGCAGAATTTTGCTCCTCATTGCTTGTGCAAGGTTTCACTCTGCTGTAGGGGATTTTTCATTATTTGCATTAGCTACTTGTATAACAATGCAAGGATATTTGATGAATGACATGATGCCATATAAGAAATATAATTCTTGACCAAGGTCATGCAATTGAACTTAAATTTTTGTCAAGTATTTTCTTATTGCAAAACTTGATTGAAAATATAACCTTCCTACAGAGCAAAGAGGGAGATTCTTATCTGGTGCCAAGATTCTTTGTTTCCTATGAATTATGAATTGCCGCATATTCCTTATTTTTCCGGTCTTTTTATTGCAATACTGACATCTTATTTCATTGCTTTAACTCTTGTGGGAAAGGCAATGAGTATGTGATCTGGGTGCATACAGGATGGAAGTGGCTTTGGCATACACAGAAGAAGCTCCACCCCTTTCCATTTTTGTTACAGCAGCAGTTGCGGGTATATCGATAAAGGCTGATCCCAAGCTTCCTTCGGGGTCGCTGCCAACATTCTGTTTTCCTTCTGGGTATGCTCCTATAGTTTATATTATGTTTTCTTCTGATTTGAGAATTATACTTTTGTATCTTTTGGCGCGTTTGCATATATGCATGGTTGTTTTGCATTTCTTTTACTGTATTATTAGCATCTATTCTGAAATATGATTCGTTGGTTACCATACTTCTTTTATTTTTTGGCTCGGGGCTGCAGTTTAACATAAGTATTCGTGGACAGTAGAAGACTTAACTGAAGTATTTTGGAAAATAAAAAGATTCTGAAGCAGGGATATGTTTCTTACTGGTTAAATATTCAGTGCTTTCAGAGCTTCTCGCATTTGAAGTAACTTTATGTCCATTTTACCTTTTATGAGCCAAGAGCTCTAAAGAGACTGGATTATGGAAGTGATATACAATCATTTTGTGATGCTCAGTATAGTGATGAGGGTTTTTACTTTTGCACATGGAATTACTTGAGTTCATAAGATTACTTGTGTACTTGTTACAGAGAAGAATTGCATGGAACTGGAATATTGTTAAGATACCTTGGCCGCATTGCAAGTGTTCCCGACTTTTACAACCGTGATGCGTTTGCTACAGCTCAGGTGCCTCTCTTTGCCACTTTCTCTATTAATGAAAAACTCTATCCTATGAGTTGTTTCATACTACAAACTCTATCCTATGAGTTGTTTCATACTCCATTGCTTCGAGTACTGCTCAAAGTTTTGACAAGTTCCTCTTGTTTAGCATTTCCTCATTTAGTTGTACTGTCCTTGCACATTGAAAACTGTACTTCTGGTCCTTCTTGGTTGCAACCCAAGTCAATAAAATTATTACTCTATTTAGAAACATTTGATTGTTCATAATTCACTTTTCACTATTTCTTATTTATACACTGTCTTTTTATCTAGGGATTAGCTAATTACATTTCATAGTGGTTATTGAAGTGAATTTTGAGGATTTGAGATGTACAGAAATATAATTAACCAATCAAGTCTAATCTTGCATATGATCTGTAGGTTAAATGCTCTATAATTTGCCTTTGCATGGTACAGCATTTAACCTACAGATCATATGCAAGATTAGACTTGATTGGTTAATTATATTTCTGCAAGATTAGATTTGATTGGTTATATATATATATATATATATATATATAGGGGTAGGGAAGTTTGTGGTGGATTAATAAGCAGATATTCATTTGGCTAAGTGCTTTCTATATATTTGTTGCAGCAATGTTAAAAATGGATGTTAATATGTTATGAATGTCTGAGTGCTTCCTATGTATTTTTTTTAGCAATGATAGAAATTGATTTTATCAATGTATGATATTATTCCAGATTGATGAATGGGTGGAATATGCCACTGTCTTTTCGGCTGGAGCTGAATTTGAAAAATCTTGTACTTATGTGGATAATCATCTGTCACTGCGGACTTTCCTGGTTGGGTATAGTTTATCTGTAGCTGATATAGCAGTTTGGTCTGGTCTAGCAGGTATGCTATTTATTATTGGTCATTTATATATTTGTAGGAATTTAATTTTATGAGTACATTGTCAGTTGAAGCACATGTTGGTCATATAAATGGGGCATTACACATGCAGGACTAGTTTGTATCTCTTGCTCTCTTACAAGTTATGTGAATTTGTTGCCCATCTATTGCATATAGGCCTGTCTGTACTCATAGATTCTCTTTTGTTTTATTACAAGGCAAAGACAAATCCAGAACAATAGATGTATCATAAAACTTTTGATTTCTCTTGTTCTCAGGCACTGGGCAAAGATGGGAAAGTATCCGTAAATCAAAGAAGTTTCAGAATCTAGTCCGGTGGTTCAATTCAATATTGTCAGAATATTCAGTATTGAGTGAAGTAATTCAAAAATATGTAGGCAGACGAGGAATTGGCAAGCCGGGGTTGGTAAATAGGAAAGAGAACGATGGTACTGGGATCAAAGGTGAAAACAATGAAATAGAAAAAGCAGAGGGTTCCTTTGACATTGACCTTCCAGATGCTGAAATGGGAAATGTCTGTACACGGTTCCCTCCTGAGCCTAGTGGTTATCTCCATATCGGGCATGCAAAAGCTGCTCTTTTAAACCAATACTTTGCTCAGAGGTATAAAGGGCGCTTAATTATACGCTTCGATGACACAAATCCCGCTAAAGAAAGCAATGAATTTGTGGAGAATATTCTGAATGATCTGGATACACTTGGTATCAAAGGAGAAGGACCCACATATACTTCAGATTATTTTCCACAGTTAATGGAGATGGCTGAGAAAATGATATCCGAGGGAAAGTCCTATATAGATGACACACCCCGAGAGCAGATGCAGAAAGAGAGAATGGATGGAATTGAGTCAGTGAATAGGAATAACACTGTGGAGCAAAATATGGCTTTGTGGAAAGAAATGGTCGCTGGGACTGAGAGGGGCAAGCAATGCTGTCTTAGAGCGAAGATGGATATGCAGGCTGCAAATAAATCACTTAGGGATCCTGTTTATTATAGATGCAATCCTATATCTCATCATCGTGTTGGGTCCAAGTATAAAGTTTATCCAACGTATGACTTTGCATGCCCATATGTTGATAGCATCGAGGGTGTGACACATGCTCTCCGCTCAAGTGAATACCATGATCGCAATGAACAGTATTATCGGGTCTTACAGGATATGGGTTTGCGCAAGGTTCATGTATGGGATTTTAGTCGTTTGAATTTTGTTTACACACTTTTGAGCAAGCGAAAACTACAGTGGTTTGTAGATAACAGTAAAGTAGAGGGTTGGGATGATCCTCGGTTCCCAACAGTGCAAGGAATAATACGAAGAGGCTTGACAGTGGAGGCCTTGAAGCAGTTTATTCTCTCTCAAGTAAGGCTATATATTGGAGTTCCTTTTGCTATAGGATTGTTCCATTTTGCCTCTCCTTGTTATCAGTGTCTGATGGACTTACTATCGTATTTCATGGATTTGGTCAAATATTTATAAATTTTGTTTTGTGCTATTGCTTCAGGGAGCATCGAAAAATCTTAATCTTATGGAGTGGGACAAGCTTTGGACAATGAATAAGAAAATTATTGATCCTATATGTCCAAGACACACTGCTGTTCTTCAAGAAGGTCGTGTGCTTCTGTGCTTAACAAATGGGCCTGAAGAACCTTTTGTTAGAATTGCACCCCGGCATAAAAAGTACGAAGAAGCTGGGAAAAAAGCAACTACTTACACAAAAGAAATCTGGCTGGATGGTGCTGATGCAGCTGCTGTCTCAGAAGGTGAAGAGGTAACACTGATGGATTGGGGCAATGCCATCATAAAACATGTTGAAAAGGACAAGAATGGCACTATTATATGTCTTAGTGGAGTGCTGCATCTTGAGGGCTCAGTCAAAACAACAAAGTTAAAGCTTACCTGGCTTCCAGATATATCCGAGCTGGTGAATCTGTCTCTTGTTGAGCTTGATCATTTAATTACTAAAAAGAAGGTACTTTTTCACTATTTGTTTAACTTAATAGATTTGTTTTCCAGAGAAATAAATTCTCCTCACTCTTCTGCGTATTAAATGGTCAGAGTGAGTGGCTTGCTCCATGGGGAGGGAGGGACTTCACCATTTTCTTGTGGACTTTTTGCTCTTCATTTTTGTACCAATTGCTGTTATTGTCGAGACACCGTTTTTATTTTATATAAAAGAGTGCCATCTTTTTTGTACTAAATGAATTTGATGAAAATTTTAGGCTTTCTGCTCTCTTATGTATGTAATCTTTTTTATTTTCTGGACATGTCAATGTTTTCGTCATGTTATTTCTTTGCAAACATGTGATTTTTGTTCTCATATAAAATAATTTATTTTTATGAACATCAACTGTTCTCAAGATTGTTTGGCTTTTATTTTGCAGCTTGAGGAAACTGACAATTTTCTTGAAGTTCTCAATCCATGTACAAGATGGGAAGGTCTAGCTATAGGTGATGCAAATATGCGCAACCTAAAAAGAGGCGAGATTTTACAGTTGGAAAGGAAAGGATATTTTAGATGTGACGTGCCCTATTTGAGGCCATCAAAGCCTATAGTTCTGATTGCGATACCTGATGGTAGGAAGCAGTCTGTCTTGAAAAGGCCTTCCTCTTGACCGACAATGTCTGATTCAGGCAAATGCAAGTTGAGTAATATTGAATTTTTATAATTTCTTTACAGTGGGAGAGAGCAGGCTGTCTTGAAAAGGCCATTATCTTGACTGACTCAKGCATAGTTGGTCTCAAACACATTAAGAGTTCGTTTTTGTCATACTTACTGTCGTTTACTGCAAGAAAAAGCACCTGTTATTCTGGGCAACTGGATGTAAACGAATTTGGTTAAGGTTGCGTGACTATTTCTGTTTCTTTAAGGGCCCTATAGAATAGTTTTATTATTTCTAATCAAGGTAAGAAAGTAGCACAGCTTCTGTTTTGTAACTTAGATTGAATTCTGTATCTGCACACTTTGCTTGAGCTTTAGAGCAATTTGCAATCTTATTTGTTCCATTTTTCTTCCAATTTGTTTGATGCATGGTATTAGGCATCTATCCTACACTGGATTTGACAAAGTGTGGTATTACCATACAACTTCATTCATATTGTTAACTGAATATACATAGCATAGGTAGCATGGAGTTTCTTTTTGTTAAATTTTCACAACATTATGGAAGGGACAGGTCAGTGTTCATGCCATAGAGAAGAAATCGTTTGTACTGAGTAATTTATGTGTCTATAAAATGGAAGTCAGATTAATGAGATTTCTGTGGTTGGGATTTTCAGAAGTGTTTGGATTAGTCGCAGTTTTGTCAATAGATCGTCGGCGTTTTGGATCCAAATCAGGATCCATCTTCAGGACAGGAAGCCTGGGTTTAAATGATGAGAAGAGCTGGTATTTAAATACTGAAGGTGAAGGGAAACCTAGGGGTCGGCTAGGTTTTAAGTAATATTTTTTATTGAAATTATTTTTTGATTAAGTTATTTAGGGTTTTTATTTATTTATGTTTGTTTTATTTTTAGGTTTAATGCTATTCTAATATTCATTAATTCACCCAACCATTTCTGTGTCTAGTTCATTCTTTGCATGGTGACTAGGCAATGCCATCAAATTTATTTTGTGTTAAGAGTGATTATTAAATTGTTTCTTGTACTTTCATGTTACTGTGTAAGATTAGAGTCTACTGATGATTTGAGGCTCGGTGAAGACTGAAAATTTCCGGGACTCAATATTTTAGAATCCAACACGCCTTGTAATCATGGTTGTTGAACATATCTTCTCAGTTATCATAGCATCCACAAAATAAGATTTTTGTTCAACAGTAAAATGATTAGAGTATAAAACTGATAAATGCTTTTTTTATTCTTAGGATTTTAGTCTGAATATACCATACATTAACTGAACTCTAGCTAAAAGGCATAGCATGTAACAAAAAGCTGAATTTAGAAGTCTTTGCAAATACAATTTTCTCTTATGCTAAGCTAGTTCTGACTTTTAATAGAATGAACTTTATACACAAACTTGGCTGGTTCAAACGAGCAGTTTGCAATTTATGTAAAGTACACTCATGATTTGCATATTGATAGAATCAAATCATGTTATTTTGGTGTGAAACTTCCAAATCATTAATTCGGAAGTAAGGTCATTAGTTTTTTTCTCTTCAAACAGAGTAAGAGGAATGTTTGGTATGAAAATGCATTTTGACTTGTTTAGAGCTGAGAAGGTCAATGGTGCCATTTCTTTGATATTTTTGTCAGAGTAATGAGTTTTGGAACTTTGTATTCTAAAACATTGCGAAGACATCGACAGTGCGAAAGCTCTGGAACTTTGTATTCTAAAAATTGAGAAGACATTGACAGTGCCAAAATCACACAAAAACATGTTCACTGGCATTATTCCATTTTGAATATTGGATTTTGGGGCCATTCTTATAATTGGCAATAGTAGTTTCAGAGTTTCTGGAAAAGTTATAAATTGCTTCTTTATTTCTTGGAATTTAGCAACATTAATGATTTCAAAGCTGGCTTAATTGTATGATATCTCTAAGTTCAATGTTATACAGAATCTAAAGTCGTGTTTCTTAATGATACAAAAGCGTTATTTAATGAAAGGATTCAATGGCTTTTGCAAATATACTCCATGAGAAGGATTTGATACTCCGCTGCCCTGTGAATTCTTAGTATCGTCTATATGAGCCTTGGCCCTTTGTGGTGAAGAAGATGGTTTTGTTAGCTTGTAAATCTTCTGGCTAAAGGTTTGATGTTTGCATTTACTTTTCATAAAAAGATTTATAGACCAATATTATTGTGTTTGAAGATGACTTTCCTTCTCTCCAATTGTCTCTGATTAGAACTAGTGTGCAACCTTACATCTGGAAATTCTGGTGAATATGCGCGAGTGCTCCATGATGAAATGATTACCTTCTCTCCAATTGTCTCTGATTAGAACTAGTGTGCAACCTTACATCTGGAAATTCTGGTGAATATGCGCGAGTGCTCCATGATGAAATGATTACCAGTCTTGCTGACCAAATTTGACCCATTCATCTGGGAAAAATATTGAACTTAAAGCCTATGTGTAGGTTGAATCCAGCCTTTCTAACCAGTGTAAACAAAGTGGTTCAAGTGTGCATATTTTATTGTTACACTTTATTTTTATCTTATATACGGTTCAATGGAGCATCAGTGAAAGTGGACATAATCTAATCCGATTACATCTTAAACATGGTGCTTTTCCTAATCAACCTTTTGGCAGGTCTAATGAGAGCAAGCTTTATCTTTCATGCTCTGAAGGCGACTATTGGTGCATTAATTGTCAATTATACCAATGCTGAGTGCATATTTCAAGACTAATGATTGCACAATTTGAATGGAAACGCTTATTCCTTTAACACAGCAATAATCCAGAAGATCTATGGAGAATTTTGTAAGCTGTGAAAGTTTTAATCATATAATATTTTGTATTAATCATATTGGTGGAAAGCTCAATTTCGGTGGTTTATAAAACTAAAACTAGAGAATTAGAAATTATTGGAAGGAAACTAAAGAGAATCTTACATGCTAGAAGGCTTCTTGAATGAGAGTAATGTCAAGAAAATATTTTCTGAACTTCAAATGTGGCATTGGAAGCAAATAAGAGATACGTTTTTCACATGTGTGAACGATTTGGTAATTCAGAAATTAAGGTTTAATCTTCATAGAATATGAAGTATAAAATTGGATTCTTCAAACAAACTTGTTGAGAAAATGATACTCTTATTTACACAAAATAACACAAACATGTTTACACTGAAATGTACAATGTTCGTCGTAATAAATTCTGAGCTCTATAATATATCCTACTGAACCCTTGCCAGTTGGTTCTATTACAAGGATCCAGATAGTAAACATACTTTGGATTGTGAAGGTTGTCTCATTCTTTATTGATCTTATATAATTAGAAGGGAAACATGTACTGAGATTTAA
Organism: Picea sitchensis; assembly: GCA_010110895.2. Classification (NCBI taxonomy): domain Eukaryota; kingdom Viridiplantae; phylum Streptophyta; class Pinopsida; order Pinales; family Pinaceae; genus Picea; species Picea sitchensis. The sequence goes on along the minus strand of SNQJ01S0004600.1, from coordinate 93,909 downwards.
TATGCATATTTTTTATTTTCTTGAAACTAAAAATAAAACGATGAATTATTTTCTAGGCTAACATAATGTTTCCTAAGTGGGTAGTGTTGGTGATTTGTAGTTGACCTGATTAATTAACTTTCAATCCAAGAGTCATGATGTTGAATAATGCTTCTTTTGGGATGATTAAGCACTTGGAACCATTATTTGTGTTGTAAAACTTTAAAATATCATGGAGGTTAGCTTTACTTTTTGTATCGAGTTGTATGGGAAGCACATATCCATCAACTAGGACATAAGTCACTATTTTATTCATTGTGAGTGTATGAGTTCTCCAACATAGAGACATAACATTTAATCACTGCTAGAGTTTACTAGGTATGATACGTAGATAAACATGAAAATTATAAAGCATTTCATTATACAATTATGTCTATTTATACATAGCTTTTGTTCCCTAAGCCATGGATTGATGCTTCCTAGAGGAAGGTCAGATGTATAGAACGTGAAATCTAAGTTCTTTCCACTACCCCTATCAAGAATCTAAACCCTCAAGGCATTTAAATCTTTCTCTACTTTTTAATCATTGGTTGCTCCACTTTTATCCCAAATAATTACTCAACTAAACAGTAATGTCGACCAATTGTTTTATATTTATGCTGATTGGTGTTAATTGATAGCCATCCTTCATCTTTGTTAGCGTTGACTAGTCCTTTGTTATTTGGGTTTTTATCTTGCAACATGGTGTTGAGTGGAATTTAGATTCTACAAATAATTGCGCAATCATGGAAAATTAAGGAAAATGATTTTTAAAATACCTCAATTTAGCAAATCACTTTATTAATGGAAAAATTGTTATAGCTAGGATATTAGAAAATCTCTTTATTAATGGAAAATTGTTATAACTAAGATATAGTGCATTATATATCAAGCTAACTTTTGTTTCCTGATCTCTTTAAACTTAACCTCAAAGGTGTGCAAACTTGTACTTTTATGCAAATACAATGACATCTATAAAAATTTTAGTTAAAGAGATTTTTGTTTTTCCAAGATAGAAGCAATGTTTTAAAAACCAAAACTGGTACCGGAACCGGTCGAGGGTCCAACCTGAACCGGAACTAGAACCGGTAATAAACCGGTCGAACCGGTTTAAAAAAAAAAAACATAAAATATGTAAATTTTAACGAAAAAATATATTTTTAAGATTTTAAATCATGTTTCCAAAGCATTAGAGACAAAATATCCAAAGTATGCTCATGAATATATCAAAATGGCACCAAGTGCAATACATATCT
>SNQJ01S0004600.1:77360-89838 GCA_010110895.2 Picea sitchensis | reverse complement strand
AAAGAAGGAACCTTGTCTTAGACTCTTACAAGTTTCAAACATTCAACTCTCAAGATGGAAAAAAAATGAGTGGAAATTGTTCAACATACCTCTAGAGTCTCCTCCAAACTCCTCCAAACTTGAAGATGAACTATAGCCTCCTAATTGAGAGGCCAAGTCCACCACAAACTACCCAAAACACTTGCCCAATAAGCTCCTCAAGAATCAATGCTGCTCCAAAACCCAAAAGCTCCAAAATGTTTCCAAATGCTTCCAAATGATGAATGAGAGAGGTGTGAGGCTCTTAGAGGGGGTTGCTGTGCCTTTATAGTATTCTGTTACGGTTTAGGAGGGTAAAGGGTTAAAAAAAACAAAAAAAAATTAGATTTTGGCATCTGCGGGCATCCTTGAGAAAAATAGAACCGAACCAACCGGTTCGGTACCAAACCGGCCGGTTCGGTACCAAACCCGCCGGTTCCATCATAAACAGGTCGGCCGGTTCGGTTTTTCTACCGGTTCGAACCGGTCCGCCTTCTAACCAGTCAAACCGGCCGGTTTCGGTTTGACGGTTTTTAAAACACTGGATAGAAGAAAGTATATTGATATTTCAAGTATAAATCGAGTATACATATATGATATATCTGCGTCTATTCAACACACTACATACATAAAACAAAAATCTGCTCTTCTTCGTCCTCCTATTTCCTACACACACTATTTTATACCTTTTTCAAAACAAAAATACTGCTTTTCCAGTTCATGACTGAGCGTTAACATACAAAAAATGAACACCTTTTACATCAAATTTTAATAGAAACCATGCTTTAAAACAAGGACTTGCAAACAACAATATGCTTATGTAGGACCCRAGGTTAAGAGAAAATGGAGAGAGATTTTTGGAAGGGTATTTCTTTCCACTTCAATTATTTTCATCTTTTTCTCCTGCATTCTCAATTATTTTCCACGTGAGACCTTGCCTTTTTCACTCTATCCATAATAGAAGTTAGTAAAACATTTTCCAATCTGTAGTTGCCATTAGCCCATTCTACTATGATCTTAGAGTCCTCCATTATAAGAAGGTTGTTTGTACCCTTTTCCATAACATTTTTTAACATCAACCATAGTGCATATATCTTTGCTTGGTTATTTGTTCCAACCCTTACTGCTGCCTACAAAGAAACCAATTGATTTTCCTTTATATATAGTGTCACCTGCTCCGCACATACCTAGACTTCCTTGACAGGCTCCATAAAAATAGCCCCACACCTTTGTTTTATTAATCTTTGGAGTCTCCACTATTCTTTATTCCTTTAATTTTCTTGGTTTCCATATATCGACATATGCATACCTTACTTGGTGACTTACTTGAATTGGTAAAATTTCCTTTCCTTGGAAAATCATCTCATTTCTAGCCAACCATGTTTTCCATGCAACTGTATATGGCAAAGACCTAGGATGTCTAACAGTTCTATCCCTACACCATCTTGCAAAACATTCTATTACTATGCTCCCTTCCCATTTACCTTATCCTTTAGTGAAGTTTAGAGCCTCTACTCAAATTTCCTTAGAATATGGAAAATGCACTAACAAGTGGTTGATTGATTCCTGTTCTTTTTGACATAGGATACATTATCTTGGGCTTTCCCGTGCCCTCTTCTTGCAACTATCCCATTTCAAGACTTTATTAGACAATGACAACTATAATAAATTCTGTTTTTAGTGGGCATTTAATCTTCTAGATAGATTTCCACTACTATCTTTTCTTTCCTTATATTTCTTTTATTTTGGCCACATACCCTAATTTCGCTGTATATTCCTTGGAGAATTTATTTTTAGACCATATAATTTCATCCTCTTTTGCACTTGGTCTAATAACACTGCTCCTTAAATTATTTGTATAGCTTTCCACTCATTTGCTAACCCACCTTGGCAGACTTAGTTGTATCTAAGTTTTCCATCCTTGGTTCTAGATTGAGCTTGCTTATTTGTCCTTTGCATTTGCTAGACTATGAATTCCTTGATTTATTGAATCAACTTTAAATCTTTAGATAATGAAAAGTTACCCGTTCCACCCATCCAAGTATCTTCTCCAATCTTAACTTTGTTTCCCTTCCCTACTTTCCATACCAACCACCTCCCAACTAGTGGAAAACCCTTTATTGAGGCTTTCCAAATGACTGATCCTCCTATGTTCTTCTTTTCTTCACCTTTGATTTAATGCTCCATTGATTTTGGAGATATATATATTGTGGTCATCACTTCCCCCCACAATCCTTCTTTCTTCATCAATATTCACAAACTTTTCGTTGCACATACTTGACTGAACAAATGTATCTTCTTTAAGCTCCACCCTCCATCCTCTTTATGCTTTGCTGGTTTTTTCCACTTGATCAAAGCTATGACTTCCATTTCCTTTTTACATGTCCACAAAAAACTATAACATTTCTTTCATATTTTCTCCGACATTCCTTTGAGATTGTAGTCTAATGATGGCCAATAAACTAGTATCCTTCTAATACTATTCACCAACTTTAATCTACCCTCTCTATATAACCACTTAAAGCACCATTTGTCACTCTTCATTTTTTCCACATAGCTAGTTTCAATCCTTTTTTCTGTGATCATTAAGCTTAAGAAAGAAACCCAAGTGTCTTAGACCATTATTAAATATTTGTGTTGGAAATGCAATAATCTGATCACATTCTCTTCACTATCCCAATTCAAGACCATTAAAAATCATTGCGGACTTATGAACATACATCCATTCCCATTGCTTTATTCTGTAATCATTAAGCTTAAGAAAGAAACCCAAGTGTCTTAGACCATTATTAAATATTTGTGTTGGAAATGCAATAATCTGATCACATTCTCTTCACTATCCCAATTCAAGACCATTAAAACTCATTGAGGACTTATGAACATACATCCATTCCCATTGCTTTATAGTAGAGATTGAGGATTTCTTTGTATCTCTTAACTTTTCTTACCAAACCTCTTCCAAACAAAATAACATCATCATGTTAAGCCCTAGATATTGAGACATTACAATTTTATTATTATATTAGTGTTGTCATTATTGGTTGGCTAAGCCCCTTAACGGTAAATTGCACCTTTTGTCTCCTACACACACACACACATATATTTATTTATTTATTTATTATTTTTTCTTGTAATGCATTTTTCGGGGAAACCCGTCGGGTACTTCTCCTCATTCTAAGGATGGTACCCAAGGTAAATAAGATTCTTTAGGGCTCAAGGCCAAGTCAACAATCGACAATTGGCTCATGAAGAGATCAAGCATGGCAAAAAGTGGGATTTGAAATTAGGTGAGGGAGGATACCAACTTTCCTCTGAGCCATTCGAGCTATAACCAATTTGACACCCTTTGTCTCCTATTCTTACTAAGGAGACCCATTTTTAGAGAACATCTCACCTTGTGCATTTGTTATGTTGTAAGATGAGGTTTACCCCTCGAAGAGGATTTTCATTCATTCTCAAAGCGTGAGTTACTTCTTTTTTATTTTTATGCTAATTGTGTATTTGTTGCATAACATTTGGCATTGAGAGCTTATGGTCCTTGGTTTGGCTCCTCCAAAATGAGTCATTCCACCACTTTCACTATAATTCTTTTTCTTGTAAGTTTCAGACAACGATTTTTTCAAGGTGCCAAGAAGATATAAAAGTACACTCTACAAAAAATTCAGATTATGCTTCGCTACACTTTTCAAGTTACAGGCTATGGAAGTTAGGGTTTTCAACTAGTCCTAAAACTAGCCTCAAACAAGTGTTTTTGGTAAAACAATCCCGTTTGAATCTAGTGAGCTCCAAATTGATTGAAACCAATTGCATTTGCAAGGGGATGAAACATAGTATTTTAGATTCAAATTTTATAAGTATATATGAAAAATTGGACACGTCGCAAGTTTTACAAGTTTGCTCTCTTGAAAGTACCTAAATCAACAAGTTTAGGGAAAGTTACCATAACTTTCTGTTGGCAATTTATAATTTTCTCAAACCTATGGCATTGCAGAGAAGACATATCAGGATACTACAAACCAACATTTCAACAAATTTCAGACTAAGAGTTGAAATTTCAGACTAAGAAAAGTTGAAATTTCAGAGATACATTAGGCGAAAGGTCGGTCAACTAAACAATCTCCTAGTTAGGGTTTTATAAGGTATGTTAACTTTAAATTAGCATGATTTCTGATTGGAAGATTTGTTTTGGGTGATTCAAAAAGTGTGAAAAAGAGAAAAAAAGAGGAGAATTATAATTTTTTTTGCTGACATGGAAAAGTGTTCTTCAAAAAAATTCTACACTCATTAAACTTCTTGGGAACTCATCATTGATATTAGAAGAGAATCAAGAGGTGGAATTTAGGATGTCCAAGTTTTAAGAGCAAATTGCAAGATAATATGGTAAATAAACATGACATCATATATATGAGAATACAAAGACATTTTGAAGAGTTTAAAATGGATATAAGAGATAATATCAAAGACAAGGGGGCAATTTTGAATGAGCTAAGACTCATCCATAGCCTTAATTCACCTCCACAACAAGAGGACAAGGAGAACAAGAGGGTTGAGTCTTGGTCACATATTGATAAAAGTGAAACACAATGGGAGAACAAGAGGTTTGAGTCTTCAACACTTGATCATTCATCACTCCAAGATCCACATCATCGAGGGTTTAACTCGGGACCAATGAACTACTTCATTGCCAAGACTGATATGAGAAAGCTTGATGGTAATGATTCATTAACATGGATATTCCAGATGGAGCAATTCTTTGATCTATACCAAGTGTCAATTTTACAAAAGGTAAGTATTGCATCATTGCATCTAGAACCTAATCAATTTATATGGTAATAATGACTTTCTGATTAAAAAAAGGATTATGTTGTCGTCTATTTTTATGAATGAATTAATAACTCATTATGGGGATATTAAGAACAACACCTTCTTTCGCGATTTGATAAATCTCAAGCAAAGAGGTCAAGATATAAAACACATTCAACACTTTCAAAAGTCGTGTTTTAGAGTGAAGAACATTCCAGATGAAAATTTGTTGGATCTCTTTATGAGTAGTTTAAAGGAGATCCTTCAACATGAGGTACATATCTTAAAGCCTAAATCATTGGAGAATGCTTTTTCCATGGCAATGAAAGTTGAAAGTAAAAATATGTCTATGAAAAGGGACGCCCCTAACACCTATAGAAATTGCCATGTTACTATTCCTAACCATAATCAACCTATAAGGTTGAAACCTCAAAAAATGGATGAAATAAGAGCAAAGGGGCTATGTTTCAATTGTGAAAACAAGTACATTAAAGGGTATATGTGTAGTTAGAAGATATTATTCTACATCAATTATGAAGAGGAAGAAGATCAATAATTGGAATCCTCTGAAGAAATAGAAGAGCTTACTCCTACTATATCTTGTGATAGTTTGGTTGGAATTAACACTCTTCAAACTCTCAATATAGAAGGGTATGACAAAAATAAAAAGGTAACAATGATGATTGATTATGGTAGTACCCATAACTTCATCAACTACAAATTAGCCAAACTTTTCAATTGCTTTATATATATATATCACCAGAATTTCAACTAATGATTGTTGATGGATGTACCATAAATTGTTCAAGGAAGTTCCATAGTATTAAGCTCACTATGGGGGACATGTTTATTGGATAGTCCAATGATTGCAATCCAAATGGGAAGTATTGATGTTTTATTAGGGGTCTAATGGTTGTAATCATTGGGAACAATAGCTCTTGATTTTCAAGAACTTTTAATGAGATTTTCCTATGAAGGCAAGGAAATTGAACTTAGAGGTATCCAAGAGAATTATTCAAAAGTGATAAGCTCTAACAACATGACAAAATTGTTTAAAAAGGGTCACCATAGTATAATTGCATAATTGTGCTCGCTAAAAGTTCAAAAAAATAAACCCTCCATTCCCTTGGATCTCCAAAGAGTTATTGAGGTTCATTCCAAGGTATTTGCAAAGATTCCCAAATTTCAAAAGCATGATCATGTTATCCACTTACAATTAGGAAGTGCAATACCTAACATCAAAGAGTGAGATTGACCATATAGTTCAAGAAATGTTAGAGGTTGGCATTATTTGACCTAGCCAAAGTTCTTTTTCTTCCTCAGTGGTGATAATTTACAAAAAGGATGATTCATGACACGTGTCCAGATTATATATAGCTCAACAACATCACCATTAAAGATAAGTTTCCTATTATCATCATTGATGAATTCCAAGGAGCAATTTTCTTTACCAAGTTGGATCTTCGTGCAAGTTATCAAATTGGAATGAGGGAAGAAGACATTCCCAAAATAACCTATAGAACACATGAAGATCATTATGAGTTTTTAGTGATGTCATTTGGCCTTACTAGTGCACCTTCCATGTTTCAAAGTTTGATGAATTCTATTTTTCAAACCATTACTAAGAAAATTTACGTTAGTATTTTTTGATGATACACTAATCTACGAAAAATCTTGGGAAGAACATGTACAACATGTTGATAGGGTCTTAAAAATATTGGAAGATTAAAAACTATCTGCAAAGCCTTCCAAGTGTGCCTTTGTTGTCTAGGAAGTTGAATATTTGGGTCATATTGTATCTCATTAGGGCATCAAAGTGGACCCTAACAAAACTAAAGCTATGGTGGAATGGTCAATTCCCAAAACTTTGAAGAAACTTAGAGGATTCTTAGGATTGATGGTTGATTATCACAAGTTTGTCAAAAACTATGGTCGAATAGTAGCACCTCTAACAACATTATTGCAAAGCATTTTTTTGGACTCAAGAGGTGACCCAATCTTTTGAAAAACTTAAGGAGGCTATGTGTAGAACTCTTGTCTTGGTCGCACATGACTTCACAATTTTTTTTTTTTAATTCGAGTGTGATGCTTCAGAACAAGGCATTGATGCATTTTTAATGCAAGAAGGAAGGCCACTTGCTTTTGAAAACCACCAACTTAAAGGAAGGATTTTTTTTTGTTTGCTAGTTTGTCCGTGACCTGCGGGACTAGCCTGTGGCTGAAAAAATGTGACTCAAGGGCATCTAAGCCGTCAAAATCACCCGGGGATTGCACCCGGCCTGAGCCACACCAACCCTTAACATGGATGGATTTTTTGTCCCTGCAGGTTTTGAACCGATGGCTTAACATCACAGAGTGCCTTAATAGCACACTCAGTCACCGATTGTCATACACCTCGGGGAAAAAAGGAAGGGACTTACTTAAACCCAATTCTGAGAAAAAAAGGTTGGCCATGTTACATGTAGCTAAGAATTCTATTGATCATCTCAATCTTTCCCCTATTTGATTCAAACAATTTTCAATGGATTCTCAAAAAAATAAAATGGTTTCATAGTTACCTTCCGTATTGGAAGCCCTAGCTTTCTTGTTGTTTCTCTTCGTTTCCTTCTTTATATTTCACAAGGAGATTTTTATTTTTTAAGCAATAGATTTTTATAGGGTTTCTTTACTTGTATATTGAGCGTTTGGTATTCATTGTAATGGGACCACCCATTGAATTGGATCCCAAGCCTTGTCGTTGTCAGTTTTCTTTAAAAAACATGCTTTTGCAGTTCGTGATGCACTGCATAGGAATTTCACACCGACACACATGTTCTTGTCAATATAACTGCTAAGTTTAAAATGCAAGTAACATTGTTTTTAATATCGAAAACATCATGTTTTAAATTTGTTCACGTGTTCGATGGTGAACAATAAACAAAAATGAGACACCGATGCTTCTATTACTTTGTAGAGCAACCTGTGAATATAAAAAATTATAAACAATTTTTTTTCGATTTCGTAACATGGTAATCATATACCGATGCATATACATATTTTTAACACACTGATGCGTACTGTTTTATTATACGCACTGAAATCTTATTTTGTAAACAATATTTCATAATTTCTATATCTGATGATTCTTAGCCTTTTTGATAGAATATGGCTGATAGAAGTTCAAGAAAAACAACTTATTGCAGTGAGCGCGATAACAACTAATCCTAACAAGAGAACAAGGCAATCTCTTTAAGTTTTATTAAAAATTTAATATATTTGAATTATCTATAGGTTTAAATTAATGATGTGTATTGGTTAAGGCATGTCATGCAGAGAAAAAACTTGAAGAAACTCGATAATATTGTTCACAATATGAGTGCAAATTAAGAGCATAAAAGCTTTATGGAAATGTTGCAAAGAGATGAATTAGGTGGATCAAAGGTAATCAACATGAATTTTTTCTTTGACTTTTTATTAAAAATGAATATCTTAACATTAATCGCTAACATGTTTTAAACACTCGATTTCACATTTTTTTAATGTTGTGCAGGGGCCAATAGCAAGGGAATAGAATGTCATCCTAAAGAGATAAAAATTATGAAGGATGTAGATGATGATGACTTGGTTCTCAGTTCATTTGGAGTGGTGTTGGAAGTTAACAAGAGGGGGATTTTTTTTTTTTAAATTATGAGGGACATAGTGGAAATAATGTATAGACACACTTTCCACGTACAATACAAAAATCAACCCATTTACTCCAAGAATCAAGTTATATATAAACTACAAGAAGTGTTTCCGGAGCAATGGTCAATGAGACCCGTGAGACTTGCAATAACAAAAAGTCACAATAACAAAAAAATCATTTAAAAAGTATTATTACTAAATGTCCCAAAATTTCTATAAATGTCCCCAAAATTACAAAATTATTACTTTTTGCTATATTTACTTTCATGTCAATTTTTTTTATTGTGCTTTTTGTTTTTCAAGAAGATTATGCAAATTCCAAGGGACAAACGAGGGGAAAACCAATACATTCCTATAGGGATGTCCAAAAAAATGTACAAGGAGATTGTAATATCCCCACCACGGATGATATGGGTTTCTACTGACTGCTGCAAGATTTTAGTGTTTGTTTGATCTAGGATTTCCGTTATACATGCGCTTTGATGAAATACCCTAAGCTCACAATACCAAACCACTTTCTAACGCTGTTATATTTTCTGTGTGTTGCTGATTCAAGATTTATGACAAACACTTGGTCGACCTGTCCAAAACCAATTGCTAAATCCCCTCATTTGACCGCTGAAGCATTCTTGGTGTATTTCTAGTTTAGTGTTTTTGTCAAACACTTCAGTGTAATGCCCTGTTACCTTTGAAATGAATTCTTTGACTGCTGTTTTGTGTACTCTATTTGTTGTTATGTTTTGATGTATTCCTGGTATTGGAATTTCGTCAAACACATCAAAACAAGTTCACAAGAATCCACCATAGATTTCCTTATTGCTGATATAGTTTCGAGTCTATTAAGATTTCTAATCTCTTCCCCAAGATAGGTTACAATAGATCGACAATAGCTTTGATGCATAAATGGGTTTTAATTATTCTGAATGCCAAAAGCAACAATTGCATTATAGTAGAAGATCCAATCTAATTCAATCTATGACAATAGGAAAATAAATGCATCAAATATAGTTCTTGTTGTTCCAGAGTCTACACTTAAGGCTATAAAGTGTAGAGTCTAAGCATCTAAAGTGAGTGAATGAAAAAATGGGAAGAAACAACTTCGGGGGATGAAGCTATGGCCGATCTTTGAGTTGTCTTTGTCTAGCTTCCAAATATTCTTGAATGCTGATATCCCGTTCGATGGCGGCCCATGAACGTTCGAGCTCTGACCGGGTGATGGCAGTCTTAAGTATGGTATCGAAAAAATTCAAAGTGATGCTGGTTTTATCCGATAGGCTGGGTTCAATGTTGGGCTGTCTTACGACAGGTACAATCATGGGGAGAACAAAGCTTTATAAGAGGGTTGATGTTTTAAAGTGCTTATTTCAATTTTAGATTATACGAGGAAAATTCAGTGAAGCCAATCGAAGGGTTTAACAAAATCGAAGGCCATTTTCCATAACTGAGTTAAAATCTTGAAACCGAGTGTGAAAACATAGAGCTGCCAACAATGTGGGGCATCAATTTCAGAGGAATCCCACGCTGTAGTAGAAGAAGAAAAGAAAGAAATACCTTGATGAAAGCATATAATGTAGAGATCTAAGTAATTCACAGGTCTTGTACCTTCTAGTAGCCGATACAGAGGAAAAGATGTAAATAACTAGATAACTAGAACCTGATCACCATAGTAGAAGTTATACTAAATTGTAGCTAAAACATTCATCAAAGACGTATATGTAAAAAATGACATGAAGCATGAAATAATAGAGGAAAACACATAGCTCAATCTTGATTAAATATGGAGTCTTCAATTCGCTTTGTATCAATCCTGGCTAAAAAGAACTTTCTCTATTACAATCTACCACCGAAAAAAAACCTCTTCTATCTCTTCCTAAATGTATATTTAAACAAACGTCTAAACATTTAGAATTCCGATCGTTCTGGAAACTTGTCAGTTACAAATGAAAAAATGGAGCGTTTCATCTCCTCATCTTTTGTCTTCCCTCGTAAGGGCGGAGCACCTTCCTTTATTTTCTCTTTCGGCTCCAGAAATAGAACGGGTTGACATCTATCATTATTTAGTACCAGAAACCTGCCCCTTCGCCTTCTCGATGCAAATGACACACCTTTCCACCAACTGGGCTATCAACCTGGAAGGCTCTGCTTGGTTGCTTTCCTTAAATGTGTAACAACTCTTTGCCAATTGTGGAAACCTTTTCCCTACTTGTCGGTCTTTCGTGATGATAGAGCATAATTATAAACTTGGCTGTACTAGCCATTTGTCCACTTGGACCATATCAACCTGGCTTATCTGGGATATCTTCGCTTTCTCTTTCTCCACGTTTTCTTTGATGTCCAGCAGATGTTTAGCTATATTGATTTTGCCCAGCGTCCCAACACTGCCTTCCTTATCAAGGTCTAACAAACTTTTATTTATCAAGGTGAACGTTTCCTCACAAGAATTGATCACCTCATTAGCTCTCTCCCTGCTTTCTGATATATTATGCTCCCATACCTTCAACAAGATATTCCCTCTAGTTTGTTCTGTGATGGATAATTTGGAGTTGCCGACCATCTCTATCTTTGCCGTAGCTATAACAACGTCTCGGAAAGCAACCCGAGCTGCCCCAACTTCTCTTTCTCTCAAAGAAATATTTTCTAACACTTGATCTATCGTCTGAAAGTGGTTTTGAATGGTTCCCACTTTTACAAGCAAGTCTTTTTGAGCCGTTAATACCTTCTGTCAGATTTCGACAGCTTGGGATATGGACATTTTTATGTCTAAAACCTGATTCTCGGAAACATCCAATTTCGATTGTAACTCTATAATTTGCTGCCCCTGTTGGCTTACCTGCGTTTGGCTAATTTGCGTCGACTGACGCACCTGCTCAAGGTCTGATCTAAGTTTCTCGATCTCCTGTAGATTGGCTATTCGGGCTTGCTTGAGGCTTTTTCGCACCTCATCCCTGGCATTTGCTTAAGCAGTAGCCACTTTAGCTTCCAACTTACTGATCAAGAGGTTTTTTCGTTTCAACTGGGCCTTCAAAGTTCCAACTAAGTACTGATTAGCTGTAGCATAAGCCCCTAGTGTTCCTGCTATCTCGTCTACAAATTCTTCCTCTTTCATGACCTTTCCATCTGTCATGATTTTAAATTTTTTAGCCACTACGCCCTCTCTTTGATATAATTCTTGCCTCACCACGACCTTCCTTTTTTTATCAAAGAAAAATTCGTTAGGAGGCAGCTCCTCTACAAAAATGGGCGTCAGTTCTTCATTGAAAATCCACCTCGCATCTAGATTCCCCTTTGTGAACTGTAAGGGTGTGATAATAGAAATCAGACTGCCGATTTCCTTGGATGGTTGTTTCAGGGTAACATCTGTGGCCGACTTGTTTGACATGAGCGATAGTGAGTCGCTCGACCCTTGCGAGGGTATCTCTGCTTGACCTTGGACTTGCTTTCCCGACGTACCCTTTTCGAGGTTTCCTTCCTGTTGGTAGGGAATTTCGGCTCCTCGCTCTGAGGTTCCAGCCTTCCCTGTTTTCTCTTGGTTCTTCTCCTTGTTAGGACTTGAGTCCTTTGAACCTTTGGCTTCCGTCTGCTGTGTAACTGAAAGCTTTGGGGCTTCACCCTGTAAAATCTGGGGGAGACAACTCCGTTGGTGCTCCTGGAATTTAAAGAAATTGGCCATATCTCTGGGTGGCAGGGCTTGAATCCGACTTAGGACTTCAGAGTAGGACCTCGCACCCCGGAATATTTCATCATGAGGGGAATCCTTGTGTTCATATCTCTTCAGGCCACAACTCGCCAGGTGATTGCTCACAACCTTACTAGGGTCATGCTTCTTGAACTCAATATCCACCATCTTAATTTCTTCTAAAGTCGTAGCCTCGGCTTTGGCATGGCCAAAATCTAACAAGGAATATGCACCAATATGAATGGGGAAGGGCGGCCATACCTTTTTTGATACTCCTTTGAGCTCTTTTCTTATTTCACCAAGCACAGTCTGCCTGGC
>SNQJ01S0004600.1:52562-65160 GCA_010110895.2 Picea sitchensis | reverse complement strand
ACATGATTAATCCTCAATGGGGATTTAATCCAATAATAATAATAACATGATTAATCCACAATGGGGATTTAATCCAATAACAAAATAATAATAAGAATGCTCTTCACAGTTACATTATTTCAACAGTTGTCACATCAAAGGGGCAATTGGCACTTAACTCTTGGCACATATCTCATTTTATAAACCATGGGGTGATGTGATGGATTTCATATTGCTCCCCCTTGAACTACCTTTGTGGAAATTATGATATTGCGTGGATCTCATGCAATTATGAACCATTAAGCCTCAACTCACACGACCTATGTGGGATTAAGAACATGGATTTGGATCTGGATATTCAAGGATTTTTGTCAGTTGGCCTTTTGCTCTGGATTGTGAGCATTGGGTTGAAATTAGATGCAACGTCTCTCTAGTCTTTGGGGTGGACCTTGTCTTGGTGATTTTGGCATAAGGGTTTGGAGGATTCCAAAACTTGTCACGACCTTTTCTCTTCCTCTTTACCCGTTAATTAGTATATCCCTTGTGTTTTTGGGTTATGCTTCCTAGTCATAGGAGCTTGATCTATTAGTAGTTTCAATTTTCGGTGTTTTTTTTTCTTTCTAGAGGGAGCTTTCTAGTATCGATTTTGATGCCCTAGCTTGGATCCCTGAAAGTCGCTCAATCGTGCTTTGTGGAGTATTTTCTCTAGGTATTTCCCCTTTTCAAATCTTATGCAGGAGGGGGTATTTGTCTCTGCTACCTTCCTCCCTCAAGCTTGTTTCCAAATTTCCCTTCCCTGGATTTTGGGCCTTCCCCCAACAAAATCTCTAGAACTACATCTTTATCAAGGTTTACATGGATCTTAGAAATGATATCTAACATATTATCAAAACAAAAGATCACAAAATTGAGGGAAACAATGCATCAATTCAAAGGCTCTCCAAAAAATTAAATTACATGATGAGGAACTGAAAATTGTCATGAGCATTTTGGTTCAACTAAAAAGGCACATCAACAAACTGAAGAAGGATTTAGAGGCTTTATGCAATGTTATTTGGAAATTGACTCAAGAAAAGAAAACTATGATGACCCCTTTGTGATACAAAAAACATTGACGAACTAATATAGTTAAGAGACTCGAGACACATTCTCCTCGATTTAAATGTAAAAGTCCAAGATATTAACAAAGAAGCAATAATTATATATATATATATATATATATATATATATTCAAACACTAACAACGAATATAGTTAGGAAGACTCGAGACATATTCTCTTAGATTTAAATGTAAAAGTCCAATATATTAGCAAAAAGCAATAATTAAAAAACAAAAAAGGGATATTGTCAATCGTATATAGTCAATTAATTATGTATGTTTTTTTGGTTGTAAAATTCACATATTCCAGTTTTTCCTTTAAATTATGTATGTAAAGTGGCTTAAATTAGATTCATTTTGATAGAACCCGAGACCTTTTTTATATACTTTCATATAATTTCAGCAAAATTTTACTAATACAAAATATCGACCCGTTATATATATATATATATGAAAAATTATTATCTTATAAAACGATGGAAGCATAAGCTATGATTCACATAAGAGAGCCGCAAATTTGAGCAAAAGCTCAAACTGTTTAATTAATATGAATATGGAGCCCATATCACATTAATTAATATGAATATGGAGCCCATATGACATTTTACTGAACAGTAAACGCAATGGCAAAGCTTCAACGTGCTTTCCCATTTTCCTCTCAATGGATCTGACACGGATCCGCATCCAATGCTCTGAAGTTAAAACCTTTTTTCTCTCTATTTCTTAAGAAGTAGAAAAGTATTGGCCAAAAACAGAACACATAATGGGTTATCCCCCAATAACAGAGGTGGGATACACAGCAAGAGGAATCCTAACATGGTGGCCTCTGTTACCTGTCAGCACAATCTCTCCAAATACAAATGCGCCTGTAGCCACCTTCACTTTTAAGGTCACCAATAACAATCTAGATGAGCCCTTGTGTATGGTGAATTTGTGAGGCGTTACTTTGACCTTCACGCCCTCCGGCTCTGTAATGTTGGCCTCGTACACTTCTTTTGAATAATCTGCACCTACATTCTTCACCACTCGATGCACTTTCCTAGAGCCCATAAGATTTCCGACTGTGATTGAAGCAGTATTCAGATCTGATGGCCAAGTCAATCTCGATGGGCATCCCATTCCTGTTGCCTCACGCACAGAGGCCTCGTCCACCCCCGGGAGAGAGCACAGGAAACTCATATAATCATCAAAATCTGCACCAACGTCATCACCATGCAGATTCATATTCAACAACTAACTGCAAGAATGGAAGGTTGCTCAACTTTTATATAAATTTGGGGTGAGATTTGGAATAGTACCAGCATCAAAAACGAGGCCCGGATCCATAGCCTTTGCAGGATTGATGAGACCTGCACCATAATCAAACTGGGTGGCTGTCCCGACGAGGTTCCCCAACTGGGCAGATATATTTCCCCACGGACTCTGTGCAAGAAGCGGTTTTCCAAAGCGATCGGTCGTTGATGCAGTCGTCATCATAGCCGAAGCAATAGCAGCTGGACTCCAATCCGGATGATTCTGTTTGATCATCGCTGCAATTCCTGCCACGTGGGGTGTCGCCATACTAGTACCTGAGACCAGTGCGAAGTTCTGCTCTGTTTTTCATCATGGAGGTACAGTTAACAATGCAATTTATTATTTCAACTATTATCTCAGGATATTGGGTAAAATCAAACAGAAATTATCACAGGATTTTGGGTAAAATCAAACATAAAAAGTAACTAGAAAACCTCTAAAACATAAAAAAAAGTTTAGACTATTCTATTTATTATTTGAAAGAGAATTATGAAATCTATGCTATTTGTGGATCTGGATTGATATTCCTTCTGCTGAGAGCATTTTGTTCATATGTACCAGTTTTTTCTATGGCCTTTTTGGGTGGTGGCAGATTGCAAAGCTTTGGGAAGCTCCAGACAATGAACAGAGATGTTTAGAGTAGAAAAAACAATTTGGGTGAGTTTTTGCTATGGCCTTTTTGGGTGGTGGCAGATTGCAAAGCTTTGGGAAGCTCCAGACAATGAACAGACATGTTTACAGTAGAGAAAACAATTTGGGTGAGATGAGTTTAATCTTGATCAATATTGGAACTACCTTTGAAGATTTTGTCATCTACGCTGCTTGGGCTCCAAGCAGCCCATATGAGGTGGCCGGGAGCCATTATACTTGGTTTGAGGACATCAGCTAGTTGGCCAGCTTTATTGTTGAGATCGGGACCTCGAGAAGAATAGGAGGCAACCGTTGGGCCCTCGCCACTGTATGCAGCAACTCGCCCATCTCCAATTCTAGCTGTCGCTCCAAATTCTACGACCGAGCCACTTGCATTGCGCCTGGTGTTGTTATTGTAATACGTCAACAGGTTCTGAAACACAATATTATTAGGATGACCATAAATAATGAATAATTATAATAATCTATTTTTAAGGTCATTGTGAATCCAGATATTAAATTGGTGTATAAGATTTTTCATTTTTAAGATCATAGCCAAGCCAGATATCAAATAGTCAGATACTAAATTGGTGTATGAGACCCCCTCACTCAGCTATTTTACTGAATGATTATAATAATCTATTTTTAAGGTCACGGCCAAGCCAGATACCAAATTGGTATATGAGACCCCTCAATCAGCAATTTTACTGATAAGGAAACACATATTCTTAACTATTAAGCTCAATCAAGCTATATATCTTGAATGAAATAGTCAAACATACCGAAGAAGACTGCTCATCTAGAACGATGGTCCCAGGAATTGTGAAAATAACAGAGCCGCTCCTAAAGGACAGCGATCCAAATGTGGGATCTACTGTCATCAAAAATCCCGCGGCACCCAATCTCTGAGCAGTGTCTGCAACTGCCATAATGCTGGCGACTTCCAGGTCGAAGTCTATGGTATAGCTACAGATTAAAATGTTTCCTTCAACCACTTTCTTGATGAAGGCTTCTGGATACTGGCAAGTATTCACTCCGCTGTAAGAACTGTTCTCGTCGAATGCATCCTGGGCAGTGACCATCTTGTAATATACTGATTCCTCTTGAGTGGGAGCTGATCAATTTCAGAAATTTTAATTGCCCACGTTAGATTTAGTGTCAACCATGAATATGGAAAAGACGAATACAATTACATGACATATGCAGTGACTGTGACAAATCTGTGCGATGGAATAACTGAACTTACGAGACAGACCAACCCCAGCATATTTTTGCCCATTGCCTAGTTGAACAAAGTTGCTATATGTTCTATCTGTGAGCGAAGCAGCCACTGTGGAGATCCATGGACTGAAGGACAGCACACTGCTGGCGACAGGCCCGTTATTGCCAGCTGCTTGAACAACGAAAACACCTGCTTTTACCGCGAAAAGGAGCTCAATGTCCAGGACATCCAAAAATGCTGAAACATCCGAGCTAATACTCGATGGGCCTATTGACAGACTCAGTATGTCTACTCCGTCCTCTACTGCCTGCAACATCATTTTAATATCATAAGGTGCGAACATAACATTGACCTTAGCATGCAGTAAACACTATTCTAACAAGTTTTAAGAGTAATACTCAAAAGTGAATGTTAATGTTATTAAAATTAAATTTGGTTTTAGTGATGGTATAATTGTTGTATGAATTTTTTTTAAGTGGAAGGAATATAAATTTGCAAGGAATCATTACTTTTTGTTGTTTAAAATCCATTTTTAAAAGTAAAAATGGATTCAGTTTGATGAAGAACTTTGGGGCACTAGGATTATACAGAAATAATTACGGAAAAATAGAGATTTAACAATTTCTTACAGGATTTCAGGTAAATGTCCTCTAAAAAAATCATTTCTTAGAAAGTTTAGCCTACCACCTTAAAAAAGATAAAGAATTATTTTATTTATTTATTTATTTTATTTATTAGAAATTCTTTAAGAAAAGTGTTCCTAAATCATTATAATTTCAACGAATTGAAAGTTCAGGAAGCTCATTATTATAACAAATATTTTGAAATTGTAATTTAATGTATGGAGAACATTTTAAGAAAAAACTGCTTTCATGTTTAACATTTTTGATGCTACAAAGATACGAGAATTTGTTTTTATTTTAACAATATTTTGATTAAAATAAAAATATACTTTTAAATTTCTAAATTAAGGTGGATAATCCCCATATAATATTTTAATTTCCTCTTTATCTTTTAAAGATTAAATATATTTAACCATAATTTGGATGAGTTAAAAGGTAACTAAGTTAGGTATTATAATAAACATTGGAATTTGTGATCTATTGAGAATATATGCAAGACATTCTAAGAGACTTTTTTTTTTTCATTTTTAACCTTTTTAGTGTCACAAAGATGTGAAAATTTGTTTCTATTTTAGTAATGTTGATTTTATTTTTTACACTAATTAAAATAAAGATATTTTTTATATTTTTTAAATAAAAATATATTTTAAATCTTTAATTAAGATTGATGATTATTTTATAATATTTTAATTTTTTTCTTTTTTCTTTAATTAAAAAAAATATATTTAATATAAATATATAGATATTTTAAATAAAAAGATGTAATAGAGATTTATAAAATAGAAATAAACCAATTTTTTAAATAGAAAAATATAATATAAAAGTTTTATTATAGATTAAAAAAATAAAAAAAATTCTTTAGTATTCCATCTTAGATTTATTGAATAAGTTTTTTTTTAATAAGTGAGTTGCTTACATTTTATTTGGATAAGAGGTGAAACAACCTTTTGCTTTTGCACTAAGACCTAAAATTATATTTTATTAAGTATTTATATTTTTTTTTTGTTTGTTAATTTGTGCTTCAAAATCACCCACCAACTGTCCTACACCTCTGGGACTATTAAGTATTTATATTTCTCATAAGGAAACAACTTTTTGTTTTTGCACTAAGACTTAAAATTATATTTTATTAAGTGTGTATATTCTTCATAAGGAAATCTACATATTAAGGTCTAGATACATGTGGAAATATTAAAAATCTACCCCCTTATTAACCACCAACCAATAATTTCAAGTAATGTGTTTTCTGTTGTGCGTTTCATTTTCTGGCTGTGCGTTTCATTTTCTGTCTGCGCCTTTCGACATTCATCGGCCACGGTTTTGAGTGGTTGTGCTAGTGATAGATATAGTCAGCTTAAAAATATTAAAAGGAAATCTAAGAATTTTGGCATCAACATTTTAGAGGTTTTTTTACGGGCATTGTTTAACTGTTCTAAGAAAATTGGCACAAAATCACTATTTTTTGTTATTTAAAATCTATTTCTGAATGCAGAAATAGATTCAACCTGCTAGAAAAATTCCAAGGTACTAGAATTATACAGAAATAATTGTTTCTTAGAATACTTAGACTAAGGCTTTAAAAAACTAGGATTTTTTTAAAAAGGATGGTGATGAACATAAACCATTTTCTTTTTTCAATACTATCAATTTTGTTCTAAATGGAAAGTGTACTAAGAGTATTTCATAACTACCAATATCTAACTTGTTGTGACAGATGGATTATACATCATCATCAGATCTAATTGCTTTCCCAACATTCAATATTATGTAACAAGTTGTATATTGCTAATTGTATTTCATCATTCATTGATACTATTTTTTAATTTTTTTATAACTTTCAAAAATAACTTGTGAAAAAGGAAATTTTGAAATAACCAATATGGACCACCTCACAGTCCAATCCAAATATTCTGTAATACAATATGTGAGTATATGAAGTGAACCTGATCAATTGCAGCTACAACATCTGCCAAGAATCCTCCCGCGGAATAAATTGCTTTATAGACGGCAATCCTGTAAATTCACCAACGATCATGTTATTATGGGCATCCACTAGGTCGGAAGATTCCACGTCCAAGGAAAATAAAAGTATTATTTCTTCTTACTGAGCCCCAGGTGCCATGCCACTTGCATATCCGTAGTTGAAACCGTTTATGTTCACAGGAACCCCGTGATTTCCAGCGGCAGTTGAGGCTGTATGGCTATTCATTGAAAATGATAAAAGCATTAGTCATATATATGATAATATGGGAGCTGTGTACACTTATAAATGTTTTTGGACAGAGAGCATAGACATTTTTGTGAAATGCCCTAGAATTCAAGGATATCTATATGGGAATAGGTTAACTTGGAAGTAAACAGATTTTTTTTTCAGGCCAAAACAAATGGATTTGAATTTAATTAGATTTTTCTGTGTAGTTTGAGTTTCGTATAGATCAAAATTTTATACATTTCAAAACCTGAAACTTCAGGAGTTTTGTCCTATTTTAAATCAATCTATTTTAAATCAATCCAAATGTTAAAAAATATCAAAATTTTAAATTAACCAAAAATTTAAAATGGAACCACCAAGAGACCTGCAAAAAAAAAGTAACTCTGAAGGGAGGATTGCTCCCCAGTTAGTCCACTCCCATCCATATCCTCTGCCCAGCATTTATTACTGTACGATCGATTACATATATTACCTTCCATGGCCACCAGTATCAAATGGAGAGGCAGAATCTGCCGTAGCATTAAATTGTCCTGCTGCCTTTATTGATAAATCAAAATGCCGCGCACCTACGATCTTCCCATTGCAAGAACCTTTGGGGAATTCTCTGGCCACCTCGCATTTACCAGTGTAATTCCTGTGTCCGTCCTTGGGATTATTGCGTCCCCTGGAAAGGGCTCCATCAGATAACTGAGAGTTGGAAAAGCTCGGATGAATGGGGTTGATACCGGTGTCAATCAACCCAATCACCACTCCTTCCCCCGAGTTGTGAGCGCCACCGAGTAGAGGCCACACATGAGAGGAGATACCTAGGAAATCAGGAGTGTGGGTGGTCATTTTTTTAATCTTCCTGTCTGTCTGAATGCACCTAACCCCTTCTGCCACTGCCAAGCGTTCTGCCGCCTACAGTAAAAGACCTTTTTATTTTCAAATGTGGTACAAAACAGACAGACAAAACCATAAAATGAGGAGTTACATACCTCGGCCGAATTAGTCTCCACAGCAAAACCATTGACAAGGTGATGATAACTGTACAGTTTATTGTATGTGCCATTTTGGAGCGTATTCTGGAGCACCATATTGTGGCTTTTGATTAAATAGTTCCGGTATAACTCTGCATATTGGCTGCCAACGACCAATATTTATCAATATTCATTTCGGGACGCATTTTAGAAGAATATTGATCACATAAATTACAGACCTGGTGACATCCACCTTGACGCCTGAGAATGAAGCAGTAGCAGGATATCCTGGAATTGAACCCTTGTAAGCGATGACAGGCTCATCTCTCATCAATACTACATAAACCTCCCCTCTCACGGATTCAAGAAACAACCACAAAACCTGTAATAACACGAAAATAAATCTGGAAGGCATAGTTGCCATTAATGAGCCAATACAGAAGGTGGGTTCAATCAGTTCAGTTGAGGGCTTCAAATATAAGCTGCTGAATTTGATTTCAAGTAGTGGAAGGAATGAGAGTGCTGTGACATGCATGCTGATTCTGCTGAGGATCAAGGAGCAGAAAATGCGTGCAGTTCTTTCCAACAACCAGCCAAGGCCGTGCATGCCAGCAATCGAAACATGAATAATATATCATTTGTCCTTCTGTTAACTGCTCAGCGTGCTCATGACACCTAATAATACAAGTACAGCAGGCGCACACAGCCATAACCATACTCACGGTTTAACCTTTAATCACAACACTCGCGTGGACTCGAGCCTCTTTCAACTACCTTCTAATTTGGTTGGACTGGTTGTTCAGAACTCGAACATTTTGATTCAAATGTAATTTACCCAAATTCCATGTTCAACTTCTTTATTACTCAAAATAAATATGTTTATGTTGGTTCATAATCATGCGCTGTTAAATGTTGTAAGGACAACGGGGTCAAAACCACTATGAACAAGGAAATTTCAATCCCTTCTTGTTTATCAAGACGGTACAAACATTACTGTACAGACCAACTTATAGATAAAAAGGGTATTTTTTTAGGTTATATTAATATTAAAATTAAGGAATTTATTGTTATGATAATGACTGTAAAGTTGACAGGGTTATTTATAATGAGTTATTAAAATTCAATAAGAGAAATCTATACAAAGTTCTAATTAAAAAGAAAAAAGATACTATATAAATGGAAAGCTGGAGAAGTTTTTGCACCTATCTAAGTTAGATTCTAAGAAATTCTATAAGCAAATTCCAACTTGTAAAACTAAAAAAATAATAATATGATTTCTTAAGGGACTAGAATTCCTACCTTAAAAATATTTATGGATCCCCTAATGCCATAGAAAACATTCAAAACATTTTTATAGAGGATGAAGTTTTTCCTATAAAAGAAATAAAATTTGGGGCTAATCAACTCACAATCGGGAAAGCTAAGGACAATGAAGGCTACTAAGTTGAAATCTTAACAATTGGAGGGCATATTGTTGGCACAGGGGCAGACCCGGGGTTCAACGCTACAACAACGCACCAACAAAAACCTAACTACTAGCCCTTTCGGCATCACCTGCGAAGCAAATGAAGTCTCACCTGAGGTAGAGGTAGGTGTGGTTGCAAGACTCCAATGTCTGCAACCTCTGTTGGGACACAGATCTGTGATTCTAATTACTTAACAGAGCACTCAACAGTTATACTCATCAATATTCAGTTCTTAGTTACAACGCAGTTAAACCCTAATCACAATACAATGCAGTATTCATTCAGATCTAGTATCTAACAACACTTAGCATGACGAAAAAGATCAGATCTTAACATATTCAACACTAAGCACATGTATATAAGTCAGATCTAGTATTCATCCACAATATTAAGCACTAAGCATCAACATATCCATCTATCATTCATCTATGTTAAAGCACTAATCAGGAAAACATATAAACACATCAATACATCACACATAGCAAAGCAACACAACATGTACGTGGTTCACCCCCACCCTGGAGCTACGTCCACCAACTCTTCTCTTCTTTATTATATTCATTCAATCGTCTACATGCACAAAGCCACAAAAACCCTACTCTGCATAGGACATGAGATATGCGTGCACCTCTCCAGATCCTCCTTCCCCGAGCTAGGTTACAACACAAAGCCTTCTATAGTCACTTGCACTCAGCTCTGCAAGTCTCACATAGTATGAAAAAAGTATTTACAATTCGTGATCACACAGATCCACTCTAGCACTTAGCCATTCGTACTCACTACATTGTTTTAGCATCTATTTATACATACAAACTAGGCCTAATCATGGGTAAACCCATGGGCCAACATCCCCATACCCGTTACATAATCCCAAATCCCAAAAAAGGCCTTAAAAGGGGACAAGATCCCGTGATCTCCGCTTCGTCTTGCACTCCGCCTTCGACAGCTTGTCGAAGTCCCAAAATTAGGTCAAACATGACCAAGAATCCTCAGCGCTTGCTCAAGGGCCAACATGCCCCAACAGTCACTTGTGACTCTTTTCCAATCACTCTGATCTGACTAGTTCTGCTTCAAAAGCCTCAATCTTGGCTCGAGCTGTTTCGACTTGTTGTTGTGCTACGGCCTCCTGTTCAGTGAACTCTTGTATGATTGCTTCATTGACAGGTCCCTCTAGGCATTGTTTAGCTGCAGTGACAACTTGCTCCAGTTCCGCTCCTTGGCGTTCGATTTCTGTGAACAGTTGGTAAGCCTTGTCCTGTACAGGTTGGAGCCTTTGATTTACTTCCATAACTCTGCTCTGAATAGTGTGGACCTGTTGTTGGGTAGTGCGTTGCTCTTGGGATCACTTCATTCTGTCTACAGCTAACAGGGGCGTCAACTGCGCCTGTATTGTCTCTGCTTGATACTTCGCTTCCTAGAGCTGTGACTCTAGTGCCTTCAATTTTGGATTCTCGGTGAGTTGCTCATATGTCTAGGCACTGCGATCACTCAGTTGCTTGCATTCCAGGGCAAGGAATTTTATTCTTTCAACTACGCTTCGAGCAGTTGCTTCCCTTTGATCTCTTACATCCTGCGGGGTGTCAGGTACAGTGTGGAGCTCTAAATATGATATTCATTGTTGTAGCTATTGGACAGCTTCTGCGAGATGCTCTATTTGATGTGTAACTCGGTCATCAGCCTGTAGTTATAATCTTGTTACAGAGCGAAGTGCTCTGTTTACTGCTTCTTTTACTTCGAGCTTCTCTTCTTGCAACTGTTCTTTCTCTTGCTACATCTGTGCTTTCTCTTCTTCAAACTTGGCTTGGAGAGCAACCTTATTTTGTTCTGCAATTTTGCATTATTCTACAATGTCGCCTTGTACTTGCTTCAAGGTATATCTATCCACTCGGGCCGTCTGTCAAATGGTTATACTGTTCTCAACAGTTATATTGCTTCGCTGTGGCAAAGTGCCATGTGACGTTGTTCTGATATTCCGGCGAAGCTCCAATTTTGCAAATTTTCCTTCTGCAAAGTTCCCTTGAGAACCTTCTATATCTTTTTAAACTTAGCTCTCTTCTTGCTTAGTTTTCTAGCCTTATTTCCAGTGAGCTTCATCTCATAATTCCTTTTTCCATTTTGATTCTTATCTTCTTTTGGCAGAGTAACTTCGCGTTGTTGAGGTTCTTTCCTAGAAATCAGGGGTAATACTTCATTTGTATCTGGAATAGGTGCTTCAGTCTTCTGTGGGTCTTCTATTGTTCTTCCAGCTTCGACATCCATGTCTCTGGTTTGAAATAGCTTCGTTCGGTTCTCCTATTCTTCAATCAAGTGTGCGATCCTCCTAGTCATGAAATCTTTCAACTCTTGCTTCTTTTGTTCTAAGACTTCTTCTTCTTTCCTTCTAGCATGATATTTTTCAATCCATGGTTTTCCTAATAAAATAGCAAATGGAGCGTTGTTCTCAATAAATTTAACAACTTCAAATTCTTCCTCTGTCGAAGTTCCATGAGCACTCATAGATATCCTGGTAAGTCTTCCACATAGGGTTATCAGCTTTCCTCTGAATAATCCTATTCCTCCCAATGAAGGAGTCATAATAGGCTCCCCTAAAAGTTTCGAAGTTCTTTCTGTCATGATATTCACCTGTGTTTCCTCATCCAGAACATAGTCAACGTCAAAGTCTCATATTCTTGCTTCAATGCATTATTTTTCTTTAAATACCTCTGATAAACTGACATGTCGGTGGTCATTCAGGGTTTCTTTCATCTGTAGCAATACTTTCTCAGATTCTTTATGGGGTTCTGGCATAATCTCACTTTCTGGATCTGCCTTAGGGTTCTCTTGGTTCATCTTCATTCTTTCAACCTTAGCAATCATTCTAGGGAAATCCAATACTTCATGGTCCAGAGCTTTACAACAGAGGCAACTAGGTCTTCTACCAAGGCATTCCTTAGCCAGATGTCTCGACCTTCTGCAAATGTAACAAAGGGTTAATCATCTCTTTCTTTTAAATGATCCCCAACCTCTCCTATACTGCGTGCTAGGATTATGGTAGCTAACCTGCAAAAAATTCTTTCTAGGATCCTGCATCCATTTGTTAGTCCAAACATTCTCTCTATGCATAGGTATAACATAT
>SNQJ01S0004600.1:28245-52512 GCA_010110895.2 Picea sitchensis | reverse complement strand
TCTATGCATAGGTATAACATATCTTTCACTATTCTTATCAGATCTACTCATATCAAATCTTCTTTCTTCTATCAGTGCCCTAGTTTTCAAGCTAGAAAAAATCTTATCAAACATACCTAGATCCATACTTTAGAAACAAAAATTTCCATTAATCTTATCTTCAGCAGAGCTCAAAGCTTCCAGATCTTAAAACTTTTCACCATTCTTACCTTTATCAGAGAACAAAGCGTTTAGATCTAAAACTTTTTCACTATTCTTACCTTTATCAAAGGACGAAGTGTTCAAATCTTACCTCTTTTCTTCAGATCAGACTTCTTTCTTTAGCACAAAGATTCACAAATCAAGTAGAATACTGCGCACTAGAGCGACAGATCTATGCACAGAGCTTTCACAATTTCAGGTCAGATCTTTGCACAAAGCTTCTTTTTCCTCAGTTCCCAACAATCACATTTTCAGGTCAGATCTTTGCACATAGCTTTCTCCTTTCTCAGTTCCCATCAATCATAGTTTCAGGTCCTAGCAACAAAACCATTTGTTGGCACAGGGGCATACCCATGGTTCAACGCTACAACAACACACCAACAAAACCCTAACTATCAACCCTTTCGGCATCACCTGCGAAGCAGATGAAGTCTCACCCGAGGTAGAGACAGGGGTGGTTGCAGGACTCCAGTGTCTGCAACCTCTGTTGGGACACAGATATGTGATTCTAATTAATTAATAGAGCACTCAACAGTTATGCTCATCAATATTCAGTTCTTAGTTATAGCGCAATTAAACCCTAATCAAAGTACAACTCATTATTCATTCAGATCTAGTATCTAGCAACACTTAACATGACGAAAAATA
This sequence comes from Picea sitchensis, assembly GCA_010110895.2. Lineage (NCBI taxonomy): Eukaryota > Viridiplantae > Streptophyta > Pinopsida > Pinales > Pinaceae > Picea > Picea sitchensis. The sequence continues at coordinate 51,663 of SNQJ01S0004600.1, read as the reverse complement.
TCAGATATTAACAGATTCAGCACTAAGCACATGTGTATAAGTCAGATCTAGTATTCATCCACAATATTAAGCACTAATCATCAACATATCCATCTATCATTCATCTATGTTAAATCACTAAGCAGGAAAACATATAAACACATCAATACATCGCACAGAGAAAAACAACACAGCATGTACGTGGTTCACCCCCACCATGGGGCTACGTCCACCAACTCTTCTCTTCTTTATTATCTTCAGTCAATCGTCTACATGCACAGAGCCACAAAAACCCTACTCCGCATAGGACAGGAGATCTGTGCGTACCTCACCAGATCCTCCTTCCCCAAGCTAGGTTACAACACAAAGCCTTCTACAGTCACTTGCACTCAATGTTGCAAGTCTCACACAGTATGCACAAATCATTTACAATTCGTGATCACACAGATCCACTCTAGCACTTAGCCATTCGTACTCACTACATTGCTTTAGCATCTATTTATACATACAAACTAGGCCTAAGCATGGGTAAACCCATGGATCGACATCGCCATACCCGCTACATAATCCCAAATCCAAAAATGGGCCCTAAAAGGGGCCGAGATCCCATGATCTTTGCTTCGTCTTGCGCTCCTCCTTCGACAGCCTGTCGAAGTCCCAAAATTAGGTCAAACGTGACCAAGAATCCTCAGCACTTGGTCAAGGGCCAACACATATCCCCATCCCTCACATACACAAACTCTTCAATTTAGAACTCAAGTAGGGCTTCCATAAACCTTGAAATCAAAGCCTCATCGTCCACCTTTTTGAAAGTAGGAATAAAAGCAATCCCTCTAATTATATGACCATCATGATTAGCCCCATTTTAGCCAAGCTATACAGAATTATTTTGGAAAAAAAGATCAGCATGTGGCTAGAAAGCCACAAAAAATGAGCTAAAGGTCAGGCTAGATTTAGAAGTTATCATTCAATTGTGGACTACCTTGTTACACTCGAGATCATTGGGAAGGAGCGTCACAATAATAAAATAAATCTCATCTGTTGTTTCATTGACTTTAGAAAAGTTTTTGACGCAATGCCTAGGACTAACCTTTGGAATAGGTTAGAAGAGATAAAAGTTTCTTTCGAGTTGGGAGTTATTGCGATAAGGTTGTATGAGAATTTTATTGCTAAGTTTAGGAATATTGAGGGGTTGCCAAAAAAAATTGATTGTAATATAGGAATCAAGCAAGGTTGTCCTCCATCCCCTACCCTTTTTGGCATATAAATTGAAAAGTTAGAATATTTTTTGGAAGAAGCAGGTTGTGTCATCTCGACTTTCGTTGGTATAGTCATCATCCTTCTTCTTTATGTCGATGATATTTTTCTTATGGAGAGGATTCCCTATGACCTCGACAAGCAACTAAGAATTCCCAAGGATTTATGATCTAGTACGAGTATGACTGTGAACATTGAAAAAACAAAGGATATGATAGTTAAATCCAAAAAGATCACCTACAATTATTTTGTATATTACAACAACAACTTGGAGAAAGTTCCTTCATTCAAATATCTCAGAATCAATATTCGACACAAGATCAATTGGAACTATAACATTGAGAAAAGGATAAATGGATGGTGGAAAGCTTATTATGGGTTTGAAAACTAACACGGGCCTTTGGCTATGGGATAAGAAAAAACTCCTCTTTGAGACTCTAGTCACTTCTCTTATATTATATGGATGTGAAGTTTGAGGATGTGGTGTCTCTAGAGAATCTTGGAGAAAGATAGAGCTAATCCAAAAGAATTTTATAACTTATAATTTCAAAATTAAAGGAAATACATCCTATCATATCCTCCTCATAGAAGCGGGCCTTTCCCCCATTGAGAGCATGACTATGATTAGGTACCTAATGTACACAAACAAGATAAAAAACATGGACAACAAGAGCTTCCCCAAAATTGCTTCAAATTCCATCCAAAATCACCTATGGCTCAAGCCCAGATGGCATAAAGAATCCAATTTTTGGCTAAACCATTGGGGATTAAAGGAAGAAGTTGTTGCCAAATAGAAATAATATTAAAAATATTATTACATCTAAATTTAAGGAGAATCTATGGTCTGATAAAGAATTAGAGGATAAAAGAAAATTAAGATATTATAAGGAGTTTTTCAACCCTAATCTAGAAGATCAAAAGATCTCTCTATTTAAACTAGCATAAAGAAGAAAATCAACATTGCTAAAATAAGAACAAACTCTAGAGAGTTCCCAAAATGTTGTGGGTCGAAAGAATCTATCATCTTTGTGACACTAAGAGAGTTGAAAATGAAAAGTATTTTCTCTTAGAAAGACTGGTGTATACCCAAATTAGATCACAATTTCAAAATACATGTCACAATATTGACTTTTCTAACCTTTTAAGTCATCAAAACTATGGTGATCTTGGAATGATTTCTTGAAATGATTCTCTTAATATTTTTTGAGCACATAAATTAAATTCTAAAGAAATTCAAATAATCCCTTATCTTTCTGAAGGTCTATATCAATAAACATTAAATAATAATATTTTTTCTCCACTCTTTGGAAAATTTTACATAATCTTAACATCTCGCACACCCAAAAATAAATAAATAAATAAATAAAAATAATTTAATATTTAATTTAAGACATCAAAATTAAAATAACCAAAACCCACATAGGACAACTAACCCTAATACATTCAAATGTTGAACCAAATTCAAACTTTAAATTTATTACATGACATGATTTGAGCTCAATTGAAAATTATTTTACTTAAATAAGTGATTTCAAATTAAATTTGAAAGTCTAAAATAAGTGATTTCAAATTAAATTTGAAAGTCTAAATGTTATTTTAAGATCAAAACTATTTTTTAAATATAAACTCTTATGTTGAAATAATTTGATGACTTTTTAAGACCCAAAATAATAGATTATAGTGCTCTCAAACACATATATGTTTATAATTTGAATAAATGTTTTTTTTTACAACGCATAATGCATATATGTTTATAATTTGAATTGATGTTATCTTACACCACTTGTATGTCTATAATTTGAATAATTTTTTTCTATATATTTTATTTATTGTTTCATGATCATAAGCGTCACTTTGAATTAGATACCAGACAAATTAGTATCATAATATAAAAATTAATTTATGTGAGCACAAAATGATAAATTAGTAGTGCTTTAGGGTTTTTATAAATATTGAAATAGATAAATATAATTTTAATATTCAATATATTCTTCGAGACTAAATTTTTAAAAAATGTAAAATATTAAAAAAATAATGATTGCATTTCTTTCTTTTTTAACATTTTTTTCATTTTAAGAAATGTTTTTATTTTTATTTTTTTAAGACATGTTTTCTTTGTTTTCTATAAATCAATAGAGCATATTAGGAAACTTGTGCCCATTTATGATGTCTAAACATGGGATTCATTTTCATCATACATTTTCCATTGGAGAATTCTATGTATTTAGGGATGTCATTCTTAAACTTTGTTTTCAGTGGTCTTGTTGATTTGTAAATTGTCATAGAAATTCCATTAAAATAATTAATCACAGTAGATTTTATAAGTTTTTGTAAACTTTTTGTTATGTAGTATTTTACTTGAGGTTAAGATTTAATATTACTAACTTATCACTTGACATATTGAAATAACTTGAAACTAAAATAAAAGAAGCTAAAAAAATACCACACCATCCATACAATGAATTCAAGATATACCTTGGGAAACTCAATATGGGAAAACCTATCTAAAAGGTGAGGACTATGCCTAGCTCTTTTCTTTTCATATATGAAATGAAAATATAAAGAAAGGTGAAATCACTATGGAGTTGACATTAACATTGTAGCCTATATGCCTACTACATGGTCTTCTACTTCCTCTGCTATGCACCAATATCTCATTCCCCTACTTTGATCAACTATGGAATAATAAATGAATACAACAAGAATGGAACCCCTTCATTACCTAATAGCCTAATATTTTGTTGGAAATACTAAGAGGGGGGGTGAATCAATATTATCTTTTTAAACAATTATCTATTACTTTGTTATTTTATTTATCATCACAGTAGATCAACAATGGAATTGTATTTAAGAATCAATTATATAAGTATACTTAACAAGAATTACAAAGTTTATAAAGAATAATATGTGATTATGAAGGACACCAATCCTCTTTAGAGAACCAACTCTTGGAGATACGAATACCCTTCTTCAGGGAACCAACCCTAGGAAGCACCAACTCCCTTATTTTTAGGGCACCAACCCTAGGAAACACCAACTCCATTTTTTTAGGGAACCAACCCTAGGAAGCACCAACTCCTTGTTTTAGGGCACCAATCCTAGGAAGCACCAAATCCCTTTTTTTAGGGCACCAACCCTAGGAAGAACCAACTCCCTTATTTTCACACTTTATTTAGAAAAGGATATGAATCCTTCCTTGCTCCTCCCTTCCACCCACACTGCATAAGTATCTTCAGTTTTCCTTCTTGGACTCTACTTCTTCTTTTGATCTTTTGGTCTAGACTACAAAGATGCTTTCTTCTCACCATTCTTTCTTTTTTATACAGTCTTCCAACTGGTGTGAATTTGAAGCATTGTGTCTCTTTGTTTGAACCATTTCACCTATTCATTTAAATTAACAATAATAACTTCTATTATTATTATTATTATTATTATTATTAATAGTTTAAAGACTTCAAATCCCTTGCAAATTGTTCATCATTTTAATCCTTCACTGATTATTTTCTTGTTCCGGATTTGAATATCTGCAGACATGCGCTTCCTTCAAAACATTATTTTCTTTGTGACCGCAGGCTCAAACCACGGGCTTACCTTCTAAGTATTGTCCTTAGTTCTAGTGTTGCACCTTTGTTACCTTGAGCACTCACATGACCAACGACATAACCTTGTCATCTGGGCTTTGGCCCTTCAAAACTTTTCTCTTTTACCAAACTCTTGTTATCACTGAAGATATATATTCCGAAGTGTTACCTTCTGGAGTGGTAACATCTCATGTTGGCTAATCTAATGGCTAGCACTACTCCCGAAGTTCTCAGATCAATAGTCTGGTCTAATCCTTGCACAATTTGCACTGTGATGAGATATTCTCTGTTGATCTCTTTCTCTTTGATCTTGATCTGACGGTGTGGATTCAATCTCTTGTTGAATGGAAGAATATTGATTAATTGGAGGCTAAAAAAAATCGACGATCATGACTTAATCAAGAGTTGAGATGAACGGTTCTCATTTGCTCTGGGACTTCGACGATTCATGACTCCGGGACTACGGGTTACTAGAATTCTGGTGTAGGACAATTCCTCCAGAGGTTTACCTATCGAATAATTCATAGAATGTCGGTGACCTCATGCTTTCGGTTAACACCTCATGCTTATTCTATAATTCCATTGTACTTGATCGGATGGTCAAGAAATATTTTGGAGGATCTTAGATCAACAACCAAACATTAATTCATGACTTCGGCCTTCAGCACTTCAGGCATTTTTGCTAGTAGGAGAAGTTGGATATCCCAAAAGGCTATTATGCCGGAGTGACATGGCTTGTTGACATCATTGTTGGCATGACACTGGATGAGTGGTTTCCACGTGTCACCTTGATTTATGACTTTCGTATACCTAATGTTCCAACTAGACCTTAACACTTGTCACTAGTTGATTGGGCCACATGTCATCTTTGTCTTCTGCCACATGTATCCCTCTTGGATCATGGCTTTTCACTTCGTGGCTTTGGGAGTTTTAGTTGTTTGAGACTCCTCGTAGCCCCAAAGAGGTTAACATTGGGTTGACTATTGCTTCCATCACACGATCAAACGGTCCAGGGGAATCTTTGTTATCCGAAGCTCATTCTTGATTGGATGGCTAGCGGGATTTTGGTGATTCTGGGACTTCGAGATATTGTGGCTCCTTTCTACATCCATTTGTCGTGGAAACACCAAATAGATATACCACCATATATCTTCCCTTGTCTTGATCCGACAACCTTTTTTTACTCTGGGCCTTCAAGCCTTTGGCCCCACTGATCCTATCCTTCCACTTGATCCAACGATTGATATTGACCCGAATTTTCTCTGTGATATCTGATGGTCAGCATTCACTTCATGACTTCATATGTTTCAAGACTTCATGTCTTGTGGGGTCTGTTTATCCTTTCCTTCCACTTGGTTCTATCTGATGATCAGGATAGATCCCAAAATGATATAACAGTTGTGATTGCTCCAAAATTTTGAATGGACGATTAGGATCCCAGGATCCTTCATGAAGGGTTCTTCTATGCAAGTTCTGGCTTATGCATGATCTGATGGTCTTGGATTGTCCCGAAGTTTCTCAATATGATCTAGTGGGATCATATTTCTCCTGTGTGATTTATACAGTGCTATCTCTTCTGAGATTTCCTTCATCCTTTCCATGCATTGATTTTGTCTATGTATTCTTTATAAAATCTCCCCACTATATCTCTTGATCTTTAGGAACATAGGATCATTTTTTGATCATATCATGATCAAAAGTGATCACTAATTTATTTTTCCCCAAGGTGATGTTCCTTTTTCTCTGATTACTATACATGTTTGAATCATGTTGCCATCAATGACAACACACAATCAATAATGCCAACATATTTAACCACGTATAATTTTTAGGATGAAAATTTATGTCAAAATGTAGAAACCTTAGCAAATTTTACTATATGCATCAATGCGCCTTTTAGGACTATATGCATCGATCCGCATCTTAAAAAATGCACTAGCACTAAAATGTTCAAACGCGTTGTCAGTGTTCATAGAAGAGGTTGTTAGCGGACATGAGCGGTTCAAATTATTTTGTGACACATTTTTTATCAGTGAACCTATATGGTACATCTACCCTAGTACTCAAATAAAACATAATGCATCGGTGCGTAAATTTTTAAACGCACCATCGTAATTTATAAAACAATAACAAGCACTGATCAAAGCACACCGATACCATTGAATCTTATATACTAGTGCATACACAATGTACGATGGCGCACCACAATAAGGGTAAATAAAAAGAAATTACCAGATGGATTTGCATTTTGACACCTCATCCAGTGCTTCCATTATCTCAAGCAAGCACCGATGCTTACTGTTGGATGCAGGCCAGATAAAAAAGAAAGGCTATTTTTGGAGGAGAAGCATGCAAGAGGAAAAAGACAACTGGAAGGAAAAGCAACACGTGTAAGAGAGGCAGGTGAAGCGCGCATGCATGGAAGACCTAATGATGCTAGGGTTAGGGTTTTTGGAATGCATTGTAATGGTTGGTGAGCCGAGGATATAAATAAGTAGTACTTAGGCGAAAGAAGGGAGGAGAAAAAAAGAGAGTGGAGAGAGAGGACTCACACAGAGGGACATAAAGAGAGATAATTGTAAGAACTATATGACTCACTAAGATGGTGATATAAGGAAAGAGTGAGCGACTCGATCCCAAGGGTTAGATCACAGGTTGAGGAGCTTGGTGTGATCTAGTTAGCCTCGCAGGGATCGAGGAGCCTGGGGGAAAGAGGGAGAACTAATATTGTAAACACGCACAGCGTGGGGTGTTTCTAAACTATAATAAAAGATTGAGAGCCAGAGCTTTGTGGACGTAGCCCAGGAAGGGGTGAACCATGGTAACATTGTGTTATGTGAATGAATGAATAAATCTTTATGTTTTATTAGTTGATAAATGTTAAATGAATGAAGTAACTAAGTAGATCCGGTATTCCACGTGCATGCATAGAATGAATGTTATAACTAGATGTTAGATGGACTAAATAAAGTTTACGACACACAACCACAGATCTTGCTCAGTCTCAGGTTGCAAACACCTGAGTATTTCAGCCACCCATAGAGCTATCTCGGGTGATACTGCACAGTACACTCTGTGTACTATGTTGCTTTCTGGTTTACCAGAGGGGCCAATATTTTTTAAGGGATTTTGTTGGGAAGCTTACTAAATCTGAACCAGGGTCAGAATGTGATGGTCAATTAGAATCAGAATACCCATAAAGAATCCTCAAGACCAATAGAAAAAAAGATAATGAAAACCAACAAATGGTTTCGTTGTTGGTTGATTGGAAGAAAATGGGATTGAGCATATAAGATTTGTTGAAGAAGCGTCAAAAGAATGCGGGATTGGATGACAAGAAGGTGAAATAATGAGAATCTAAAAAGGGATGTTGAGATCGTGGAATCCCATGAAGGTAGAGATACAAAACTGGTTGATAACAAAGGAGTTAGATTTTGCGCAGAAAGATAACAGAAACCCGAAGTTAACACTGCGCAAATATCTGGACAAGTACGTATTCACTRACTTGCATGAAGTATTTTTCTGTGATTTCCCACACATATTGCAGGAGTGGATAAAAATATTGAAATACAACCATCCTACGAATMGGATCAGACARCTAGAGTGGAATCCTGAAGAGATCGTGCARCTACAACAAGTTGATAATAAGTTTACGTGTGCAGTAGACTTATGGATAGACAACATTGTTGATGGATTTATCATAGAGTTTGYAGTATATACAAGGAAGTCCTACAATGTAGCTAAACAAGAGTTCTTGAAGGGACCTCAAGGTAGGTACATCAGATCATTATATACTTCCATTAAGATATTGTTATATAACAAAGGTGTAATGACGATGGAGTCATACAACTAAACTTCCCTGCGTGCATGGGGGAAGGGGGGAAGCATTGATAGGAGAAGGAAAAATGTAAGGAGAAGGGGATAAAGGAAAGAAGGAGGAGGCCTTGGACCCAATTATGATGGACAAAGACCAGATCAAGTGGATCATGGAAACAACTGGAAAGATGCAAAGTGGAGTACCCTACCAATATAAGGTGAACACCAAGAGGAGAGCCATAGCCGTGAGGGAAGGCTTAACAAGTGATGAGGTGGAGGTAGAGGATCTCTAGGCTATGGAGCATATTGAGGAAATCTTGTGCACGACATATGAGATGAGGGTGAGAGGTCCAAGAATGGAAATAGAAGGAAACACCCCTATTAATATCAGTGTGAGTGTGGAACCCAAAAACCCATGTGTGACTAATACACCAAGAAGAACACCACCATTTAGACAACCGAATTTCGGGAGAAGGAAGACAGTAGGAAGTACATATACACAAGGAACAACAATTGGGGGAATCCAGTTCAGGAATTGGTAGTCAAGTATCTACACCACGTGGAGGTAGTGTTTCAACATTCAAGATGGTAGGACATGGTCCAACCATCAGGTTACCAGAATTCAAAGGAGAGGTGTAGGAGGACCCGAAAAAGCACCTTTTTATCTATGAAAATATCTGGGAAACGAAACAGATCATAGACAAGAATACTAAACTTGCACAGTTAGCTATCACGCTAAGAGATCGCGCACTGGATTGGTATATGAGTTTAGTTGCAAACAGGCCACCAAGGACAACCAGAATGGTTGGAGATATCAAGAAACTTTTGATAAATGAGTTCCAGAAGCTGAGTTCAAAGGATCAATACATGAACAAGATGATAGAGATCAGAAAGAAAACCGAAGAATCTATATGGGAGATTGAACAGAGATTCAAACGACTGAAGGGAAAGATAAAATATGTCATGATAGATATGTAGCATAGGCATCTGTTCGTCAATTCACTATTACCACACTTGAAATATCCATTGTGACAACCAAATTTTCAGATGTAGGCAAAGGCTCTCCAGGCAGCCCTGCAACTGGAAGAAAACCAATATCAGAAGACAAATCCATCCATCGAGGAGTTGAAGGAGGATATAAAGAAATTAACATTCCAGCTAAACCAGAACAAGAGTAAGGGAAAAAGAGAAGTCGTTTGGTGTACCACATGTAGGACAAAAGGACACCATAAGAATGAATGTCCAACATTCACGCAATATATGACAACAGGAATGCCAAATCCATTACCAAAAGGAGGACTATGGTGTGAGATCTGTAGGAAACAGGGTCACAATCCATACCACTTACTAATGATGTTGAAGTACCAGATAGTACTGAAGAGCTCATATTGCAACTTTTGCAAGTCAGTAGGTCATGATGACAAATATTGCAAAACCATGGACTTGATGAGGGAAATAACATCAAATGAATACATGGTGTAGGCAGAAATGATGATCGGGCAAGTCGCACCTCAGTTTAACTAAGTACCAGCCCCGTACAAAACTGCACAGTAGTAGTACAACATTGCACGACAACAATATAACACTGCACAACCGCAGTATAATACCGTGCAATATAACTAGGAACCTTAGTATAACATTCCGTGAGGGGATCGATTTGGCTATAGAGGGGGAGGTAGAGAAAGAGGAGGCTTTGGAAGAGGTAGAGGACCAGTGGTATGTCACAATTGTCAACAACCAGGACATTATGCAAGAGAATGTCCACTTCCACCAATGACCTGTATGTATTGTCGTGCATCAGATCATGACACGAAAGAATGTCCGACACTATTAGGGAAGATCCAGGAGAAGAGACATTAGAATAATCAGAATGTTTAGTGGATTTCAGCAGAAGCAAGGGATGAAGGAAGAAACATCAACATAGTTACACTGGGAGGAGCTAAAACAGGAAACAATGCAGTATGACAAGATCCAGTACAACACCATTGGGTGAGGAAGAATTCCCAACCAAGGAAGCAGTTTGATGCACAAAATGAAAAAGAGATATTCAAGCAAGCCATAAAATAATTCTTGAAGCCATACATTGCATTGACATCAACTGTGCAACATAATAAGGAAGTACCAGAGTACGAGATTCATGCATCATTGGATCACACCAAAGAAACACAGCCCATGGGACAAGTAAGTACGATTAAAGGTTTTTTGCAATCCTGTGTTAGACTACTAAATGATCCATCCTCTGTTAAAGTATTACAAAATATGCTAGAAAGATGTAGTATAGAGGCAGAAGGAAAGCTAGAATAGAAAACAGTCAATCACCTACATACAAGGAGGAGAATAAGTAGGGAATTTAGGTTGAACGCCAACATTGGAGATTTTAACATGGGATATATTATACTGGATTTAGGATCTGAAGTCAATGTATTACCCAATAAGACATGGAAATGTATGGGATATCCCACACTATGATATTCACCGGTTCAAATGAAACTAGAAAATCAACACCAAGTTCTATCGATTGGGAGACTGAAAGGGGTAACAGTAGACTTGAATGGAGTACAAAATAAAGCCAACTTCGAAGTAATTGAGATAGTGGATGGCACAACACCTTATCCAGCATTGCTTGGATTGGATTGGACATTTGATAACTAGGCCATATTCAACTTAAAGATGCAGAATATGACCTTTGAGTTAGGATAATACAAATTCATTGCGCCATTGGACCCATCAGAAGGGGAAAGGTTTGTAGAGCCTACTTGCTTGGATCTGGAGGAAATTAATCAGTTATACAAAACAACTGCGCGAGATAAAGATTACGTGAACCCAACTTCATATGGGGTAATCAGTTGGTGAAGCATCACCTCATGTGCGTCAGAGTCAGATACAGTCTTAGAAAATTGGCAACAGAGGGTACATGAAGTCTCCACAAGAATATGCGCAAGAATAGACTATGCAGTAAGATGGGTAGGTGCAAAGATAAGGGAACCTCCCAACTTCCATGGGGTGAAAGAACTAGAAGCATTATTAACATGGTATAGAGATGAAGTATTAGAAAATCATAGGCTCTTAGCCCTAGATATAGCACTCAAGGAAACACCTACGAGATGGTGGGGTGCGCACAAAGAAATAGTAAAGCATTGGTACCAATGTAAGCGGTTACTCTGCATTAGGTTTGGCGTGGAATAAGGAAGCAACCAACTGCAGAAATATGATGGACAGGGGGCACCAAAAGAACACTTGGAGAAGTGTAGAACACTATGGAAAATGACACCACCGGAGGAATGGCCTCACCATTTCGTTCACACATTAGAGGGAATCCCAACAAACTGGTATACAGACCAAGAACTGCATAGAGGAACTACGAGCTGGACAGTACTACAAGAGAACTTTACAGTCACTTTCTCATTTGAGAATGAGAACCCCAACATAGACGTAGCACTTAAACAAACCAGAGGGGTGATATTCATTAAGGAACCACAAGTTGAACTCATGACAGAAGAACAAAATCAAAACAAACAGATAATGAAAGAACTATTGTCATTCTACCATGTGCAGGAAGAACCACCAGATGAAGATGACCCACACGATATTCAGATTGAGGAATTTGAAGGTGAGAGAGAAGTGGAAGGTCCACCTCTAGAATCATAAGTAATTGTTGCACCGATCAAGGTGAAGATAGTCAAAATTGGGACAATTGAGAATCCCAAAATGGCCATCATTGGAGACTACTAGGATGAGCAAATAGTGGAAATAATAACAAAGTTACTGTGTGAGTAGAATGACTTGTTCCCAACAAGGTTCACAGAAATGAAAGGCATAACAGGAGATCTAGTCCAAATGAAGATAGCGCTTATAGATGAAGCAAGACCAATCAAACAGTGACCATACAGACTAAACCCAATATATAAGAAAATATTCAAAGTCGAGATCGATAGGATGTTGGAGGATGGAATCATAGAACCTGTAGAAGAGTCTGAATGGGTAGGCCCGATGGTAGTTTAGGAGAATAAACAAGGGGGGATAAGAATATTTTTAGACTTGAGGAATTTGAACAATGCATGCCTACGTGACCCATTCCCTACTTCATTCACAGATGAAGTCTTGGAGAATGTAGGAGGACAATAATCTTATTCATTCACCGACAGATTCTCAAGGTACCATCAGATCAAGATAGCACCGAGAGACAGATACAAGACCACTTTTTCCACAGAATGGAGATCCTACTAGTATACAGTCATGTCATTTGGAATGAATAATGCACCAGCAATATTCTCTAGAGTAGTCATAGCTACATTTAAAGAGTTTATCCACCAATTTCTAGAGGTATATCTGGACGATTGGATAGTCTATAGTCTATTGAAAGACTATGTAAAGGTCTTGTGACTAATGTTAGAAAGATGCAGGCAGTGACATATATTGTTAAATATCAAGAAGTGCGTCTTCGAAACACCTCTTGGTATACTATTGAGCCATATAGTATGCAATAAAGGCTTGCCGATAGATCCTGCCAAGATTGCAGTAATTGTTAACCTGCTACCACCAAAAATAGTCTGCCAATTGAGAGCGACATTGGGACACACAAGATACTACAGGAAATTTATAAAGGGGTATGTGCAGATCACTGCACCAATGGAGAAATTTCTAAAGAAAGACACAAAGTTCCAATGGAATGAGGACTGTCAGCACGGCTTGGATACCCTGAAATAGAAGATGGTAACCACACCGATACTAGTATTCTCGAATTGGGAAAATACATTCCATGTACATGTAGATGCATCAGCCATAGCACTTGGAGCTATTCTGGGATATCCAGAAGCATGAGAATTGGACCATCCTATATCATTTGCTAGCGGAAAACTGTCAGAATGGGAGCATAACTACAACACCATAGAGAGGGAAGGCTTAGCTATGGTCTACGCGCTTCAAAATTTCAGGCATTATTTATTGGGAAAACATTTCAAGATGTTCACAGACCATTCAATGCTCAAATACCTCGTCAACAAGCCAGTGTTGGGGGGGATAATTTGTAGATGGTTATTGTTGTTCTAAGAATTTGACTTTGAACTGATAGTCAAACCAGGAAAGTTGAACGCAGGACCTGATCACCTGTCAAGGATCACTAATGGGGAGGAACCCATGAATCTAGAGGACAACTTTCCTGATTGTTATAGCAAGATTTTCCTCACCATTTCTATCTTGCGCAGAAGGCTTTTTCCATTTCCCTATGCAGACTTATCATCCCTTTTTTGACAAATCCAGAGCTAAAAATAAACAGTTTTCCACATATACGCGCCCTATCAACTATACAACAAGCATATACACAAGCTTCTCCACTATATCCCATGTACATCGGGATTTGTGCTAGAAAATACAAAACTGGAGTCGGGTTTCCATGTCACGACAAGAGATCTTTGATCCTTGGCCTTCCATATACTGGAAACGTTCTGACTCGGCCCTTCAGTTACATTTTGAAGGCTATAAGAGCACAATTTTGAGCGATGGAAAGGGGGAGAAAGCATTCAACTTTGAGAGAAACATTACTCTGGAGAAATTACTTCATATTGAGTCTGCATCCCTTTGTCCCTCAAGTCTGAACACAGTGTTCAACCCCCAAGATATTTCTCTATTGTCGAGAGAACCTCATTGTCTCTCTCTTTTGAGACTGCCTTTGGTGGAGGATTGAAGTGGTGGAGACCCAATTGGAAGGAAATTGGTTCCTTGGTTTTGAACCGTGCCAGCACAGAAGTCTGTAATGTTGACACTTCTCTTGATCAATTATTAATAGAAATATTCCTTTCCTGTCCTATTGGTATCATGCAAATATATGATTATTATCCATGGGCATGTTTGTAATGTTAATTAATGGATTATTCTATCTAATGTGCTAACCCCATTACATTATCACTATATACTTTCTTTGCTTGTTTGTTAAGAACTTATTACAGGTATAAAGCTTTGGGTCGAAGTGCTCAACGGTGGAACATCACGAAACGTTGGATCGAGGTAGGCCTCTTTCTTATCTTGCACATTAGTTTATATAGCATACAGTGGAATTGAGTTGATTTCTACAGTCATACCTGTCTGTTGTGGTTTACCCTTGGCCATAGAGAGTTTTTCCCTCGTAACAGAAATGGAAAATCCACTGGGGAGAGATATTCCTTCTAAGGGTTGAAGTACTTTTTCTTCTTGCATTGCTCTTTTTCCTTTGTGTTTCTTGTCATATCACTACTTGGAAGATTTTGTTCACTCTGAGTCTGATTTTTCAGCTTTTTTTCCCTTGCCTGGCCTTGTTTTAAATCTTGTATGCTCCTTTTTCCTTGACAGTCGTATACACATGTGTTCTACCTCTCTGTAAGCTACGTATATACGCACTATTCTCCTGAACAATCATGTATACCACTTTTCCTTACTTGTTTGCTTGGTTTAGTGACTATTGGGTGAGTTTTGCTGTTTGTTGAGCCTTCTTAGGTCTCTGTAGTGCCTGTTGAACTTCTCTGGGTTGTCAGGAAGCCTGTTGGGAGTTGAATTTATGGGCGTAGTCTTTCTCATTGTTTTTCATTTTTTGGTTTGTCCTTGAACCTTGGGCTGTTTGTTTGGATGCTTGGTATTCTGCTTGAGTTATTTCATTTATACACAGTAGAATTTATATATCAGGTTGCTTTTTAGTCCATGCATTTTCTCTTTAATATATTGAAAATACAAAAAAGTAGGCATTTTGCATCGGTTAACATTTTTGTTTTTGAACCTTTATCATTATCTTAGTACATTTAGTGAAAGATTGAATTTTACTTCTGAATTGCAGAGTTGAAATTGAAAATTGAACTATTTTTATTAGCATATCAATCATTGAAAAGTTAAAGGTAGACTTTACATTATATTCATATTTATCTTTTGCAGAGTCATAACATCATGAGTTTCGCTTCCATACCCTTTTGAGTAATCATGACCAATAAAATTTACGCTTTAAAATAAAATTGATTAGTCACGATTTTACTTTTAGGGTGCACAAACTAGCCTAGGATTTAGTGCCTTGGAATAGGATTTTGTGAGTAAACTTCTCCAAGGAAATTAAATCAACATGTGTGTCTAAGACAGGGAGTTGAGAAGTCCATTGTATAATTGGTAATATCAGGAGGCTCCGCTCCGCTCACACTGGATTTAATCACGAGGTCGCGTGAAGTTAGTTGAAGGGATAAACCCTGGATACTCGCCTAGCGTCAAAGATATTTCTGTGGATTTATTCGTATTTGGGGATCTTGCTAGTATCCATACCTCTGTGAAAGGTAGTGCTTTCAAGGTTTTGAGCTTTGATACCCTTCCCATACGGTGATCCGGACTTACGACTTCTCGCATGTGCATCGGTTATACAGTGGTTTATTAGTTGCTTGACTTAGGTATCTCATAGGTTATTTGCAGGGGTTATTCTGCTTGTATCTTGGGTCAGATAGAGGTCAAACAACACAAAGTCTTTATGGAGGATTACCTCTCTGGGGGGATCTGATCGACTGATTGTTAATCCCATGAGGACCTCTATAACTGATTCTGTTACCTCCAAACTTTAGCATGGAGTCTCAAGTCCCTCTTGGACGAGGCATACCTTCTTTAGCGAGGGAGGCCACTTAGACACTTTAGCTCGTTTACACGCATATTGGTCGTTTGAATTTTTGGTATGCTCTTTGAATACTAGTTGGCCTTGGGAATATTTGTGGGGTTTCACCATCATGGATAGTGGAGATTATTTTTCTCCCTCATTTGCTGCTACCTACCCCATGATGCCTACTCATTTCATGGGGATGGATCCTTCTTCTTTTTACAATGGTGCACAAAATTACAACACTCAGTCCACACCTTGGGTCTCTAGTATTTTTTCTATTGATATGTCTTCACCCGTGCAATACTTTCCCTGGTCCACATATATGAATCCTAGCATGGCATCCGAGGGCATCATGGCTTTGATGCCTACTTCTTCGTTTGATATGAGTCGTGTCCCCATGGGAGGTTGGAACCTCCCCCCTTTTGAATCTCATGCTAACTATGCTCTTCCAGGAGCCAGTGCTCAGATAGGTTCCTTTCCCATTTATTATGCACCACCCATGCATCTGTTGCCCACCATGTCAGTTCCTTCAAACATTTTTCCCATGACTGGCCCTCATATGCCTCCAGGTATCTCATACAGAGAAAACCAATTTTATGGTTCGGGCTACCCTCTTTATGGAACCCCTTCACAAGGGGGAAACATATATCATCACTCGAATAATTCTTATCCGACCTCAATCTCTTCACAGGCCTCAATGATGATGCCAGTTCAAACTTCTTCAGAACTTTTTAGTGCAAGCTATCACCCTTCTGGGAAGGGACAGGGAGTACACCAGGATCCTTCCTGGCTTGCAATGTTTCAGAATAAATATTTCCTTAGACCTTGGAATCAAATACCGCCATCAATCGCTATCCCAGTCACTATCATTCACACTAGTGCTCCATCCCCAACCTCTACCAGTCCTGTCGGAGATGGGTCAACATTTTCTAAAAATTATGTTGACAACTTGCACCCAACCTCTGGTAAATATGTTGGGAGCACCATCCTTTTCACTCTAAATCATAATCGTGTCACGTCTCCAGCCTCTATTCATCATTCAGAAGATGACTCTCTTTCCCCTGCTAATTACATCGAGAAGCCTAGACGTCTCAGATGTAAGCCTAAATTCCTTTGCAAGACTTGCGAAGGAAATCACCTTACTCATTTGTGTCTAGTTACTGCTGAGATACCAGAAGCGTTGGGCTCACCCAAGAGCTCTTCGGATTCAGAGACATCCCTGGTTTCTCCCCACACTACTTCTCCTTTGATCGCCTCGGTGGTCTCACCACTGTAATCCCCTCCTGACCTCGCCTCCTTTTTCGAAAGTGAAGCGTCTCCTACCCCCGTTACTATGCATCCTCCTCAACCTATAATTGAAGAAGTGGACACACCAGTGCAATCCTTGGTCAACCCTACTATCCCTGAAGAGAGTGATGCATCTTTCATTCATGTCATCAAAATTTCAAATCCTCCTCCTTCTAAACGAGAGAGATTTATTCTTCCCCCAAATTCTCTCTCACCAAGTCTTGACGAAGTTCCCTTAGATTGGGATGACCTAATGGGGCATCCCATACCCCCACCTATGTCTTTTCCATTAAGAGACATTATCTGAACCATCACGGAGACTGTATCCTCTGTTATCACTTTCTCCTCCTCGACTTGGAGAGATCTAGGTTTTCCCAAGCTCTTGTCAGCTATCTGTGAGATACTGACTTTCCGTAGAAGACCAAGACGGGAACCTTGGCCTCCCCCTTCACATGTTGATTAAGACAACAAAACGAGTCTTAGTTAAGCTCTTTTCCGACTCGTCTAAGAACCAAAAATATTTTCAAGTGATTTGTCCCTTTCACACTCGTTAAACTGAATTTGAAATGTCATGAGTCTTAGTTAAGATCTTTTCCGACTCGTTATCAAAAATGGAAAAGATTGCCGAGTGAACTTGTCTTTTTCACACTCATAAATTGGATTTGAAAAGATGTCTATTTGGCACAATTTTACCCCTTTTTCACACCAATTAGACTACAAGACATAAAAAAGGATATTTTTTGGCATTAAGTTGTGATTTCATCTCATGCCCTCGCTTGGAGTATTGACCCTTTAGCCGGTTCTCGCTTTGCGTTATAAACCGTTGCCTAAGCATTTTTTCATCCTCAACCAAGCAGAGCTTTGTTTATATCCTTCGCAATTTGACACCCTATACCCTGAAGGAAACATCACCCCGAGTGTCCATCTCCCGCATGCATTTCCTTGCATTAAGAATAGGTACGTTCCATTGCTAGAACTAGTTTTGCTTACTTGCGACACTCGTTTCCTCCTCTGTATCATAGCATTCATTTGTTATGAAAAAACAAAAAAAGACAGGCGAGAAGGGAATACTATATTGTAATTGGAAGCAGTCCTGTCACCTTTGAACAGAGCACAAAATTATTAAGTCCTTGTGTCATCATAATTTTGGGTTTTAGCATGGCCTTAGGAAGCTGATCTCATTACAGAGTTTTCTCTACCGACTGGTTACTCTTCCATTTCCTATAGAGAACGTTATTGATGCCTCCTGCATCTAATCATCACATCATTGAGTCTATGTTGTCGAAGTCTACCACATGTCTCATGCTCTTGTTCAAAGGAAGTCTCACAACCTGCATCAGCCACTCCTTAGAAATATTGAATTTTCATGTCAACCATACCCTCAGTTTGTCTCAGAATCACATGATACTATGGTCGTATCATGCACCCTGGCCCTACTTGCATCATCGGTAGGTCACCTTGAACCCAACAATCGACATTTCATCATTGGTCATTGACTGGGTGGTTTCCCTTGTGTTCGATGGAAAGACATCTATTCACACTTTGGGATTCGTGCAGTGTCTTGGATTCCATTAGCCTTATTGATGGTTTCCTCACCTCTGTCAGCAATTTTCATCATTGACTTCTATTCAAAGGGTCTTTTTCGTGTACCGCTTGCATTTGATACACGTGAAAGATGCACAGGGTCATTGGTTCATGAACATGTTCTTTGTCTGATCTCCACCAAATCATGAAGCTCCTGCTTTGTTCCTCGTGCTAATTGATGAGAGATGCCTTAATGCTCTCCTTTTAGCGGGTCTCTTTCCATCGACTTCAGCTCATCTATTTTGGATACGGGACCTAGAGTTTTATGAGTAGCTTGAGGCTTGCAGTCATTAGTGGTAGGCTCTCTCGCCATTGACAGATGGGAATACATCAATGTCTCATGATCAATGGATTTCTCAAGTGTCTGACACCAACTCCTTTATTCACACTTGTAGGAATGTATTCGGTGCCTTGATACCTACTTTCATTATTGGTAGGTTGTCTCGTGTTTGTTAACGATATACCTCAATGACCGGTAATCAAACGATGTGTCATTATGTTTGACCTCAACTCCTTTATTCACGTGATGTAAACTTGCACCCTTGGTGGATAGTGTAGAAGACTTGAAGACATCACTATGTGGTCGTAGCTTTCCTAAGTTGTTGTTTCCCTTTCATTGGACCAACATATGTTCGACTTTAGTGATCATGGGAGATCAGATTGTACTCCATGGTATACAGATATATTCAGATTGATTTTGAGACTGGTTTCACTGGGCCTTGTTCGTGACTATGACATCTTTTGGCATATAACGACAATTGTATCTGCCTATTCATGGCCACAGACACTTATTTAGTATATTTTCCGCATGGATTTGCATTGTATTCTCGGTAGCCATGTATGCAAAGTCAATACAGAATGTAATGAGCAATCGATTTCATCCAACTAGTTCTCTACCACTCCATTCCTAGGTTATTTATAATGTATTTCGGCCATCGCACATACTCCTCTGATCCCACACATTAGGGGGCATCTGTTATAGAAAGATTTTCCTCACCATTGCTATCTTGCACATTAGGCCTTTTTCTATTTCCCTATGTAGACTTATCATCCTTTTTTGACAAATCCAGAGTTAAAAATAAACATTTTTCCACATATACGCGCCCTATCAGCTATACAACAAGCGTATATGCAGGTTTCTCCACTACAGCCCGCGCACATCGGGATTTTTGCCAGAAAATACAAAAATGGAGTCAGGTTTCCATGTCACGACAAGAGATCTCTGATCCTTGGCCTTCCATATACTAGAAACATTCTGACTCATCCCTTCAGTTGCATTTTGAAGGCTATAAGAGCACAATTTCGAGCTATAGAAAGGAGGAGAAATCATTCAACTTTGAGAGAAAAGTTAATATGGAGATATTAATTCATATTGAGTCTGCATCCCTTTGTCCCTCAAGTCTAAACACAGTGTTCATCCCCCAAGCGCTTTCCCTATTGTCGAGAGAACCTCATTGTCTTTCTCTTTTGAGCTTGCCTTTGGTGGAGGATTGAAGTGGTGGAGACCCAGTTGGAAGGAACCTGGTTCCTTGGTTTCGAACCGCGCCGACACGGAAGTCTATAATGTTGACACTTTTGTTGATCAATTATTAATAGAAATACTCCTTTCCCGTCCGATTGGTATCATGCAAATATATGATTATTATCCATGGGCATGTTTGTAATGTTTATTAATGGATTGTGCTATCTGATGTGCTAACCCCTTTACATTATCACTATATACTTTCTTTGCTTGTTTGTTAAGAACTTATTGTAGGTATAAAGCTTTGGGTCGAAGTGCTCAACGGTGGAACATCATCAAAAGTTGGATCTAGGTTGGCCTATTTCTTATCTTGCACATTAGTTTATATAGCATACAATGGAATTGAGTTGATTTCTGCAGTCATACCTGTCTGTTGTGGTTTACCCTTGGACATAAAGRGTTTTTCCCTCGTAACATTGATGCATAGTTATTTTCAATCCAGATATCCGATGAATACTTCACAGGAATCATCCAGTACTTGAGTACAGGGACTGCACCACAAGAATACAACACTGCGCAAAAAAAAACTCTAGTAKTCAAGGTTGCAGATTACCAGTTGATTGCAGGACACTTATACAAAATTGGTGTAGATAACGTATTGAGAAGATGTGTGCTAGAAAATGAAAGACCAATGATATTAGYAGAATCCCACAAGGGAATAGTAGGAGGACATTATGTAGGAAAATCTACCACGAAGAAGGTATTGCACACATGACTATGGTGGTTGACCATTCACAAAGACTCAAAGGACTACTTCTAGAAATGTGATGTATGTCAGATGTTTGGTAAACCAAATAGAAGGTACAAGATGGCCCTCAGACCACAAGTAACTTTGCAGGTATTTGACAAATGGGCAATAGATTTTGTGGGACCAATTAACCCACCAGTAAAAAGGTCAAGAGTGAGGTACATTATCACTATGAAATAATACTTGACAAGATGGGAAGAAGCAACACGAGTAAAATATTGCAACGCAGAGATAAAAACACACTTCATGTTTGAGCAACTGATAACTAGATTTGGCTACCCAAGGATTTTGATGAGTGACCAAGGCACTCACTTCATCAACAACACTATTAAGGCTATGACCGAGTTTGAAGTTTATCA
Source organism: Picea sitchensis (assembly GCA_010110895.2). Lineage (NCBI taxonomy): Eukaryota > Viridiplantae > Streptophyta > Pinopsida > Pinales > Pinaceae > Picea > Picea sitchensis. The sequence continues at coordinate 29,936 of SNQJ01S0004600.1, read as the reverse complement.
TCAAAAGAGTACACCATATCATCCTCAAGCAAATGGAACAGTGGAAGCCTTTAACAAAATCCTTGAAAATGCACTGATGAAGATATGCAACGTTAACAGGGATGATTGGGACTTGAAGATATCAGTAGTATTGTGAGCATACAATACCACATGCAAAACATTGACAGGACAAACACCATTCAAATTGGTATATGGACAAGAAGTAGTGGTGCCATTAGAATGTTTGGTACCTAGTATGCGCGTAGCAACAATTACAAACATGACAAAGCGGGGCACAGTACATGAAAGGGTAAATCAGTTGATGATCATGGAGGAAGATAGGATTATGGCAGGTTTTCACCAAGAAGTACAAAAAGCAAGTAACAAAGCTTGGCATGACAGATATATCAAGAGAAAATATTTCAAGGAAGGATACTTAGTCTTGGTGTATGACAGTAAATCCCTTCATCACCCAGGAAAAATCAGAATGCATTGGTTAGGACCGTACGAAGTAAAGACTATCATGGACAGGGCAGCTTTATAGTTGAAGGATTTAGGAGGAACAAAACTCAGAGGGATGATTAATGGGAGTCGAATGGAGTTGTATAGGGACAATCGACCTCCTAGCACTTATAAAAAAAAAAAAAAACACATAGAGGAGATACCACGTTGGACATCAAAATATGGCAACAAAGGCGTAGTGCACCGAAAAGAGAATGAGAGTGCGCACTCAAAAATGCTAGCACAATGGAGAAAAGGACAATAATCACTAAAAATAAGAAACAACAAGAAAGGAGGGTATGTAAAATAACCGCCAACGGACAACGAATCTCAAAATTAAATGACAAAAATGATTGACGAGACGCCACATTAATCATGCCAACTGGAGATGGCAAGGGAAATCAATGGAAAGTATGCGAGAAGCACTAGTTCATTTAAAACATGTGTTGGGTAATGTCTCTGAGAAGTTTCACCCGATTTCTATATAAGGGAAGCATGCCAGGATTGAAAGGGTTATTGTAAAATTGAGAAAAGCATAGAGAAATAGAGTATACAGAGTAAAGAGCGAAGTTTGCAGAGGTTGCAGAGGCCACTAAGATCGATGAATAACATCTTTACCACTATGGCACCACCCAAACTGGGAGAGACGAGCCAGATTTGCAGACGACCTCAAGGAAATGTCAGACCACCACTGCAGCCACAAGGAAGCGAACAAAAACCACCTCAACCTCCAGAAGTCGTCAACATCGATGAAATCTCATCACCCAATAGGACACCAGCAAGCCCCACACGTATCGTGGAGGAATCGTAATAGACAACGCCAATGGGCATGGACATTGATATGCCGAAAGGGGGACATGGATAATAGGTTGAGGACACAGGAAATCATTCCCACCCCCAAAAACCTTGAATAAGACCTGAGAGTTAATGAGATGATCATGAACCAGGCAGAAATGACCGCACCTGAAAGGTCACACACAACCATGCTGAAATAGCCACAGGAGGGTACAATGGAAGATGCCACCGACCGATAAGATAAGTATGATGAAGAGAGAACAATGGAGGCTGGAACCTCGAGTTAGACACCACAACGGAAGAGAAAACAACCAGTACCACGATCACCATGCAAGAAGGATGCCACACCCATAGTCTTGTCATGCATTCTAGAAGGGGTACGTATCGTAGGTAACATGTTAGGCCACGTGGATAAA
>SNQJ01S0004600.1:2017-28235 GCA_010110895.2 Picea sitchensis | reverse complement strand
AGATAATGAAAAGAAACACTTACTCTATTTTCACGAATGCCCTGTTTCCGATGTTTCTCAATTATTTGGATCGCTCCACTGGTCAATATTCCATACATTTCTATTTTTTGGAAATTACCATGAATTTTCATTTCCTCTCAATGATGGAACCATGCCTCCTCAAGACATAAGAGTCCAAATAATTTGTTTATTTCCTTCCCATTTCCATTTTCATGAGTTTAAATTTTTAATTTAGCTTGAAATTTGGGACTTTTTTCAATTCTTTTTCCGTAACCATGTGTTGCATCATTTCTATTCGGCTCACCCCAGTGTGATATGTCCTTTTCTAAATTCATGGTAAGCATTGTCGTTGTTGCATCCAAGTTTTAACTTAAGTGTTGCTTCTACTTAAATGACCCAAATCCAATGCATTATAAAGGACAACACATGATAAATAACGTGTCGTTTTTTTTTGAAATCTGAAGCACTGATGTGTTTCATTTAACGAAGCATACCATTAAAAAATGACACATGAAATATAATTGAGCGGTGAAACCAGTTTAAACAAATGCACTGGTGCAATTAACATATCCTCATTGGAACAAATATTGACCAATTTGGCATTGTGAGGAGTTTCCTTTAAGGCCCTGTGTCTATTTCTCTGATATTTACAACACCTTGTTAAACAAAATGGTGGTGCTTCAATAAGACGGTCACACCAGTGCGTTCCTAGTAAAAAATTGCACTACTTAATTTGCAATGAATCAATATAACAGAGTTGTGCCCATACTGACAGAAACTGCATCGGTACATTATACTATATGAAACACCTCTGAACTATATCACATCGATACTATCAATTAATGAAATCACATTGTAATGAACACATTTTAAAAAAAATGGGTCGACGTTCCATTTATGTTAACGAAATTCACCATTGCACTGTGTCATTTTGGTGGACGCTCCTTAACCGATGATTTCGACAACAAAACACATTGTTAAACAAAATGTTTGTCCTCCAATAGCATGGTAGCACTAGTGTGTTTATATTAACACATCACACTACGTAAGTTGATATAAAACAATTTCACCTATTGGTGTGCCTAGATCCAAACAACGCACCAGTAATGTAAAGAGCATGACAGTAGGCCGAATTTTCACAAATTATCAGTGTAGTGTGTCTTATGGTAAGCACCACTAAGATGCTAAGAAGTGTGCCAATTGAGATAAATGCACCAGTGTGTTCTATTAACTGAATGCAACACCAAGTTTTTGAAACAAAAAATTTCCCCCACGGTGTGTCAAATAACTAAAATGTGTCGGTGATGTGTACTACAACACATCAAGCAAAATACATAATAATTTACCATATCGGTTCATTTTATGGGATGCCTTGTTACTAGTGCGTTATAATACAAACACATTGATATTAGCACATACAAAATAGAAATGGAGAATTAGTTTATTACATTAAACTAAATGCATTGGTGTGGTTAAGTGAGTTGCACCAGAAAAAATAGTTTAAAATTTATCATTCGGATGCATCGTTTTAAATGCGTCTATTAACGGTGCGTTAAGAAAAGACAATGCACTGGTTAAAATTTCTCGATGCTCGAACTAACATATAGATTCAGTGTGTTTAATATAATGAAGCACACCGCCTGGTTTAACATTAAAAAATTATACTACATCTGTGTGATCCATAGAATCAAGTGTCCCGTGTTACACGCTTCATATGTGAAATGTCATCGCAGTTCATTTTTTATGACAACCCTTAACCGGTGTGTTATATATCACAACGCACCATTATAAATATTGGTTCTCAACTGATAATGACACACACGTGCGTTATATTTAACACACCTATATTCGGTGCCTTATGTCAGATATGGATCACCATATGCGAAGCATACATTTATGTTAATAACACCTGTTACTTTTTCACTTTATTTTGCAAACATAAACTAAATTTTAGTTTTTGATAAATACAAATTAGTTATATATGTTTGTGTTTTATATTTTAAATTGATTTTATCTATATATATGTTCCTAAAAAGGATTTTATGTGAATCATATATGCCGATGACATCGAGCATAGTAGCAACAACAACAACAATAACAACCCTAAGGAAAATAATTTAATTCACAAACTACATATGCAAACCTCCACAATTAAATTTTGTGGAGGTAATTCTTTGCGAAGGAAAAAACATAGGTCACTCTTCGGTGCCTCTCATAATTTAGCACATGGACTCGATCCTTTGCCACTCGGTTCATTTCCTTCCATATTTGGACCTCTCGACTTTCTCAAATATAACATCCTCACCATTCATGTAGCCACAATATGAACTGGCGTCAATTCGCTTATATATCGCATACCTTCGCCTCCTCTTTTTTTCCTCGAGGAATATTATTGAATATCTCTTTGATGATGGGGAGGAATTTCATAGCCTTGAAGTATTTGTAACTGGGGCCCTTTCTTGTGGCACCAAGCACATCAACTTTGTTCCCTTCCAAGTCTGTCATCTTGGTCCCTACTTTGGCATAATTAGGACTACCAAGTTCTATGACAAGAGCTTCCCAATGCCCCTTTTCCTTGTTCAACAAGAAAGGACATTGGTGGATGTCTTAATTATAACATTGTTTCAGACTTAAGAATGACCTAAGATCCATATTGTATATTTAATAAAAGTTAAGAAGCACATTTGGAAAAACAACCAATTATCCATAAGCTTTGTCAACCTGCCTATCATTAAATACTAAGCATTTTCTTGGCCTCGACCTGGTCCTCCATGAGATCCTCACATTTTTACTTACTAAGAATATAATCAAGTTTCTTCTTCTCCGCAACCATGTGCTCGGTTTCTTTCTCATCCAGAAGGGGGCACATGGGTAACAAACTTTATTTTTTTCAACTGTTCTTCTCCCATTTCTTCTACCATGTCCTCATCTTCCTCGAATAGTATTGGCTTAATGGAAACAATGTCCCCACTCTTGATCATCAACCTAGCCTTCCTATAGATAGACTCGATCCTCTGTCACTCCCTTAGTGCTCTGGACCACATCTCCTCCTCTGTGGGTCGCTCGAATTTATCCAAGATATCATTCTCATCATCCTTGTCTCCATAATAATGGGTGTCAATTCACTTATAGATTGCATACATAACCTCCTCTTCTTCACCTTGTGGGGCTTATTGAATAACTCTTTGACACCATGGAGGAATTTCCCAGCCACACTTGTATAATTGGTTGCTGGAAGATTTTCACATTCCATATTCCATCAATCAATTGTAGAAGTGTGGTTGGGAAATTCCTCCTCGACGTCAAAGATATATTTGATAATCCCCCACCCGAGAAAGGAAGAGGAGGTCTAGGTATGGGATTTACAAGTGAATTGACTCCAGTTATTCTGGAAACATGGATGATGAGAACATTATCTTGAAGAAATTTGAGTGGCCCATGGAGGAGGAGATGTGGCCCAGAGCGCTAAGGGAGTGGAAGAGGATCGAGTCTATATAGAGGGAGGCCATGTTGAAAATCAAGAGAACCAATGTTTTTTCCATTAATCTGGTCCTATTCGAGGAAGATGAGGATGTGGTGGAATAAATTGGAGAGTGGGACAAGGGAAACCAATAGCAGAGAGAGAAATATTTTGTTTCCCATGTTCCCCTTTTGGATGAGAAAGTGATCGAGTGCATGGTTGTGGAGAAGAGGAAACATGATGAGCTTCTTAGTAAGTACACAGGTGAGGATCTCATGGAGGAGCAAACCAAGGACAAGGAAATGCTTAATATTTAGAAATAAGGCATGCTAACAAAGCTTATGGATCATCATCATTTTTCCAATTGTACTTCTTAACTTCTATTAAATATACAATATGGAGCTTAGGTCATTCTTGAGGATGACAAAGTGTTATAGTTAAGACATCCACCAGGGTTCTTTCTTGTTGAACATGGAAAAGGGGCACTAGGAATCTCTGATCATAGAGCTTGGCAATCCCAATTATGCCAAAGTAAATGATAAAGAAATCACACAAAGAAATCAGGAAAGTAAATGACAAAGTAATCACACAAAACACAAATATTTTACCTTGGAAACCCAAATGAGAAAACCAACATTCCTTGAGTATCTTGCTCTCTTTTTGTTTTATTCATTCAGAATAAAAGGTTACATTCCTAACCTTGGTCTACACATAAGACACAATCGACATCATACCTTCTTGCTTTACACAAGAACAAATATGTAGCCAGTTTGACTTACATCTACATGACCAACAACCTATATCATATTGATCTAAAGATTATTGATTCACGATTAGATTTTTTAGCATTACATCACGCCTTATTTATAGGTTTTACAGTAGGAAAAAAACTAAATAAAGGTGCTAAAAAATGGTTATAGATCCATGCATATCATTGGCTACAAATCCCATGAATCTTGGTATTCTATTACAGTTGACTACCAGTTAGATTACCAGTCGACTACCAGTTGACCTCCATTCCATTTTCAGTCAGTTTCCACACGACCTCTTGAAGACCTCTTGTCAGTTGACCTCTTTGACTTGTTGTCGATTACTTCGACTTCAACTTTTCTCAGTTGAACACTTTAACCTTCAACTTTCTCTCATAGTCGATCCACCTCGACTTGACTTTCACTACAAAGAATAAAAGAACCCAACATTCTCCCACTTGTTGTCTACTTTTTTGAATCGAGCATTTCCTAAAATAAAATTCATAGACCCAGGGTATCAATGCCCATTGCCTCTCTACACCAATAGAAATTCATAACACTCACATACTTTGTCAAATATTCTTCTATGTTTTCCAATGTGTCTACTTTCTCCAACATCATGTTGCTTTCCACCATGTCTCTTACAAAATGGTAATATACATCAATATTCTTAGCCTTGGAATGATAATTTGGGTTCTTTTCCAAAAATAGTGCGCTTTGATTATCACAATTTATCTCCATCTCTCTACTCAAACTCGATCCATGAATACAGTCATTGTATCCATACTACTTCTTTGCTTCCATGAGTGGCTACCATGTATTCAACTTCTATTGTTGATAAGGATACAACCACCTATAACTTACTCATCCAACTGATTTCTCCACCAAACATATTGAACACATATCCATTGGTCAACCTTTGTCGATCCAAATATCCATCCTAGTCGGTGTCGAAAAATCCATGTACATCTACTTGACTGTCATCTCTAGGTTTTCCTTGGTATCATATAGAATAATATGCTATGCCACACAAACACCTGAATTCTCTCTTGACAATTGTCTAGTGCTCCTTTCCAGATGCCAACATGTATCTTCTTAACACTCTTACTACATGAGAAATGCCTGGTCGAGTGTAGAGTATTGCATACATTAGACTACCAACAACACTTTCATATGGAACATGTGCCATGTCCTCTATTTATTCATGTGTCTTCGAACACTATTTAGTAGTTAATCTTGTTCCCACGGGAATTGGCACCTTTACAAGTTTGCAATCCTACATGTTGAAATGTTTCAATATTGTTTCAATATACTTCTTCTAATTCAACCAGATCTTTCTAGTTTCTCAATCTATTTTGATCTCCATCCCTAAGATGAAGTTTGTTGAACCTAGATCCTTCATGTCGAACTTGGAGGATAGTTTCTTCTTCCCCTCCTTTATTGTGTCCATGTTGTTTCTGATTAGCAACATGTTGTCGACATACAATGATGCATATATGAAACACCCACTTTCTTCCATGGAATATATGCAATGGTCAACTTTTCTTCTCACAAATCCCAAACTAAGGATGTATGTGTCGAAATTTTTATACCACATCCTTGTTGATTTCTTTATACCATAAAGGGATATTTTCAATTTGCACACTAGATCTTTCTTTACCCTTACTACAAATCCTTCAATTTGTTTCATGTATATTTATTCTTCTGGGTCTGCATGTAGAAACATTGTCTTCACATCCATTTTCTCTATTTCAAAATCAAAAGTTGCAACTAAAGACATTAGTACTCTGATAGAAGTTAATTTTTCAACAAGGGAAAAAATATCACCGAAGTCGACTCCTTCAAATTGATAATATCCTTTCACTACCAGTTGAGCACTGGATTTCTTGACTTGACATGTTGTGTTCATATTCTTCTTGAATACCCACTTGGTTCCAATGGGATTTATTCCACTAGGTAATTCGACCAAATCCCATGTCTCATTCTCATGCAAGGATTCCATTTCTTCAATCATGGCATCCTTCCAAAGTTTACCCTCTATCGAGTCAATTGCCTCCCTAACTGAATTGGGATCATCATCAGTGGAAGTTAACACAAATGAATAATGGAAGTCAGATGAACTATACCTTTTGATTGGTTTTCTTAATCATTCATACCTCCTTATGAGTGGGTTTGTTTGTTCCATCTCTTTATTTGATTCAATCGACTCATTTGAACCATTTTCTTCATTCCTCAGTTCAAACCTTACCTTCTCTAGAGTTTTCTCTGTTTGGACCACTTCAGACTAAGACTTCCCTCTGAATTCTATGAAGACTACATCTCAATTGCACATTTTTTTCCTTGATGCAGGATCCCAGAGATTATATCCTTTCATTCCTTCTGTGTATGCAATGAAAATACATTTGACTTCCTTCTTGTCTAGATTTCTCCTCTTTTCCTTGGGAACATGAAAAAATGCATCACAACCTAATACTTTGAGATATGAAAGTGAAGGATTCTTACTGGACCATACCTCATATGGAGTTGAGTCGACTAGCTCCGATAAAGGAAACATATTCACCAGATATTTTTCGATGTCGACTGCCTCTACCCAAAATTCTTGTGCAAGACCAACACTACTGAGCATGCTCCTTAGATTGTCCATCAATGTTTTGTTCATTCTTTCAACAACTCCATTTTTTTGTGGGGTGTATGGTGTGGTATTTTTTCATCCTATCCCACACTTTGTGCTGGACTGCTCAAAATCATTTCCACATAATTCACCATTGTTTTCAGTTCCTGACACCTTTATATTCTTATCTATCTGGTTTTCTACAAGAGAATTAAATTCTTTGAATTTCTCGAAAAAAATTGATTTCTTCCTCAGGAAATATATCCATGTCTTCCTGGAAAAATTGTCTATGAAGGAGACATAATAAAAGGATCCACCAAGTGAAGGCATTTTTATAGGGCCAAACACATCACTATGAACCAATTCTAGAATCCCCTTTTCCCTTGTCGCTCCAGATGGGAAGCTCACCTGAATTTTTTTCATATATAAATTGTTCACAAAAATCAACTTCTAAATCACATTCAAGGAAATCCTCGACTATACATTTATTGCACATAGCTCAAAGTCCTTTTTATCCAATGTAACCCATCCTCTAATGCCATAACATGATCGGGTCGATTTGATGAAGACTTGTAGAGTCATTTGGAATCAAATCAACCCAATATGAGTAGAGTCAATTCGAAATCGAGTCGACTTCGGGAACATTGATGATGTTGAATTTAGTCGAGTCAGCATTCCCTAATAACTTGTATAGGGTTCCAATCAAAACTCCTTTCATTAAGACCATTGCACCTTTGACCATTTTGCATGTATCCTTATAAAATAGAATGTGCACTCCTGCATCACTCATATTACTAATAGATATCAAGTTTCTTTCCAAACCTATAATATGTAGCACACCTGGAAGGGTTCTACTCCTCCCATCCTGCAGTATCAATCAGACTCTTCCCCATCTAACAATTTTGGCTGTCGAGTCATCCCCAAAGAACACATATCCTCCTTCATATCAGTCATATTCGCATAACCATTCTCTATGTGGTGTCATATGATAATATCATCTTGAGTCGATCAACCAAACATCTTGATCTGACTGGTCAATTCTAGATACACATCGCCTCCCTTATCTAGAGTACTATTTCTCTCAATCGATTGCTTCTCATCGGATCATGTACTGACTTCCATTGCCTTCAACTTTCACTCCCTTTTATACTTCCCAACTATATTTCATTCCAACATCTTCTCGTCTATTGAACAAGGGATATAGATATACACTTTGACTTATACTTTCTACCAGAGAATTTTCCTTTATCTTTGTCAATTGGTCGACCTCTACCATTAAAGCATCTTTGATTGATCCTTCCATGTTCTGTCTTCTCATTTATTCTTACAATAGAGATGCAAGAATGTATTCTAGAACTAATGTGGTTGAATTACTCCCTATAGCCATGACTAATATATCCCAGGATTCTGGAAAGGAACATAGTAGGCTAAAACATTTCTCCTCCTTACTGATTTTGATATATACATATAATAATTGTCTTATTATGGTATTAAATCCATTCAAATGCTCAGTTACTGAACTTCCATCACTCATCCTTAGAAGATAAAATTTATTTCTAAGGAACAACTTATTTACCATGGATTTTGACTAGTACAAACTTCCCAACTTTTCCCATAGTTTCTTTATTGAGTATTCACCTGAGACATTCAACAACACCGAATACGCAAGACACAGTCGAATCATACTCCTTGTCCGTCTTTCAATTTTCTCCCATTCCTCCCTCGACATACCTATTGGAATGGTACCTAGAGAGACTGTTACTAATTTTTATCGATATAAAAGGAGATCTTCAATTTTAAGCTTCCAAAGCTCAAAATTATGGCCATTAAATTTTTCGATCTCTATCCTCGAACTACTTTCCATTATTTCATACACAAATTTTAAATATATTTGACTTACAACTTTTACTATACCTAGGGTTTAACTCAAATCCAATATTTTCAAATAGCTCTAGTATACATGTTAGGAAAATGTAATTCCCACACTTAACCTAATAGAGATAGAATACAAATTTAAACAAGAAGTAAGTAATAGTAATCACCAGAACATTTTTACCTTGGAACCCAAATGGGAAAGCCAACATTCCTTGATAATATTTCTCTGACGCAGGTCGCGCACCTGCAACGCGATAAAGCTCAGGGATCTTTCCTCCTTCCCTCATTTAAAAGGCTAAGGCTCTTCTATTTCCCTGTCGGAAATTTTTCACAACAACAATCTCACAAGATCTCCCTTTCTTCTATTGGGAAATGGGACTAACGAGTCTGTTGTCTATGGTTCCGGGACTTTCATTTCCAATTAAAAGCGATTATACCACTGTCCTCTCACCGACTTGCATTACTCTCCTTTAGATGTGGGATATGGCGTTATTGATGCTCCCAGCGATTCACGATCTAACGTTCCCTTGTCTCCAGGGACTCCCGATTTGCCGAACCAGAGCTTCTCGGATCTTCCAGCGCCGCGTCAGGTATGATGGGCCGGTTGGATCAAACCTCATACTTCACCAAATGAAAAATCAAAAACCACTCACTCCTATGAAACCCGATGACCAAATCTCCGATATAGCTAGGGGTTTCCACTCTGCTCCATGAAAGTTTAAACCTTGCACAACTCCTGTCAAAACGGACGGTTGACGGGTAACGGTTGATGATTCAATGGTTCACGATCCCTAGAGCTTAAACTCCGGACGTAACCGTATCCTCATTGCTTCTCTGGAAGATCTGATGGGCGGCGGGGATTTAGCAAATCCTTCCCTGAACTCGGCATGGATTTCTTCCCCTTGATGATTTCTATGAATGAAAACCAAGAACTCCTCCCTAGACTTATCCAGCACTTTTTACAAACTTACGGTACGCTAATGGTTTCAAGGCTGCCTCCTCTGAGCTTCTTCACAACTTGAGCCTCGAAGGGGTCTTTACTTGCCTTACTCATACGGTGGTAACTCTTAGAAACTTCCAAGTGCTGAATACTTTCAACTCTGCACACTCCTGCAACAAAAAATTTCCACTCTCCCAGCTCAGAATCACAACCCTGAGACTTCGTCTAGCTTGCGCACTCCTTGCATGACTCCTATAACTCAATTTCACTTAAGGTGAGCGAGGCAAAGTTAAACTTCTCGAGGAGCCTTACATCAATGCACTTTCGTTGCGAATGACTGCTCTCCTTGTAGGAATCCTTGTTCGGATAGAGAAACAATTGAAATTTCGTTCTTCTACCTCCTTTCTTAGATTTCAAACACTCAGTAAGAAATCATTCATACATAACATATAAAGCAAATGCATAGCAGGAAAATAGCTATAGGCATAGCATTCAACATACATACAGAGAACAACAGTTGATTCAAATCCATGGTTTTGAATCAACTTCTTCTATTAATTGAAGCTTTGTATATGGGTGTTCTTCCACAGCTCTATGCTTCTCTTATATGCTCCAATGCTTCATAATAATATTTGTCTAATGTTACAATACACAATGAGGGGTGTCTATATCCCGTTTCCCTCTGCGCTCTTGAGCAGATCTAATCTAGAATTAAAATTTCCTATCTACCAGCATTAACTGCGCGCAAATGTCGTATATCTACTAAGGATGAGAGCATATGGCTCAGGTCCGATCACATCCACACAAGAGTGCTTCATTAAATTGTTACATTTACATTTGCGCCCAATACCACTTCAAGGTGTTTCAAAACTTGTCTTGGCATTGTCCAACTTTCTTTTCTGCTTCCGTGTTGGCTCGCTTGATGTGGGAGATGCTCTGCATCATACTCCCTCGCAGAAACTTTCATGGGCTCCCTGTCCATGAGCTCACATATGATCTGTCCATTAGCCGTATCTCTTCTTAGGTCTCCCGACTAGCATCTTCAATTTGATGGTTCTTCCATTTGACCGGATACTCAAAGTATTCAACCCGGTCCTCTTGCTCACTTTCTTGTCAAGTATACACTCCATCTAGCGGCTTCTCGCAATTGGCATTTGCTTTGTCCCTTTGGATCAGCGGTTGCGCCATTTTATGCTTCTAGCGTCCTCGAGGGTTTACCATGGGTATAAATATGGGAGACATTGAATATCAGGAGATTACGTCCATTGGTGTTCAAATCCTCATAAGCATTAAATCCCAAGAACAGCGGGGCCTTACGTAGTCCGATTTTCTTCATTTCCAATTTATTGTATGTTCCCCTCGGGGTCTTTCCCTTTCTCAAATGTGCTAGAATTAAACCACCAACCTCAAATTGAATTTGTCTTCTATGTTGTTAGATTACCCACGTTTTATATTCTTGAAGCGATTTTTGAAAAGCAATGGCTCCTATTACTGGTTTGGGATTTGCTGTAATACCGGTGAATTCTTACTTCAAGCTCCTAATTAGCGGTCGTTATGAATACCTCAATTCAGAAATTCCCTGGAGTTACATGCCATAAAACAATCCCCAGAAGGGACTGGAACACATTGCTCCTATTCTTGGTGATTATACCTTAAGGAAATCTGCCCTCTGAAGATATGTTGTCCTTTGGGCTGTGGTGTTACATTGAGGGCTCTCCTCGATGGATCTCAGGACTTTTTGATTTTTACCATAAATGCGCCCATCCGTTTGAGGGATTATAAGAAGAACTAAACGCAAAGTTAGTTCCCAACTTCTTCCATAATGTCCTCCAAAGAGTGTCAGGAGCTGTATCCTCACATTCCGAAACTATGTGCTGTAGTGACCAGCGAAGTGGGGAATGGGCATGAACCGGGGTTGATGTGGTGGGTAATCACTTTGGTTTCTGACATGGAGGTGTGCCATCTTGGAAAATCTATCACCACCACAAATTGGTCGCAAATCATCTTTGTGTTCTTGGTAATCCCATTACAAAATCCATGCTAATCGCATCCGACGGCCTTTTCAGTATGGGGAATGGTTGATAGAATCCTACATTATGCTTCCTCCCCTTCAAATGCTAGCAAATCCTGCATCTATCCACGAATCTCTTAACATCCTCTCGCATTCCCAATAAAGAGAGTATATGACTCATTGAGCGATGTTTTCATAATCCCAAAGTGTCGTACTTGATCATAGTTGTGTTTTCAATGGTTCTCCCTCATGGATCATTTTTGGAATGCCGGTTGATTGCCAGCAGACAACAACCCTTCCTTAATCATGTATTTGGTCCATTTGCTCCAGTCTCAGAGGCTGGATTCTTAGATACTTCATATGCTTCCTTGAAATCGATATTTCGTACATGTCCTTAGGATCATCAAAACCCAGCGTTTTGACCTTGAATTCCTACAACAACAAATCTGCTCAAAGCTTCGGCAACTTTGTTAGCGGTGCAAATATGTTTATTTACAAAAGTGAAATTTTGCATGATTTCAACCCATTTAACATGTTTTGATTCAACTTTTCCTATTGAGTCATGAATTGTAATGCATGATTATCATTGTAAAATACAAATTCTTTTGGGATCTAGTAATGCCTCCATTTATTTAATGCGTATGATGTATAACTCCCTTGATAAAAGCCAAGGGTGGGTGCTTCACTTCAAGCCTCATTCGACTGCTGAAATGCTGTTATCGGCTGTCTTCGACTCAAGGCGCCCGATTAATCCACTTGCGTGTTTCACGAAGAATGTCTTTTTGAAAATCGGGGCAACACGGAATTGGTTGCTCAGTAATTTTCCTCTTCAGCAGATTAAAACTCTTCTGGAATCTTACGTCCGATTGAAGATATTTTGTGTCTTTCTTCCCTTTGTATCCATCATTCTTTAGCTTATTCCACTAAAATTCCTAATGAACTTTCGGGAGAAACTAGTTAACCATTTGAAAACTTCTCACCTCAAATATGTTTTTCGGTGATGGCCGAATTCTTGATTACCTCCACCTTAATGCGGATCATCCTTAATTTGTGCAGAGATAAAAAATCCCAATTAAATGAGCTCTGTATTCATGAGCGAGGATTTCTTCATGTTTATCAACTTGACTTCTCCTGCCGTAATCTCTTCATCACAATAGCCAAGTGTTTGGTCTCTATCTCTTTGTTTCGAAAATCAAATATGTCATCCCGGTCTACGATGACAAATTTCACGATGAACTCCCTCGGGAATTCATTCATTAACCCTCATAAATGTGCTCGAGGCATTTGTTAAGCCAAACAACATAACAAGCCATTCATACAACCCTTCGTTGGTTTTGAAGGTTGTTTTCGACTCATCACTGCCCTCAATGTCGAATGCGGTGATACCGCTCAAATCAATCTTGAAAAGAATTGCTCCCTTAAGCAGTCCATTAGATCATCCATCCTCGGTAATGGAAATCGTGCACGGTAAGTTATTTTTATTGATCTCCAGCAGATCGATTACACATTCTCGACCTCCATCTTTCTTTGGATAGAATATACTTTGTCCGGAGCGACACATGGAAACCAAACTTCCCTGACTAAACCCTTGTACAACAACTCCACGGACTTTCCTTTTTACCTCTTCATTCTCTTACAACGTCAATCTATGCAGCAGTTTATTGAGGAAAACTAGCTCCTGGTAGTAGATCAATATGGTGGCTCACACTTCCGATCGGTGTTGCCCGAATGGTAGTTTGTCCACTACTATGTCGATGAACTCTTCCAGCAGTTCCTGGGACTGCAGTAAAATCATCCAATCTTGTGCTGGTTAAAACAATTCTTGATTTTCTAACCACAGAATTCACGGTTCCTCCTTCTTCTTAATACTCATGAAGTTCCTTCTCACTCATGAAGTCTTTATTACCACCTCGAGTCTTACTTCTTTATCCTTGATTGAAAGCAACATATGAGTTTCTCCCATTCTTTTCTAAGGTGTTTATGGTTTCATCCTCCCATCATGAATCACATATTTGTCATATTTCCATGGTCTACGAGGAAATAGATGACAAACATCCATAGGAATGGCATCACACAAGATCTTATCATTGTATCTCTATTTTAAATTCAACTAAACAACTTTGTTTTGATGACATTTACATGATGTCCTTTTGTAGCCATGAAACCCTATATGGACTTGGATGTTCTCTCATCTCCAGCTCCATCCTTTCTACAATCTCGGTTGAAGTAAAGTTATCCGTGCTTCATCCACAATGACCTTGCACACCCTGTCCTTTGTTTTGCAAGCGATCCTAAAGGCGTTTCTTTGCATTGAATTCTCCACCTCCTTCTCGGTGTTAAGAGAACTTTTCACATCCTTCGTGACCTTACGCCTTCCGGTGTCTTACGCCTCAACATTCTGACTCTGTGATTCGATGATGTGAGCTTCTCCTCCATCTTTATTTTTTATCACGGACACTCGCGGGAGCTTGTGCCCATTCTTTCCACATGGCAAAGGCATGTAATGACTCCACCTCTTCCCTCTTCCTCTACCTCTAGATGCAGGGGAAAGAGTATTATTAATGATCCTTATCCTCCCTCTGCTTCCGATTATGAGTGTTCTCTTTGCTCAGCGTATTGCCCTTGATGTGAACTTCCACCTCTCTCATTCAGAGTCTAATGTTTCTTCCACTCCTCCGCGGGAAGCGATATTTATCACGGAGTATGGCGATTTTCCCTGCAGGTGACTTTTACCTCGTCCTCTTTGACTCTACGCTTTTTGGCTCAACTTCTCTTCCACTTTAGAGCCATCGATAAGAATCCTCCACCATCAGGATGGATTTACCAGCATGCTCATCATCGAATTTCATATCTCCGGGCCATTCATACCTAGCTACCTTTTCATCATTGCTTTTCAGCGATGACACCTTACACGATGTTTAGTTTGTAAAATTCCTCGGTGTATTCCTTCCAGGCATCGATACATCTCAGGATTACGCATTCTCTAGCGGGAAATTAATTTGGTAATCCATGGGGATGAATTTTGCTTTCATCTTTGAAATGATCATGTCCCAGCTCTTAATTTTGTGCTTGCCTTAGCAGCGCCCTATCCGGCGCTTGTAGTTCGTCCCACCGCAATGTTGCATGTCCTTTCAATGTGTGACAGCATGCTGACCTTCTTGTCTTCGCCCGACATCTTCATAGTCGAAATTAGTATCCAGGGCTCTAATCCAGTCTAGAGGTTCTTTACTACATCTAGATTTCCCCTCATAAAGCGGAAATATATTCTCCTTTTGCACCCATTCTTGAAACATCTTTAAGCAAATTGTTCACTAGCATCTTCTTGTGATTTCTTCTTTTTCATGTCCAACGTCATCTTCATTTTTGGATTCACTGGTATCTCCTACATGAGTTGTGCACCTTTGTCTTATCTCCATGTCCAAGTGCATATGTTATGCAGATCTCTTTCTACTTCTGGATTATGCACTTGTCTTCCCCTTCCTCTAGATGTCTCCCTTTCCTCCTCTGGATTGGATGATTGTCTATCTCTTCTCCTCGGCGGCATGGTGAATTTTCTTTCATCCTACTACAATGAAGAAGAAGCTTTCTAAGCTCTGATACCACTTTAGCCTTGGTCAAGCATGTACGCTCACGGGATCTTTCCTCCTTCCTCGGCTGAAGAGCTGAAAGGCTCTTCTATTCCCTATCGGGAAATTTTCACCCACAACAACACTCTCAAGGGATATCCCTTTCTTCTAGCGAATCGGACTTTGCGACTTCGTGAGTCCGCATTGTCTATGGTTCGGGACTTTCCTTTCCTCAAATTATGAAACAGTATGCCACCTATCCTCTCGCCAATTACGTAGCCCGCGGCTCCTTTGACTGTCGGGATATTGTGTTTTGCGATATCGCGATTCCTGATGTAACATTTCCCTTGTCTCCAGGACTCCCAAATTTCCAAACCAGGCTTCTCGGATCTTGATGCGATCACGTATGATGTCACCCAGGTTAGTCGAACCTTGGACTTAATAAATTGAAAAAATAAAAACCACTCACTCCTATGAATTCCGATGACCAAATCTCCGATGATTCTCGGGGTTTCCACTCTTCTCATGAGGATTTAAACCTTGCACAACTCCTGTCAAAACGGACGGTTGATGGGTAATCGTTTGATGATCCAACGACTCACAATCCATAGCTTAAACTCGAGGGCGGTAACCATTATCCTCCTTGCTTTTAGCGGATCGGTGGCGGGGATTTCACAAATCCTTCCACAAGAGCTCGGTATCGATTCTTCCCTTTTGATGATTTCTATGAAGGAAAACTAAGAACTCCTCCTAGACTTATCCTCTTGCACTACAAACTTATGCCTTCAATGGACAAGGTTTTACTCATCGAGCTTCTTCGCGGCTTTGAGCCTCAAGAGGGGTCTTTACGCACGCGCCTCCCTTCGCGGTAGCTTTCTGAGACACTTCCAAGTGTTGAATACCAACCGACTCGAGCACTCCACGCAACAACGGTTCTTAAATCTTTGGGACAGGACGAGAGATAATAGCTCAAGGTCCGATTACATCACGCAAGTGTGCTTCATTAAATTGTTACACATTTGCGTTCAGCAACCACTTCAAGGTGTTTTCCAAAACTTGTCTTTGGCTTGTCGGTACAATCTGATTGCCTCAGCAGCTAGCTAAGCGATGTGGGAGATTCTCTTGCATCATACTCCCTAGCGAAAACTTTTCTTGGGCTCCTGTCCATGAGTTCTTGCATGATGCATCCATGCTTTGTATCTACTTGATCTCCGAGCTTGCATCTTCCAACTTTGGATGGTTCTTCCATTGACGGATACTCAAAGTATTCTTTACTGCTGGTCCTCTTACTCCTTTCTTGTCGGTATGCACTCCATGCGACTTCTGCGCAGTGGCATTTTCTTTGTCCCTTTGGATCCTTTAGTTTGCTCATTTTTTAACCCATTGTCCCTCGGGTTTAGCATATGGGTATAAATATGAGATATTGAATCTCGGAGAAATTTTGATCCCATTGGTTAATTCAATCTCATAAGAATTCATCCCCAATTTCTTCAAGACCTTACATGGTCGATTTTCTTCATTTTCAATTTATTGTATATTTCCCCTCGAGAACCTTTCCTTTCTCAAATGTTCGAATTAAGTCACCAAACTCAAATTGAAGTTGTCTTCTATGCTAATGAGCTTTGCGTTTATATTCTTAGCTTGATTTCAGCGATCGCTCCTTCACCTGGCTATGAAACTCCTTCATCACCTCTGTGAAATATACTGCACTAGCGATCTAGTGTGATGCATTTTGAATCCCTCAATTGAGGAAATTCCCTGTTGCATACCATAAACAATCTAAAGGGACTACGTCGTGCTCCTATTCTTGCGAGTTGTTATCGCCAAACTCTGCTGCGGCAATAATGTTGTCCCAGCAGCTGTAATTGATTGTCACGGGCTCCATAATAAGTCTCAGGACTTTTGTTTTACCACTTAAATACACTTACATCGCCGAGGGATGATAAGATTAACTGAACAATAAGTTAGTTCCCAACTTCTTCCATATTGTCCTCAGTGTCCACCATGAACTTCATTATCCTGCAATGCGAGAGCTATGCTCCTTGGTAAGCCGTAAACTTGAATGACTTCTTTGAAAAGCAGGTTAGCGTGTGGTGGCGTCAGCAGTTCGACGTGTGAAATATGCCATCTTGAAAATCTATCCACCACCACAAAGATTGAGTCAAATCCTCGCTGTGTTCTTGCTTGGCTCGATACAAAATCCATTGCTAATCATCCCGACCTTTCTGGTATGGGAAGTGGTTGATAGAATCCTGCATTACGTGTCTCCTTCCCTTCGAACAGCAGCCAAATTTTGCATGTCCACAAATCTCTTAACGCATCCTTCGCGCATTCGGCCAGAAATATGACTCGTTTCAACCGGCGGGAATGTTTTGTCATGTCCCAAAGTGTCACGCCAATCCTGGTTTTTGTTTCTCCTTATTGATTCTCTCCCTCATGGAGAATTTTGGAATGCATAGTTGATTTCCTTGAACAACAACCCTTCTTGAACCATTTTATTGATTCATTTCTTTCAAGGTCTCCAGAATTAGGGTTATAACCACTTCATACACTCCCCTTGAAATCTGAGTCATCCCTGTAGATGTCCCTGAGATCAACAAAACCCAGCGTTTGACCTTGAATTCTTGACAACAAACTCTTCCTACGCTTAAAGCATCAACAACTTTGTTAACCAATACGGAAATATGTTTAATCACAAATGTGAAATTCTGCATATATTCAACCCATTTAACGTGTTTTTGATTCAACTTCTTGTTGAAGATTCCTGAATACCGATTGCATGATTGTCCTTTATGCAGAGACAAACTCCTTGAAATCGTGGTACTCCATTTCTTTAATGGTTGTATGATGACATAGAAATCCTTGTCATAAGTGGAGTTCTTCAATTTCCTGCAATTCAACTTCTACTTCAAATACACTTTATGTTGACTGTCTTCACGACTTCGGAACGCCCGATTACCAAATCCAGTTGCATCGCATTTCTCTTGAAATGTCTTTTGAAAATCGGGCAACACCGATTGGATTTAGCCGTGAATTTTTCTCTTCAATGATTAAGAGCGCTCTTCTCAGCACTCTATCCAATGAAAGATTTGTGTCTTTTCTTCGTTTGTATCCCATCATTACTCGGCTAATTCCACTAAAATTACTAATGAACTTTCGGTAGAAACTGTTGGCAGAGTAGAAAACTTCTCACCTCAAATATGTTTTTCGGTGATGGCCAATTTTGATTACCTCCACAGCATGCGGATCCATCCTTAATTTGTCTTGAAATAATATGAATCCCAAATTAAGCGAGCTTTATTTTTCATGAGCGGTTTCTTTCATGTTTATCCAACGACTTACCTCCTATTTGTAATCTCTTCCTCTGGCCAGTGTTTGGATTCTTTTTTTTTTGCTGAAAATCAATATGTCATCCGGATACACAATGACAAACTTCGATGAACTCCCTCGGGGAATTAGTTCATTAACCTCATAAAGATTGCTTGAAGCATTATGTTAAATAAAACAATATAACAAGCCATTCATGCAATATGGTTGGTTTTGAAGGTTGTTTTCCATTCATCACCACCTTCCCTCATGCGAATATGACGGTATCCGCTTTTCAAATCAATCTTGAAAAAATTGCTCCATACTCAGGCAGTCCATCGGATCATCCATCCTCAATAATGGAAATATGTACCTAATGGTCGCTGTGATCTCCCTTGAATCTGTGCACATTCTCCGACCTCCATCTTTCTTTGGACTAAGAATGCCGTGGAACGACACGCTGGGCTCAAACTTTCCTGACCCAAACCCTTGTACAACAGCTGCTGGACTCCTTTTTATAACTCATTCTCTTGCGGTTAATATATCATTGGCTTTATTAGGAGAAAACTAGCTCCACGGTAGTAGATCTATTATGGTGGCTCCTGCACTCCTGATCGGTGGAAACGAATGATGTAGTTCGTCCACTACTATGTCGACAAACTCTTCCAATAGTTCGAACTTTTACGAGTACGTCGTCCCACTCTTGTGCTGGTTAAAACAATTCTTGATTTTCTAACCACAAAGAATTACGGTTCCTCCTTCTTCTTAACCTCTGTGAAGTTCCTTCTCACTCATGAAGTCTTGTGTTGCTTACCTCGACTGCTAACATCGCCAGTTAAGGCTTAAGTAACATATAGGTTCTCCCATTCTTTTCTAAGGTATAATTATTATTCCTCCCATCGCAGATCACATGTTTTGTCATCATTTCCATGGTCGCCAGTAGATGACAAACATCCATGAGAATGGCATCACACAAGATCTTATCATTGTATCCTCATTTTAAATTCAGCTAAACCTTGTTTAGTGACATTTACCCGATTCCTTTTTGTAGAGCCTATATGGTTCGGATGTTCTCTAAGTCTCCGATCAAGATTTTCTACCATCTCAATTGAAACAAGATTATCCGTGCTAACACTGTCCACAATGACCTTGCACACCCTATCCTTGGTTTTGCAAGCGGTCCAAAACAAACTGTTTCTTTGGGTTGAATTCTCCACCTCCTTCTCCGATGTTAAAGAGAACTTTACGCATCATCCAAGACCTTAGCCTTAGGTGTCTTAGCATCAACATCTCTCCTCTAAACCCGATGTGATATTCTCCTCCATCTTTCTTTTTATCGGACACTCATAAGACTTGTGCCCGATTCTTTCCACATGTAGAGCGTATAATGAGCTCCACCTCTTCCTCTTCCTCTCTACCTCTAGTGCAGGGGAAAAGGTATTATTGTCGACATATCCTCCTCTGCTCCGATTGTTGTCCTCTTTTCGGCATATTTCCCTCGCGTGAACTTCCACCTCTCATTTCGAGGAGTCGAGGGTTCTTCCAGTCCTCAGGCTTACGATATTTATCTTGGGCAAGCGGTTGCCTGCGGGGTGATACGCCCTCGGCCTCTTTGATTCTGCTTTTGGCTCAGCTTCTCTTTATCTTTCGGAGCCATATGATAAGCATCCTCCAGTCGGATGGTTACCATGCTCATCTCATCCTGAATTTCATGTCTCAGACCATTCGTATACCTAGCTACCTTTTCATCATTGCTTTAGCGATGACCCGCATACGATGTTCATCCTGTAAAATTCCTCGGTGTATTCCTTCGCCGTCATCAACTTCTATCTCAGGGTTAACGCGTTTCTCTAAGCGAGTAATTTGGTAATCCTTGAGGATGAATTTTTCTTTCATCTTTGCAATCATCTGTCGATCTTAATTTTATGTGTTTTCCTTGGCAGCATGCGCTTTAGTTCATCCCACCCACAGTATACATGTCCTTTCAATCTTGGCTTAACGTAGCATTATTCTTGTCTTCTTGGACATCTTCATAGTCGAAATTATTATCGGGGCTCTAATCCAGGTCGGTTCTTCTACATCCGGTTCCCTCATAAAGCTGGAGATATCCATCTTAGCCTTTACCCATTCTTGTGACTTTAAGTAGCGTTCACTTATTTGCATTTTCTGCTGTGATTTCTTCTTCTTCATGTCAACATCATCTTCATTTCGGACTCAGCGATTATATCCTATATCCGGTTATTAGCATGCTGTCTTATCTCCATGTCCACAAATATAGCGCGTAAGTTATGCAGATCCCTTTCTACTTCTGGATTCTTCACATGTCTACCCCTTCCTGGTTGTCTCCCTTCCTCCTCTAGATGTCGAGATTTGTCTATCTCTTCTCCTTGGCTGGCATAGTGAATTTTTCTTTCTTCACCTTTCACAGAAAGCAAAGAAACTTTCTAAGCTCTGATACCAAACTTGACGTAGCCCTCCTCAACCCGTAGGTCGGGAGGTCCATGTCAACAGGATCTTTCTTCTCTCTTTGGCCCGAAGAGCTCTCAACAAGGCTCTTCTATTTCCCTATTAGGAATTATCTACCCACAACAACACTCTCAGGATCTCCCTTTCTTCTATGGAGAAATTGGACTTGGCGACTGTTCAAGTCCCTATTGTCTATAGTTTCGGGACTTTCCTTTCCACGGTGTAAACGTTATGCCACTGTCTCTCGCGACTTTTGTAGCCCCGCGGCTCCTTTAGGCGGCCGGATATTGTGTTTCGCGATATCGCGATTCTTGATGCGTTCCCTTGTATCGGGACTCCGTTGCTGAACCGGCTTCTCCGGATATTGGCATGTATGCGGGTATGATGGGCGGTTAGATCCAGTTCTCGAACTTCGCAAATGAAAATCAAAAGCCACTCACTCCACATGAACCGATGACCAAATCTCGATGCTTCGGGGTTTCCACTTTCGCTCCACGAATACTTAAACCTTGCACAACTCCTGTCAAAACAGACGGTTGATGAGTAACCGTTTGATGATCCAGCGGATCCACCGCGATCCTAAACTTAAACTCAGGGCGTAAGCGTATCCTCCTTAATTCTCACGGAAGATGCGGCGGTGGCGATTCGAAATCCCTTCCCACAAACTCACGGCGCCGATTCCCTTCCCCTCGATTCCTTCCCTTGATGATGAGGATTTATACAAAGGAAACCAAGAACTCCCTTCCTGGACTTATCCTCTTAGCTACAAACTTCACGGTACTTCAATGGTTTCAAAGGCTTTACCCCTCCGGCTTCTTCACAACCCGGTGACCTCAAAGAGGGGTCTTTGCCTTACTCCTTGCGGTAACTCTCGGTCACTTCAAGTCGGGAATACCGACTCTGTGCACTCACGCAACAGGTCCTTAAATGCTCAGCTCATATTCACAAATGGGGCTTCCTTAACTGCGCTGCACTCCTTGCATGGCTCCTATAACTCAATTTCATACGGGTGAAGGCGAGGAATAAAGTTAAACTATCGAGCCTTATACGTCGAAATTACCTCCCCTTGTGGGCGACTTCCAGCTGCGGTCCCTTGCGGGAATCCTTTCGGATAGAGAAACAAGGTGAAACTTCGTTTCTCTCCTAATTCCTTTCTTAGATTTCAAACACTTAGAAAGAAATCATTTATACATAGCATATAAATCAAATGCATAGCGAGTAAGTACTCGCCAGGCATAACATTCAGCATACATACACAAAGAACAACACAAAACCATGAGTTTGAATCAACCTCTTCTATTAATTCAAGCTCGGTACGTAAGATTGTTCTTACACAGCTATCTGCTTCTCTTCTATGCTCTTCCTTCTTCAATAATAATACAAATGCACAATGGCCGGTGTCTATATCCTGTTTCCCTCTTTGGCTCTCGAAGACGGTCTATTCTAGAATTGAATTCTATCTACTGCATTAACTACTTTAAAATGTCGTCTATCTACTGGAGAGAGCATATGGCTCAAGGTCTGATTACATCACACAAGTGTGCTTCATTAAATTGTTGCATTTACGTTGTACCAAGAACTTCAAAGGTGTTTTCAAAACTTGTGCTTACGCTTGTCCGGTACGTCCGGTGCCTACCTTGTTGGCTGGCTTGATGTGGGAGATGATCCTGCATCATTCTCTCATGTTGTCTTATTCATTCATAATAAAGGTTAAATTCCTAACCTTTGTCTACACCTAAGACACAATTTGAATCATACTCTCTTGGTTACATAAGAACATCTAGGTAAGCAGAGTTCCAAGCTTACATATACATGACCAACAACCTCTATCATATTGATCTAGAGATTATTGATTCACAATCATCTTTTTCAACATTAAATCATGCCTTATTTATAGGCTTTAAAAAAGGAAAAAACCACAAAGAAGAGCTTAAAAGGAAATGGTTAAAGATCCACGTAGATCAAAAGATCCAAATATCATGATTCTAGGGATTCGGTTACAGTCAACTACCAGTCAAATACCAAGTTGAATACCAATAATCTGACCTCCATTTAGTTTTCGGTCCAGTTTACCACATGAATTCGATGACTACTCTGTAGATTGTCCTCTTTGAATTGTTGTCGATTGTTGATGTTAGTGGTAGCGTCGGAGACATGCACTTATGTATTGACATGTGTCTAGCATGTGGAAGTCATTGATAACCTTATATATCCTTATGAGTTTACTTTAGTTAAAAATAATTAATTAAAGAAAGTTTTTTTTATTAGTGGAGTAGGTTATTTAAGGAACATTCTTAGCATGCATCATGTAATATAAAACTTAAGTGGCTTTGAGAATTAATATCAACCATGGATCACTTTGGATATTGGAAATATATTGTAACTCATGATTATAAAAGCAAGGCTACAAAGAAGGAGGAATACACTTGAGTCAACTTATGTGAGACAAACTTGTGAGAGACTTTGGTGAGAGATAAAGGTCAATAATTTGGTGAGATGGCAAGGTTGAGGGCAAAAATGGCACTAACTATTGTGAGGGAGTGTAGAAGCAAAGAAGGACTTTTCTTACACTAGAGTGAGGAAATATCACAGGTTGGGTGAAGATATTTCATTTTAAGTATTGATGAGAGGTTTGGATCACAAAGAACCATGATTCAAGATCTTGGATAGGTGGATAAGAAATTCCCATCTAGAGATCATATAGGTTAGGAGAAGAGAGAGTAGGAGGTAGCCACATGGATTTGAAAGGATAGGAATCTAGATGAAGTTTATCCTCATACAAAATTTTGTAATACAGGTTTCTACGTACATATATATATTAGTTCATAGTGGAGATAGTCGTATCACATACATTAGGTCATAAGAAGATTAGATCATGTACACACCTAGAAATCATGTTGTTCAGGGGTCATACAACAAAGTAGAATTGGCTAGGTTTGTATGTAGTCGTATTTCTCTTTGTGGACCATTTTCCCTCTTACGGGAATACGTTTGACCTTAATAAAAGAATCTAAGTATTGGTTTTCCCTCTGGGGTTTTTTCCAAGGGTAGTTTACCTGAAAATATTGGTGTCTTTTATGTGATATTTGGTTCCCTAGTTTATGCTTCCACTGCATGTTTGGTTGATTACTCAACTCTTATTTTACTAGATAGAGTGATTTTATTTTGAGATAACTATTGGGTGTTGAGTAGAGTGGTAGAATATCAGCAGTGTCGAGGGAGCATACCAAGGGGTTGGATCCAAAGGAAATCAACATGGTATCAGATCCGGTGATTTGTAGGGAGGAAACCAAGAGAACATATCTCAGTAGTTGCAAGAAGATCTTGACAAATCTATATCTAGGAGGCCAATCAGGATGGATTCAGGAAACAACGATCTTGAAATGGGAATAGGGGTTTTCAATCGTACATAGGTCATGGTGGTGAAAAATGCATACATATACGGAGTCCGCGATGGTGTGATCCATTACACACAAGTCATAGTGGTGACAAGATTGTACATACATGAGCTATAGTGGAGACATTCATGTATAGGATCGTACAAGACAATACATGGATAGTTTCAACAGAGAGTTATTAGATCAAAGCTTGGATATGGAAAATAGATTGAAAATAGTACACACACACATATGAGGTCAATATTGATGAAATATTATGACAATAAGGATAAAATTAGTAATTTATTGTTGAAAAGAAGTTTGGAAACCTAGCATTACTTGTAATTATGAATTTATTCTCTATACGTCGAACTTCAGAAAAAATTTCGTCGGAATTCCGACACATGTGAAGATACTCCCAAAAACTAAAAAAGTTTGACACATCTAAATTATGGATTAAGTATCTTACTACATACCCAAAAAATTCAAACTCCTCCCCTTGTCGTAAAAAAAAAGAGTGAAAATTGATTTTTGAATTCCACATTGATTGTCCCATATTCATTCAAACCAGAAGGGAATGGATCCCGGATATGATCCTCCTTGTATCGATATATTTTTAAATTTCAAATCATTTTATTACGCTACAAAACTACAATTGAATCACATGGCTCAATATAGTAGATAACACAAAATACAGTGAAACCGAAGGTAATAGACAAAATGGTGCAGATGAAGACACATGAAGTGATGAGACCCAAGGCTTTACAGTGCTACGAGCTCCTGGATATGGCCAGGTCGAGCAAATCGGGGTTAGTGTGGAAGCTTTGTTCGGCTTGATAGAGAAATAAAGGACCCACACAGGGGTAGTATCCCTTGGTTTGTGCATGGTTATTGGACAATTTGTGCATGGTTATTGGACAATAAGGTCCTCTCATAAGCTAGGTAGAGGAATAGGCTTTCAAAAATGACAGAGGACATATTTTCGACTTAATTAGGGTTGATGCAACCAAGTTGGTTAGGTTGAGGCACTCTAGCATGGTTCACGTTGTTTAGGGTTTGGATGAGAGTAAAGGAACAATGGCTATGTTTACATAGCCAATTTTCATGTCCATGGCTAATGCAATGGGAAAGTTCGATAATGTTACCAAGGTGTCAAAGGATCTCAAGGGCCATGTAAGGATTCAGCTTCTAATTATTCATTCTATCAAAAACATTATTGAAAATTATGTAATTTGAATGGAGAAATTTATGTAAATGAGAAAGCAATGTAAAGTGTTACATGACAATATTTTTAAGAGATTTAAATGGATACCCATGAAAATTCAAGCTTATTTTGACAACCCTGGAATAATATGAACTGAAAAATGGTAATATTGATTAATGACTTGCATTTTATGATAGTTATATGGAAACATATATGGGAAATTCAGGGTATCTTTTGAGGAATTATGTCTTTTCCCACGAAATTCTACCTTCTACTAGACCTTTATACGATTCTTTCTCTCCAAAATATTTTGATACATGAGAACCAATATGAACTAGGAAATTTCACAAGTGAGATGTTCAAGCACATAAATCAAATTTTAAATACTTGACATTTTTAATCAAAACATATATTGAATTCTGATTGAATTCACTCTTGAATTCGATTCTTGATTTTTAGTTTAATTAAACTCTCAATTTTGGTTCCAGGGAAAGAGATAATGGTCAAGGTCATCGCCTCTTCTTGACACAAGGTTTGGTTAATAAAAAACTCTTGCATGTGTATTGATTTTCTTAACCCCTTCTTCCTTGGATATATTCATTGTCATAGTTTGAGAAAATAGGTTAGCTTGGAGACTATGTTTGTTGAGTTGG
>SNQJ01S0004599.1:211905-242848 GCA_010110895.2 Picea sitchensis | reverse complement strand
AACTCATAATAAACAATGTATGATATATAGAAAATCACAATACACACAACAATAATTAAATAAAAACAAATCAACGTAACAATAATAATATACACTCAGGACAACAAGATAATGTATTAACATAACACCACTACATAATATAATGATTTATAATGAGAAGATATAGTAATATGATGACAACACTTATTATATTACAACCATGATAGTATTACAATCAACTTATATAGCATTCTCAAGTGGTAATAAGATTACACGCACGCAACATCAAACTGTAAGACTTAAACACGATTTACAGGGTTAAATAGAGATCCACATAACCAAATCCACGATGATGAATCGAAGGCACGTGGAAAGAGGTGAGTTGGAGGTCGACATGAGCATTGAGAATATATATAAACAACTAAATAATTTCATTGGAGTGGCAGTCAATCAAGCAAAGAACTGGGCAGAAGAAAGAATGGAGGCGAATTGGATATGATCGTAGAAGAAACACACAAGGAGGACAAGCAAGGGATGGGTTATCATAGGGTGGTATGAGTGTGGATAATGTGAAATTATGGGGATGGTGTTCGTATGAAATTCGACACCTTTATACCATGTATTCTAAAACCAATATTTACATGTGGTTCTTTTCTCGAAGAGGAGAACATGACTTCATCCTCTCATTCATATCCATTCAAATGACTTAGGAATTCTTTATGATGTACAAGGAGAAGACACTATAGATGTTATTTTTCTTTTGTATTTGTATACCACATATTTCCTTTTCATTGTTTGGTCTTATGATCAGAGTATAATTTTCATTATGACTGGTGGAGTGAAAATAGAAGGTTTAGTGAGTAGTTGTGATGGTACTTTCTAAGTGGTAATAATGTGTAGTCGAATGTGGAGTAGGTGATAGTTGTTATGCATCATGTTTTCCAAATTCTTAGTAAATTAAAGATTTGTATACATGTTTTACCTCAAGTTAACATTTCTTTGAATTTTGATGTACGTTGAAGTGGAAACCATGCAGAACAAGATGAAAGATCTGTGGAACCATGATGTGGATCGCCGAAAGCTAAAGATGAGGTGGAGAAAAGTTGAGGACTACTAAAGAGAATGAAGTTGATAAGAGTTGCACAAAATATGATGAGAGCTAAAGAGAACGGAAGTTGATATGCTAGACCCTGACAAAAAAATTGGTTGAGATGCACTGAAGATGTTGGAGATGTTGAAGAGAGACTCTAAAGATTTGAAGATCTCCCCCAAACCCAAGAGTGTTCATGTCCTCATGCAAAATTCTTAAGACTGAGTGACATTTGTCTATAAGAAAACAACTTCTGCCAACTTTTGTTGATACCAATATAAGAGTTTCTAAGAACAGAAATCTGAGAGATGCTAATGAATTGTGGGAACAAAATCCATGATTGCTAAGCCTGACCACACAGAGAGAAAATCATAATATCGTATAATAAAGTGATCATAAAATGAATTACATCCAATGTCACATTTTGACAATTTAGATTTGAACAATTTTCGAATATCACTTATGAATATTCCCCCTCTATGACTGAGCGAGATAATTCAAGAATAACCCACAAAAAATGTATAATCATCTTTTATGTTCTATAGAAAATATTTCTATTTCCTTGATTAAACAAAATTCATCAAAATATTAGCAACACTTATGTTCAAAGAGCTCTATATAAATTAGAGTAGGTATTTTGTTCTTCTCCTTTAGGAAGTAAAATAAAAGAGTATTAGCAGTCTCAACAAATGAAAACCCCATAGAAAACTAGTCAACCTTTTTCACTCTGAAAAGATTTACAGTCATTCAAGTAATAAATATAAATTTTGCAGTTGAGTATATTAAGCTTCTTAGATCATGGTCCCACTCTTAATACATTCCATCTTAGATATAGTATGAATTGGATGATAGGGTCTTAAGGTCAACTTAGGGTTATTCTCAAATGGAAAATAGATGGATTTTATTTAACCTTTAGTTCAACCATGCATGCTTCTTCTTAATGATTTACACAGGTATATCGTTCATACGAATAAATATAGATTAGGCATATCAAAATCAGAACTCATTGCCAGCAAGTTTGTTTAGTACTATGATGGGGTAATTTTGGCATCTAAGAAATATCCCCCCAGGAAGAATGCCCCATTTCCCACAAGCTTGTTCAGTACCCGATGGGTTTGCCTAGTCATACCACAGACCGGTACCCACTTCCAACAGACCTATTCAATATCCTGGCGGGTTAGCCTCTTACACCCATTTTCCATCAGAGGCTCTTGTCCCAAAATTCACCGTTAAGATAAAATTTCATAAGTTTATTTTGCATGGGTGAATGGAGGAGCAGCTCTGAAGACCATTTTACGGGATGGGATGGTATTAGGTTGGAGGATATTCTACAAATTCCCCATAAAATATTGTTCGCATGAAAAATATACTTATGTATTTAGATCAATCCAAAGACACAACATGGTTAAATTTACTTAATGCGTGGTGGATGAGGCCATTATAGAATAACCTAAAGTACCTCTAGTCCCTAAGGTCATCTTCTTCACATAGGATTATAATAGTGTTCCCATGGGTAGAAACATCATGTACTCTCTTGCTACTATTTAATAAAGATTCTCTATTGACCAACTTTGAGATAAGATCAAATTGTACTAGTTTCCTACAAGTCTCATAATATGACTTTTAACTTTATGTTTTCCCATAATTAAAAAAATAGGACTATGAACTATTGCTATAATAAATGGTCTGAAATTTTGTATAAAGAAGAGAGAAGAAACATCTAAAAGAAATGAAAATGATTGGTTATGTCAAGAAGTCTTGGGTTTGGATTTTTTTTTCTTTTTAGTTTTACCCTGTTAATAATTGTCTAAACTGTAAATTCCAGTAAGGAAAATAGTTCGGAAAAATAGTATGGAAAATTAATAAAAGTTAGAGAACAATTTTTAAACAAACAAAGTTTAGAGGGGTAATAGGAAATGAAATTCAGTTGTCCCAAAATAGTATTAAGTGATAAAAGATCAAAATAGGAGACAATTTTGACAAAACAACAGAACCAAAAGAGTTGAAATTACTTCCATGAATAAGTCATGGAGATGTTCTCCCAATCCAACTAAAAAGAGGATACCTGCAAAACTCCAAAAAATCATCATAGCCTAATTTATTTAGAAAACTTCGAAAAGGATCTGACTATGAGCTGAAAAACATATTAAAAATTTTGGGGCAACGATCTCCCTTAAGATTAGTTTCTCATCCTAACAGTGACAATTATTGAAAAAGACATAAAAAATGATGTTTCACCAAACTACCAACTACATGGAACATTTATTTATTTATTTATTTATTGTCCTACCTTACCTAAGAAAAGACCCATTTGCAAGTATATGAATACTTCCAATGAATCCACGTGTGTAACAGGATCATAAATATACTCACATTTAGGTTTGAACAATATAATTTAATAAGTACCCGAACATGATGAACCAACAGTTTTGAATAATATGATGTGAAGAGTTGTCGAAGAGGAGAGTGGTGGTGCAATATGACAGTTTCCTAGAACCAACATTCAATATAATCATGGTGTCCTTGGTCCACCTCTTCATTGAAACCACTATGTGTATTATTTTCTTTATCCTCCTCAATCTTAGGTTCTAATGGCTTCTCCTAATTAGATATCGTCAATGATTCTTCGATCTCCTTGGTAGATTGGTCAAATTGATTAATGAAGGTTTCTCGATCTTCTTGTAGGCATGGCTCATAGGAATTTGGTTCTTCATGTCTTTTGGAGAAGAAGATAAGTTATTGACTGTTGTCAAGATGTGCTCTTCCTGAGAAGAAGAGATCCCAGTTGTTGCTAGGATTTGAGAGAGTTCTTCCAAACTCATTGTCATATTTGAATCCATTATGTTGGTTGATGGGTCATGTCTCACACATGGATTAGAGCATGGGGTTCTTACAGCACCCAAAATGTTTTTGATTTTTAATATTTTTGATGAAAAATGAAATTAAAACTAACTACACACTTAAAACAATTTTAAGCAAACCATAGGAAATAATAGAAACTAATTGTAGAATTTGAAAAGCACACCACAATTGCATCAAAAGAAACACACTTGCAGGAAAGTAAGCACACTTTGAGAAATAGAAACACACTTGCAAAAGGAACATACATGGGTTTGGGTAGAGACCCACTAAAGTGGATGTGCAGGTTCTTACCTCTCGTTTTACCATCTTGGCCTCCACCAGGATGTGTAAATTAAAGGCAACCTACCTACCTAGACTTGAATCCCTTTAGCACCTCCCCAACAATGCCACCAAAAATTTTGGGCTAAATATATGCACTATTAATTCCAACATTAAATTATCAACCAGAGCTCGTAAGCTTTGAGGTGCAAGCACGGGAAATGCAGGATTGGAGCCTAGTCTAGCCTATTCTAAAGTCAGAAAACACACTTCAAAATGGAATGAATGAAATAAAAGTTGGGATTAAAATCAAAGTGAAGGAATCCAAAGTACAAGAGATGAGATCAAGTGCGAGAAATAAACGGAACTACAGGAAAACCAAATTGAAACAAACTAGATTAAAAGACAAGCAATGCAATCTTAAAGTAAATACAAAATTTACCCAAACTGGCATTCAAAACAGTCAGTTGGATGAGGTTACTCAAACCCTCATGTATGTGTGCTACTGACCTAAAGTGGAATTTACCAGTTTTAAGAGAAAATCCACCAAACTCCTAATCAACCCTATATTGAAAAAATGATGTAATATAAAGAATTCAAATAAACACACTTTAGAAACTTGTCTTCAAAAAAAGATACACCCACAAATAGAAAGAAAAGTCAATGTGTAGGTACAAGGTTGATTTTTTTTATGTACAAGGATAAAATTGCTTCATGTGAATCATCCATTTAACACTGCATTTACACTCATATCACTTAACATCACAATAATGCTACTTCATAGAACATAATGTAACTTGCACATGGAACAAACATAAATAATAACAAAAATGTAACAAAACAATTATATTAATAGTGAAACATGACACTATGGTAATATGACAATAGAATTAAGGAATATATTAAATACTTAAACAAAATAGTAGATTGAAATATATATATAACAATGGAAATAATATAACTCATAAAATACAAATACATAACAAAACACAATAGAGTGACAAAATATGTATTCTTATCATAACAAACTCATAATAAACAACGTATGATATATAGAAAATCACAATACACACAACAATAATTAAATAACAAAAAAACAACGTAACAATAATAATATACACTCATGACAACAAGACAATGTATTAACATAACACCACTACATAATATAATAATGATTTATAATGAGAAGAGATAATAATATGATGACAACACTTATTAGTCCCTGCCATGGGACTATAGCAATGAGTTTGCTTTTGATGGGACATTAATTTACCTTTTACCATAAATTTGTGTNAATCATATAATTGAATGGTCTGTGATCCAGGTGGAACCGGAGGGAGAATTTCTACCAGAACCCCAATGCATATTCGATAGGAAGGAAACCCCGCTCAGGATCGTAGACCCCTCCCCCCCCAAGGTCCATGAGAACATTTGGACCGTTGATCTTTCCACATCCGTGAAGTAGTGGAAGAATGCGTGAGGTGGGACAGATCTAAGCCGTCAGATCTTGAACAGATACCCGTCAGTCGTCAGACCTGATAGAAGTTGCGCGAGGGTTAAGCTCATTAATAGAAGGAAAGATCCCGAGAGGAGGGTTGATCCATCGGGGTTTCACGTATCGGGAAATCGGAAGTCTCGATGACATGAGATTGGGAATTTCCATGGAAATTACCCGGAAATGATCTGGACTGTCCGTCGGTGGTGACACGTGGCGGAGATTGAGGCGTCAGGAGTCGGGATATCGACACTCCCATGGATAGGAGAATCGAGTAAGTCCACCTTGAAAACCCCGACACAAATCTAGACCATCCATCTGAGAGAGGATGCGTGTTACGCGATTGTCCATTCCAGAGATCCGGGCACTAGACATCAGAATATCGACATTCGGGAAATCGAAGTCCTAAGGTCATGAAAGTCGAGACATCAGAAGTCTCAAAAACGCGAGGAGCGATTTGAACCGTCCATTCACTTGAGACGCATGTCAGAAATCTGAAGGGAGTCGGAGTCAAGCATTTCGTGAGTCCTAGGGATGAGGTGTCCAAGACATCAGAAGTCACGAAATCCTGAGATTTAACCAGGACCGTCCATCAGAGGAGGTCGCGTGGCAGTAATTGGAGCCATCGGGAAAGTCCCAACAGAAAGTCGTCTATCGGCATTTGGGTCATCGGGATATCGGGAATCCTGGTGACAAGGTGTTTATGCAATTTGGAATCGCAAAGACCAAATCCCTAATGAGAAGGAAAGTTCCATTGCGGGCCAGCTGTCAGCGTAGCGGAGAATCAGGATTCGAGGGATCAACAATCCCTTGGGAAAATGAATTTCAGCATTTGAAACCCCGAAGCCCCGATAGGTAGTATGACTGGGGTCATATAGAGGGAGGTCATGTGTACCAAAAGAGTCTATCCCAGGAATCTAGCCTGGAGGGCTAACGAGAGTTGGAGCGCTTCGGGATTTTGAATCCCAAAACCCCGAAGGAAGGATAAGGCTGCGGTCTTATGAGTTAGCGGTCACATGGACCAGAGCATAGCCAGGAGAGCTAACGCGTAAAGGGAGCGTATCGGTGAAATTGCTCATCGGAGATTGGGGATTCAAGAGGACAGGAACTCTTGAAGTTGGGTATCACGAAACCCCGAAACCCAAAAATTAAGACGAGGGAAAGATCACAGCTTAGTGCAAAAAAGTCGTGTGGGTGAGAGGGACCTGTGGATCGAGTTAGGCATTTCACTGCTGCGAGCTTTGGGGATTCTCATTGTTGAGAAATCAACGAAAAAGTTTGGTTTTAGGTAGTGGGTATGTTACAGACTTCCACTGTTTGTTCATATCACTTGAATACCAAAGGGTAGCAAACATCACAGCAAGTGGTTTGAATGGATCTATGTCTGGGAAGGTCACACCTTCCGGCATCTCCCAGGATACAAATGTAATGAGGATTAGGAGCCAGCTGAAATGAAATTCATAACCTTGATCCTGTGCTTCTCGGCAGTCTATTTCCAATTGGTTAGCTAGGTACTTCGCCCAATTCATCCGTAGGCCTTCCACACACTTCTCTACGAGGTCAATGACAAAGTCAGTGACATGCGTAGGTCGGTTCTTCCTTACTAACTTTCCAACTATCAGTTGACATGCTAGGCGCACTACGCCACTCTGGATGGAAGCTACCTTGTAGCCTCTTTTTCCCTTCTCAACATCATCATATGTATCCTTGATCCTCTATGCTAGCGCACGATCTGTGGCCTTTCTTGGGTAGAATTCTTGCGGGTCAGGTCCTTGCATACTCAGTCCTATGATCATGTGGATCAACGTTGGGTCAACTGTAATACGACGGTCTATCCATAAGTAGCCACCATGGTAACACAACAGTAGCAACTTGACACATGCATTGACTTCCTGGTGTCTTATGAAGTGTGGGATCTTCATGACATTCAGCAGGGTGGACTGCGTTAGGTTCATCATCCACGGCTGGGGAATTATCTTTGAATTCTTCCCCTTCGTTCTAGTTAGGTACTTGTACAGGGTGTGCATACCATAGATCTTGCGATCTCCAAGGTTGAAGTCATTGAACTTCAATTCTATGATATTATCCTGTTGTTTGTGAACTGCGTGTATCCCCTTTGAGAGGTACGCAATGACCATGGTGTACTCAAAATATCTTGGCACACTATCACGATTCACCGCGCCAGCCAGAGGCGGGATGTAATCAGGAAATATGGTTGGAATCAGCTTCGCATTTGCTAGGTCATCTTTGTGCTTGGTTCTCTTTTCTGCTAAGGGTCAGGATCATCCAGCTCCATGAGCAGCCGACAGAGAGGCTTGCAGTCCTCTCGTCGATGATGCTTGTATACATGTAGACATCGACATTACTCATTCAGTCATGAGATCAATGAGAACTTCTTCGACAACTTTCTCTGCAGTGTTGAAATCATCCGAGATACACGCTCGGGTTTGGAAATCTCGGGTTCGAGGAGAAACTTAGACACTACAATGGAATATAGGAAAATAGCACAATGATAATTGTGTAAAATCAATGAGTTTTCAGGCTCAAATTCACGGTTAGCAAAAGTTTTCTCGATGCATGGTGCGATGGGATAAATAGATAACTTGTCAATGGATCTCTTGCAATGGGTGATAAGCCTTCATTAAATATGTTATGTCCATTACAGCGCGGTCCAATGCTCTGGTGGCGAATCATAAATTCTTTTCTACCCATTTGGAGGATTGGCCTAACGATTATATTGTTCCCAATGGCTATATTGTTTCACCCTGGCGAAGTTCCATGTGGCATTGTTCTGTTATCCTGGCGAAGCTCCAATTTTGAAAATTTTCCCTCTGCAAAGTTCCCTCTGGAACCTTCTGTAACTTTTTGATCTTAGCTATCTTCTTACTTAGATTTATGGCCTTCTTTCCAGTGAGATTCGTATCGGTATTCCTTTTTCCATTTTGATTCTTATTTGCGTTTGGCATAGTTACTTCGTGTTGCTAAGATTCTCTCCTAGAAATCAGGGGTAATATTCTATCTATATCTAGAATAGGTACTTCAATCTTTTTTGGGTCTTCTACTGGTCTTGCAAATTCGATATTCGGGTCTCTGGTGTTAGATAGTTTCGATCTATTATTTTGTTCTTCAATCAAGTGTGTGATCCTTCTAGTCATGAAATCTTTTCTCTTGTTTCTTCTGCTCTAAAACTTCTTCTTCCTCCTTCCTTCTGGCCTGATCTCTTTCAATCTAAGGTTTTCCTAGTAACATGGTAAATGGGGCATTGTTCTCAATAAATTTAACAATCTCAAAATCCTCCTCTGTCGAAGTCCCATTGGCATTCATAGGTATATGGGTGAGCTTTCCACATAGGTGTATCATATTTCCTCTAAATAGTCTTATTCCTCCCAATGAAGGAGTCATAGCAGGCTTCCCTAAAAGTTCCCAAGTTCTTTTTGTCATGATACTCACCTGTGTTTCCTCATCTAGAACACAGTAAATTTCGAAGTCTCCTATTCTTTCTTCTATGCATGATTTTTATTTAAAAATCTCTGATAAGTTGACATGTCAGTGGTCATTTAGGGTGTCTTTTATTTGTGGCAATACTTCTCTGATTCTTTCTGGGGGTTTTCCATAATCATAGTTTATGGATCTTCCTTAGGTTTTTCTTGTCTCATGTTCATTCCTTCAATCTTAGCAATCATTCTAGGAAAATCCAGTACTTCATGGTCCATAGATTTGCAACAAAGACAACTAGGTCTTCTCCCAAGGAACTCCTTAGCAAGGTGTCCCAGTTTTCTGCAACTGTAATAGAGTGTTAATCCTATATTTCTTTTAAATGATTCCCATCTCTTCCTGTACTGTGCGCTAGGATCATAGTAGCTAACTTGTAAACATTTATGTCTACGATCCTACATCCACTTGTTAGTCCAAACATTCTTTCTATGCATAGGTATAACATATCTTTCACTATTCTTATTAGATCTACACATGTCAAACCTTATTTCATCTATTAGTGCCCTAGTTTTCAAGCTAGGACACAATCTATCAAACATACCTAGATCCATATTGTTGAAACAAAAATTTCCACTTATCTTACTTCTAC
Organism: Picea sitchensis; assembly: GCA_010110895.2. Lineage (NCBI taxonomy): Eukaryota > Viridiplantae > Streptophyta > Pinopsida > Pinales > Pinaceae > Picea > Picea sitchensis. The sequence continues at coordinate 233,080 of SNQJ01S0004599.1, read as the reverse complement.
AGAGCACAAAGCTTTTAGATCTAGAAATTTCCAGTATTCTTACCTTTACAAAGCATTTCGATCTTACCTCTTTTCTTCAGATCAGACTTCTTTTCTTTAGCACATAGCTTCACAACCTGAGTAGGATACTGCGCACTAGAGTGATAGATCTACGCACAGAGATTTCACAATTTCAGGTTGGAGTTTTTCACAAAGCTTCTTCTTTCTCAGTTCCCAGCAATCACGGTTTTAGGTACCGGCAATGGAACCATTTGTTGGCACAGGGGAAGACCCAGGGTTCAATGCTACAACAGTGCACCAACAAAACCCTAACTACTGGCCCTTTCAGCAACACCTGCGAAGCAGATGAAGTCTCACCCGAGGTAGAGGCAGGGGTGGTTGCAGGACTCAGGTGTTTGCAACCTTAGTTGGGACACAGATCTGTGATTGGAATACTTAACAGAGCACTTAACACCGACAATTCATCAATATTTGATCGTTATATACTACGCAGATAAAACAGAGTATTGCACCATTCATCTAGATCTGATGTATCTTATCACTTATCATAGAGAGGTAGATTAGATCTAGAATATTCAAGCACCAAGAACATTCGCATAGTTCAGATCTAACATCCATCTACATCGTTAGCATAAACATATATATCTATCTATATAAAAGCACTTAGCAAGTAAAGACATAAGCACATCAACACATCGTACAAAGCATAGCAACACAACATGTACATGGTTCACCCCCACCCTGGGGCTACGTCCACCAACTCTTCTTCTTTATTATCTCTGGTCAAGCTTCTTACAGGCACATAGCATCAAAATCCTACTCCGCAGAAGACAGGAGATATGTGTGCACCCCGCCAGATCCTCCTTATTCAAGTTAGGGAACAACACCAATACTTCTTACAATTACTTGCATGTAGCTCTGCAAGTCTCACACAGTATTCACAAAGCACTTACAATCATTCGATCACATAGATCGATCACTAGCACTTAGCATATTGGCCAAACATCACATAGATGCATATGCCTCTACTTACATTGCCTAGAAATCTATTTATACTTTACAAAATAGGCCTAAACATGGGTAAACCCATGGGCCAACATCCCCATACCCATTACATAATCCCAAATCCCAAGAAGGACCCAAAAAGGGGCCAAGATCCCGCGATCTCTACTTCGCCTTGCGCTCTGCCTTCGACAGGCTAACGAAGTCCCAAAATAGGTCAAACTTGACCAAGGATCTCCCAAAACTTGGTCAAGGGCCAATAGTGTATGCCCTTATACTCCTCCAAGGTTTTATCCACTAACAATTATGGAATAAAGCTAGAATTTTCAAGAAAATAAATGAAGAATTTCTTTACCAATTCCAAATAGATGCAAATTCAAACCCTAAGTGACCAAGAATAATCCATCCACAAGCATGAGAAAAATCCTCCAAGTGTAGAGCACCACTTTATTCCATCAATAGCAAGAGAAAACCATAACAATTTCAAAGAGACATGAATTGCTCCAAGGATAGCAAAAATTTCAACTAACTATCCTTCCCCACATGGGAGAGTTATGATAAAATGAGATCTTATGATCTCTCATTTATACAAAATGTCTCCAAAATAGTTTGTCCACATAATATTAGGGTAAACCAAAAGACTAGGGGTCAACAACCCTATTATTTCCCCTTTTACAAAATAATATTAAACAATTTACTTAAAATTTTCTTTTACACAAGAAGAAACCCTAATTCAAAGTGACGTCACCCCTTTAGGGGATGTTTTGGCACTAGGAGAAAGTCGTTAGTGTTGGAGGAGTGTATTAAGGCTTCCCAAAGACACATGTCAAACACCCAAGTCACTTCCTTCATGGTCAAAGCCTCAACCTATTCGAAACATCCTTAGTCCAATGCATATCAACCTCACCACCAAACCCTAACTCCCATAGGTGATGTTTTTCCTCTCCTAGGAAAAATGTTTGGCATCTGGGGGATAGGTTATGTCATCCAAGTCATTTTCTAGGCCTCTAAGGTTTCATCTCTCTCATTTGGCATTCAATCCCTTGGCATCCACCTGTGGGCTTCAAGCCCCATGGAAGCCCAAGCTAGGCTTGTTCCTCCAAAATTGTCCACCAACTAGGTCCTGCAATCACAAGTAAGCATGCCCTGCAAGGATCTCAAGTCATAGAATCATGACAAGTAAATCAAATCAATAAATTATCCACATAATAATGTGCTTCAAAGATTACCATGTCAAACAATTAAGTGTGCAAAGACATTATGCGACTTGTCAAGCTTGACTATTGGAAGGTTGACGAGGTCTCCTATTGGGTAGATATTTCCCTAGGTCAAGGAGAGTTTCCAAAATATCCCTCTCTAATCCATGTGAAGTGGATGAATTGGTTAAGGGTAAAGACTCAATGGGCATGGGATTCATGGCATACAATGGGTTGTAGTGTCTCATTCATGGGTGCCTTTGTAGAGGGTGTGTGGCACCATCGTTTGTAATGCATTTTTTCCAAGCTCATCATTTTTTCTATTCTTTGTTTCTTTCAAATTTTAGGGACAAGTTAAAGGCCACTTCCCTAACGTGGTGTCCATATAATAATAGTATCACCCACAAATACCTAGCAGAAATTAGAAGGTTGGCTCGTGATGAGACGCCCTTTCTCTCAGCCATGCAACTGAGAGCCATTACCCTGGATTAGTGACCAGATGATTGTAATTTCATACCACTAGATATCCATGAACATGATAGGTCGGCTTGTGATGAGACCTCTTATCCTCTAACTAACCCTTTAAGCATTCATAATAATATTCTTGTGGGTCCCCCTTTTCTCAAAGATAAGTGTTTCATTGCTTTCTTGGGTGATCCTTGGGCAAAGAATCTAGATTGTTTATACATAGGGTTTTATCTTTTACCCAACAAAAATACCTATGGGCCTTCAGCCCCTTCTTCCCATAGAATGAGGGGCAACCCCTTCTTGGGTCAATACACCCTAAAATCCCAAGAGATAAGGAAATGGGGGGGGGAATTGATGGAAAGTGGAAAGTATGGTTGGGAACAGTATGACGGATTTTAAAGGGATTTCTTAGTAGCAAACCCATCCCCAATGAAGACCACTTACAAGGGCACAATGTATGTTGGGGTGTTATATTCTTTGCAGTGAAATTCTAGTCGAGGTGAATCAACTAATGGTCGAAGTTGAGGTAGATCAACATCGGGTCAAAGTCGAGGTAGATCGACACCAAGTCGAAGGTCGAGGAAGTCGATCTAGTAAAGTCAAAGTCGAAGATATTGATGACAAGTCAACTGACAAGAGGTCAAAGTGTGGGCATGAGATGACCGACTAGAGACTGAATGAAGGTCGACTGGTAAACCCAACTTGGGTTCGACTGTAACAGAATCCTGAGATTTGCAGGATTTGTAGCTAACGATATGCATGCATCTGTAATCGTTTTTGGGCGCCAATATTTAGGGGTTTTCCTGTTGTAAAACCTATAAAGAGGCATGTTGTAAGGTTGTAAAGTTTTTTTTTGTAGGTGATCATAGATTGCACTTTTTCAGGTTAATGCATGTGTAAGTGTAGGTTGTTTGTCATGCATATGTAAGCCAAATTGGCTATAGGTTTGTTCTTTCCTATGCAAGAGGGTATGATGTCGATTGTGTCTTAGTTGTGGACCAAGGTTAGACATGTAACCTTTTATTCTGAATGAATAAGACAACAAGAGAGCAGAACGCTCAAAGGAATGTCGATTTTCTCGATTAAGGGTTTCCAAGGTAAAATATCAGTGTATTGTGTGATTGCTTATGTCATTTGCTTTCTTGATTAAATTCTTATTCTCTTCTGCTAGGATTAGTGTGGAAGTGTTCTACATTTCCTGACATGTGGTATCAGAGCTTAGGTCTTCATCACAAGTGAGTTATCAAAGAAACATAATGCTTTGGCGAGTATATTAGATCTTGATTTTCCAATATTGAATCTAAGAACTAAACCCTAGCTACAATAAGAGTCGTAAGTCATAAATTGTTTTAAAGATCGCAGTAAAGAATGGTGAGCAGTTCCAGAATAGAGATAGAAAGATTCAATGGCTAGAATTTTGAGCTTTGGAATATTAAAATGGAAGATATTCTTTTGGATCGATAACAATGGACAGTGGTCTGCCCGGGACCCAACCGATAGGCATGTTGATGTAAGAATGGGAGAAACTCAAAAGAAAATCAAGAAGTACAATACAGTTTGTCTTGCAGATTCAATGTTGTTGAATGTCTCGGGTGAATATTCCTCCAATAAAGTGTGGGGCAAGCTGGGAAGATTATACCAGTCGAAATCTATGGTAAGTAAGTTGTTTCTTAGAAAGAAATTGCATCTTCTAAGGATGAGTGATGGACGTTCAGTGACTAAGAAATTAAATGTATTTAACACCATGTTAAGCCAATTATCATCTGTGGATATAAATATCATTGATGAGGAGAAATGTATCATCCTATTATGTTATTTTCTAGACTTCTGGATAGCTTAGTCGTGGCTATTGGAAGTAATACAACCACACTAGTGCTAGAGGACAAGACTGATAGACAGAGATAAAGGAACATTCTCTAGTAGAAATTTCAAGTCAAAGGGTAGATCTAAATCCCCAGCTTAGTTGACGCAAAGATGTTGGAAATGCAGTGACGCTAGGAATTATAAAAAGGAATGTAAGTTGAAGGAAACAGAAGGCGGTGTTGGATATGATGATAAGAAGTAGACTGAGAGAAAGACGAACTCAAAGAAGGGAGGTGATGTGTACCTGGAGTTGACTAGTACACAGTTGGATCAAGATTTTTGGTTGATCGACTTAGGAGAATCCTATCATATGATACCACATAAAGAATGGTTATGTAAATATGAATAATATGATGGGGGTGATTTGTTCTTGGGGAATGAATCGACAACCAGAATTGTTGGATGGGGAAGAGTCTGATTGACACTGTAGGATGGGAGGAAAAGAACCCTTCTAGGTGTGCTACACATTCTAGTTTGGAAAGAAGCATAATATCTATCAACAAGATGAGTGATGCAGGTGTGCATATTATGTTTCAGAAGGATCTGTGTAATATGGGCAGAGGTGTGATGGTCTTAATGAAAGGATTTCAGATTGGTATCATGTACAAGTTGTTATGGAATGTTGACTCAACTATATGCAGCATCATTGTTGCTCTTGAAATCAACTTGAATGCAACTCGAATCGACTCGATGTCGACACAAATCGATTTGAATCAAGCCAAATTGGTTCAAACCGAATCGACAAGACATGATGAACTCGTCCCGACCAGGTTATGGCACGAGAGGATGGGACACATTGGAGAAAAATAACTTCGAGCTATGAAAAAAAAAGGTATGGTCGAAGGTTTTCATGAATTTGGTTTAGAAGTTGACTTTTTTGAACATTGCATATATGGGAAACAAAGTCAGGTGAGGTTCCCATATGGAGAGACAAGGGAAAATGGGATTCTAGAACTAGTGCATAGTGATTTGTTTGTCCTGGTTATAGTTCCTTCACTTGGTGGATCCCTATATTATGTCTCCTTCATAGATGATTTCTCCAAGAAGATATGGATATATTTCGTGAGGAAGAAATCAGATCTTTTCAAGAGATTTAAGGAATTTAAATATCTTGTGGAAAACTAGACATAGAAGAGGATTAAAGTGTTGAGGATTGACAATGGTGGTGAATTCAGTGGAAAGGAATTTGATCAGTTATGTAAGCAGTGTGGCATAGCATGCCAAAATACCACAAGATGGACAAGAAGGAAGTCAAATGTATTTTCATCGGATACAAAGAAGGGATGAAAGGATATAAGCTCTGGGATCTTGCATCAAGCAGAATAGTGTATAGTTGAGATGTGGTATTCAAATAATTTGGAGGTAAATCTAAGCCTAAGGAAGTTGTTCATACCAAGAATAATCTTGATACGGTGTGTTTTGAACTGAGGAATGAATAAGATGATTCATATGAGTCGATTAAATCCGAGGAAGAGGTGAAACAACTAACTCTGGTGGTAAGGAGGTCATAAAGAATAATAAAACCAATTGAAAGGTACAATCTGCCTGACTTCCATTCTTCATTTGTGTTAACTTCCATTGATGATGAGCCCAAGTCGGTCGATGAGGTATTTGACTCAAAAAAGGGTAAACTCTAGAAGGACGCCATGGTCGAAGAGATGGAATCCTTGTACAAGAATGAGAAATGGGATTCAATCAAGTTACCTAGTGGAAGGAAGCTCGTCAGTAGCAAGTCGATATTCAAGAAGAAGATGATTGTCGAAGGACAAGTCGAAAAGTCCAAATCTCGACTGGTAGCGAAAGGATATTTCCAAGTCGAGGGAGTCGACTTCAGTGATATTTTTCCCCTCCTGCAAAATTAAATTCCATTAGAGTACTAATGTATCTAGTTGCAACATTCAATTTGGAGATAGAACACTGGATGTGAAGACAATGTTCTTACATGGGGACCTAGAAGAAGAAATATACATGAAAAATCCTACGGGATTTGTAGTAAAGGGAAAGAAAGAGTTGGTGTGCAAACTCAAAATATCCCTTTATGGTCTAAGGTAATCGCCAAGGATGTGGTATCAAAAGTTTGACATTTACATCCTTAGTTTGGGATTTGTGAGAAGAAAAGTTGATCACTGCATATATTCCAAGGAAGAAAGTGGGTGTTTCATATATGTATCTTTGTATGTCAATGACATCTTGTTGATTGGAAACATCATGGATGCAATAAAGGAGGTGAGGAAGCAGCTATCCTCCAAGTTTGACATGAAGGATCTTGGTGCAACTAACTTCATTATGGGAATGGATATTAAGAGAGATTGAGTCACTAGAAAGCTCTGGTTGAATTAGATGAAGTATATTGAAACAATTATGAAATGATTCAACATGCATGATTGCAAACTGGTGAAGGTTCCAATTCTAGTTGGAGAAAGGATTACTATTGAACAATGTCCAAAGACACGGGAAGAGATAGAGGACATGACATGTGTTCCCTATGCAAGTGTTGTTGGTAGTCTAATGTATGCGATGGTTTTCACTCGACCAGACATTTCCCATGCAGTGGTCGGAGTGTTGAGCAGGTACATGTTGACACCTGGAAAGGAGCAATGGACAATTGTCAAGAGATTATTCAGTTATTTGTGTGGCACAAAGGACTATTTTATATGCTACCAAGGAAGACCTGGAGGTAACAGTGGTAAATTATATGTACATAGCTTTGTCAACGTCGACTGGGCTGGAGATATGAATCGATGGAGATCGACCAGTAGATATGTCTTCAAGATGTTCGGTGGAGAAATAAGTTGGATGAGTAAGCGACAATCGATCGTAGCCTTGTCAGCAACAGAAGTTGAATACATGGAGGCCACTCATGGAAGAAAAGAAGCAGTATGGCTTCAAAAGTTGTGTTTAGGAATCGAGTTTCAGCATAGAGATATGAAGGTAAGTTACGACAGTCAAAGAAAAATATTTTTGGCAAAGAACCCAGCTTATCATTCAAAGTCTAAGAACATTGATGTACAATACCATTTCGTAATAGATATGGTGGAAAGTAACAAGGTGCTACTGGAGAAAGTAGACACGTTGGAAAACATAGCAGACTCATTGACCAAGTTTGTGAGTGCTCTGAAGTTATCTTGGTGCAAAGAGGCAATGGGCATTGTTTCCCTGGGTCTTTGAGCAAAAGTTCAAGAATCTCATGTTATCGACAAAGAAGACAACAAGTGGAAGAATGTTGGGTTGTTATATTATTTGCATTGAAATTCTAGTCGAGGTGAATTGACTAATGGTCTAAGTCGAGGTAGATCGACAACAAGTCAAAGTCAAGGTAGATCGACAGCAAGTCGAAGGTTGAGGAAGTCGACCAGGTAAAGTCGAAGTTGAATATATCAATGGAAAATCAATCGATGAGAGGGAGAAGTGAGGATGTGAGATGACCAACTAGATACTGAATGAAGGCCGACAAGTAAACCCAACTTGGGGTCGACTTTAACAGAATCCCCAGGATTTGTGGGATTTGTAGCCAATGATATGCATGGATATGTAACCGTTTTTGGGTGCCAATCTTTAGGGGTTTTCCTGTTGTAAATCGTATAAAGAGGTGTGTTGTAAGGCCGTAAAGGATGTTGTTGTAGTTGATCATAGAATTCACTTTTGCAGGTTAATGGATGTGTAAGTGTAGGTTGTTGGTCATGCATATGTAAGTCGAATTGGCTACAGGGTTGTTCTTGCCTATGAAGAGGGTATGATGTTGATTGTGTCTTAGGTGTGGACCAAGTTTAGACATGTAACATTTTATTCTCAATGAATAAGACAACAAGAGAGAAGAACGTTCAAAGGAATGTTGGTTTTCCTGGTTAAGGGTTTCAGAGGTAAAATCTCGGTGTACTATGTGATTGCTTGTGTCATTTTCTTTCTTGATTAAATTCTTCTTCTCTTTTGCTAGGATGAGTGTGGAAGTGTTTTTCATTTCTTGACAATGTCAACCATCAAAGTGAAGAAGGGAAACAGGCATAATGTCCAAGCATATGTCATGAAATCTAAATCATTCTAAGATACAACATACTCAAATGCCTCAAATATTGAAATGACACTCACAATAATACTTGAGTTGTACCTCATGGAGCAAGGCCCATTTCCTTCTAGAAGCCAGTGGGTGTGGTGGATGGCATCCTGAAAATCATGACATGTGTGGTGGTGAGAAGGGTCTCCATCTGTGAAAAAGGATATTCCTAGTCATGTAGTCTCTCGACACTCCATATCTGCAACCTGAGGGCCTCGAGACATAATATCCTTAGTTATCCCACAAAATGGGGATAACAATTACTAATTTGTATTACTATATGATTTTAATTTTATTTTATCTCCTAATCTCAATGATTAATTCAAAATATTTTTCTTCTCTTCAATGGTCATTCACCAATCTTCTTCTTTAAATACATACCACAACACTCTTTTCCAACATATTAGCTTCATTTTTCCTTGATGATGGGTCAAGTGTCCAGTCAAAACTTGGATGTTTCAAAACCTCATACATAGTTTTTTGTCTATAAAATAATCAGTATCAAAAGTGATATTTGAACTACCACCCTCATTCGAAGACTATAACTTAAACTCTGAAAAATAAAGGTTTGATGTCAAAAGTAGGATTTGAACCCATACCTTCATTAAAAGATTTAAACTTGAGTATGACACCTTATACCACTCGACCATCTAGCACAAGAGACCACCCTAGATAATCCATGTGTTATTCACTCGTTGAGAGTGGAATTTGAACCCAAACTAGATAAACGTCATTGAGAGTGGAATTTGAACCCGGACTAGATAAATGTTAACAACAACAATGTTATATCAGTCAATCATCACAATTTGTCTCATATCTTAAGTTTTCTCACCTCTCTACTCCATCTTAATCAAGTAGGTTGGCTTTTAGTATGTGCTAATGTTTATTGTAACGTGGCATAAATTAAAAAAACACCTAAGTTGTTGGATCAATCAATTATATACGATTATGATATTTTTCTAGTTATGTCTATATACAACAAGATAGATGCATTTTCACCCTGAACCTATTAAGTATACAGTGTATTATAAAATATCCATTCACAACTTTTTATATATGTTTAAATTAGTACAAATTTATCATAATCTTGAATTTATTAGTCATCAATAAAATTAAAAAGTGCAAATCTATCCATGTTTAAAAGAGATTGGGATTGAGATCAATTTATATTGATTTCTTTTATTATATTTTTATGGTTGCTTTTAAAAAAAAATAGGTTTGCATATTTTGTTTTCTCAAATTAGTTTATTAGTGTTACAAACATGACATATTTAACTCAGTTGTAGTTGTATCTCTCTCCTCATTTATTTTATTATTATATATTATGTTTTTTTAAGAAATATAGTCTCACACGTGCTTGTGTATTAGGCATTTCAAGTGAGAATGTTGGCACTTTCCCTGCCCCCCACGGATTTTCCCCATATTCTCTTGTTTTCAAGATGGAGGATGATGATAACCACCAACCAAAACACTGAATCATGACCACAAGGGACTTAATGAGATTTCATCTCGAGACCTCATTGACTTTTTGCACAAGAGCATTTACAAATGGAGGTAACCCTTAAGACCATTATATAGTATTATTATCGTAGTTGTTTAAAATCATTTTTATGGACCTTGTATTTTTTCAATTTAGTTTATTAGCATTATAGGTGTGACACATCTCCTTGGGCTTTAGATACACCTCTCTACTCTTGGTGCAAAGATGATATATTTTAGTTTAACTCTTTTTTTTCTTAACATAAAGTAATTAATAAATGTCTTTGTTTTATATAAGACATTGAATTTCAATTTCCCCATTTTAGTTTATTACCATTGTAAACCTATATGGTTCATCTCTTTCAACCCTATTTCAACTTTGTTTGTAGAGTACACCTTTTTTTTGGTACAGGTCAACAATCTTCTTTTTTTGCATAATGCATTTTCTGGGAAACCCATCAAGTACTCCCTTCATTCCAAGAATTCTACCCAGGGTAAACTCAATTCTTCAAGGCTCGAGACCGTATCATAATCAACAATTGACTTATGAAGAAATTATTACATGCCACAAAATGAGATTTAAAATCGAACCGGAGAGAGTAACAACTTTATTCTCGGCACTTGAACTACACATATGACACACATGTCATCCATATACCTCAAACACATATAATCTATTACATTAGTTGATTATGCATGGTTCTTTTTGGATGCATAAATATATCATTTATTTGAGCCCTAAACAATTTGAGTTTCAAGTGGAGTGATACAATTACCAGTGGCAGGGGATGTACATCGACCACATGGACACATCATAATGTTCGTAGATAGGTAAAAAGGAGTTGCATGTGACATGTTGGGCTTGTTATGCTTGGCGATCGTGAAGCAAACCCACAAGAGTGCATATGATGAATGGTTCAACGATAGAATACAAATAGATTTAGAGCTAGGATAACTGACATTTAATTTAACCATACTTTTAATATGTATATATACTTACGATATAACCTAAAGCAAATAGAATATCTCCTTATTATTATTTGTTAATATAAACCAATACTAATACCATATATTCTTTTAATCTTAAATTTATTAAATATTAAAAAAAACCAAGACATTCTCTGAGTAAATTTTCAATGGCAGGGGCATTCCGAGAATTGAACTCGAGACCTCTCGCACCCTAAGCGAGAATCATACCACTAGAACAAATGCCCTCTGTATTTTGATATTTTATTTGTAGCCTGAATGTAACTGCACAGAGTTTTTTTTAAATAAACTCGCAGAAATCATAAAAAATGGTGCGGATAGTAATTTACTATCAAAAAAGGGGTATAAACAAAGCTCCTTCAAAACCATTCATTTAGCCATCCTGAACCTAAAATGTTAGCACATTTATAAATGACACAATGATGTTGAGAGTGGGATTTGAACCCACGCCCTTTCAGACCAAAACCTTAATCTGGCGCCTTAGACCAACTCGGCCATCTCAATAGTTGTGCAATTAGTTGTAAACCTAATTATATAAATAGTTTTCAACTTTTGCAAAAGAGTGGATGTTATAAATAGGAATATTATATTAGTCAATAATTACACGATGTTCTTTCAAGATAGCTTGAAATCATCCCAACATTGAACCTAAACCATGTAACAATATGGCTTATAACCTATAACCATAAAGACCCATAGTACCTTGCTTTAAGATCTGAAGATTGAAAGAAGGTGGACTAGAAGACAACGAGCAATAAGCACACTACTACATAGTATTTAATTTTCTGTATGTTAAGTTTTACATTGTCGAATTTAAAATTGTTTATATTCGATGGTGTCAAACCAATTTATAACATTAAATTCTTTGTACCCAAATGCTTATTGATTGCCCTAGAAAACTTGAACAACGTGGTTAGAGGAATTTGAATAGAATGGTGTGAAAACCCATAAATGGTGGTTTGACGATATGAAGGTATACAACAACTAAAATCATATGAAGTTACACCCAAGATAAAGTCACCTTCGCACTCCTCAAGGCTCTCCCCCATGTCAAACATGGGTGGAAAACTTACTGGGAGCAAAGTTCCATGGAGGAATCTGGAATATATGGGGTCGAGCCTACTTAGGATTATTTTGTGGATGTGGCCAAGGAACAATACTATCTTGTTGATAATTTTGAAGACCAGTACATGAGATGGACCACACTGCGACAAGAGAAGAGACAAACAGTGCCAGAGTTCACAAATACTTTCCATACCTTACGCACAAAGTTAGGTATCAAAGACTTAGAGCGACATCTGGTTCTGAAATACTGTGGGGCTCTGCAGAGGTAAATCCAAACCGAAATGGATTTCCTAAACATCTCATCATTGGGAGCCTCCTATCGATACGTTGTCAAAATTGAGAAGAAATTTAGGCACCGGAACAAATGGGAGTTTGAGTCTGCAAATCTGCAACAACCAAAGCATGGTAAAGACATCCCTAACCAACAGTCTCCCGACAACCAGTCCAAGACATAGGAAAATAAGGGTAAAGGAAAGACGAAGAATGACACTGGGAAGTGGTGCGACTTCCACAAAATCACCTAGCACAACACCGATGAATGTCTCTCGAAACAGTTATTGGTGGTTGAGGTCAAAGACAAGGAGTCGAACCATGATTTAGAATCTGATCCAGAAAATATTGAAAATAGATAGATCATCGATGCAAACCCCACTGCTATTGGCGCGACCACAACAATTCAACCAGAAGAACCAATAGATCCTGAAGAGGGGGAGCGCCTCTTCCATTCACATATGTGGGTGAAGGGGACCCCGTTTAATTTTATTATTGATAGTGGCAGACAAAAGAACCTTATCTCAGCTAAGGTCATCAAACAATTGGGGTTGTCAATAACACCACACTCACAACCATATTGTTGATGATTGCAGCTATGTGAGACATTCTCCAGCTTACAAACCTATGATATGTGGATCATTGAAGTTATGTGAGTCTTTTTCCATCTTAAAAACCTGAGAGAAATCCCCTAAGAAAGGTATGTGGTTCCTATCTGAGACAGAGTTGGAACGTAGAGATGACCTCCTCCATTCAGAGAGTTGAGAAGAACTAAAAATGATTCTCCAGTGGGAAAAGGCGATCTGTTGAGTTAGACGTGTCTGTGGCTAAGCGCAAGGTGAACGTGTGAAATCCCAAAGTTTTGGGTGCATCGTCATGAGAACATAAATGAAGATGATGTATTAGCCTCCTTTGAGAAACAGAGTTGACGATAAACTCCAGATGATTCTCCTGTGTGAGATAGAGGGAAAGAAGATCTGTTGAGTGGACGTTCCTGTGCACGAGCACAGGTGAACATGTTAAGAATTGGTTCTTCTGTGTAATGCAGTGAGCCAGAGATATGGATATCCCTATGGATGTGCCCCTAGTGGATGAGCACTAGTGGGTGTGTAAGATCCCTTGCTATATTTTTCAAGAGTCAGACCTACATGTAACCCTAATTGCAATGTAAAGAGTACAAGTCGACCCCACCTTAATGTGATTAATAATTAATGTAAAAGATAATTAATATAAAAGATAATTAATATGGAAATTATTAATTATATTTTGAGTTATTGAGGTTGGCCCTATTTTTCCAATGGACACATCATTTGATGTGACAAGTCTTATATAAATAAAGGTGAATCCCCATTGAGGAAACACACTTATCAGTGTGTCATCTCATGATTTTAGAAGTTGTGGTCTGAAATTATGAAAATTGCAGCACCCTCTTGTGTGTTAGTTTTGGTGATGGTGTGGGAGGTCTTTCTCTTGAGGAATATAGCAAAGGATTGGTTGGGTTTTCTTCCCTTGTTGAGAAGGGTTTCCCATGATACTTCATGTGTACTTTTGCATGGATCTTTTTCTTGTGATCTTGGTTTGTTGCAATAGTTATGGTTCAAGTAATTGTTGACAGAAAATTTAAAAGGAATACATGAGCCATAGCTCACTAAAAATCTAACATGGTATCAGAGCAGGCTTGAAGAAGACCATTGCACATTAGGAATTGATGGTAGAGTTTTCCAAAACTTTACTATTAATGTGAAGAGAAGAGGGTCATACCCCTCATAAATTCATGTGATAGATGATGAGGAGAATGCTTCATTTTTTTAATTTTCTATAGTGTATGGGGAGGAGGACTGGCTATCAAAATGAGGTGGCCACAGGTCTTTCAAAACTTCTACAGAAAACCCTTAATAGAAGCCATGGTATATGGAGAAGGGTCGGACCCCTAAAGCATGAAGAAAAGAAAGGATGACCCCTCCTCAACCCTGTGGTAACCCTCCTTAAACTGGTTGCAGGTCTCTAAGGTTGTCGTAGCCTAAAAGGAAAGGGTCGGACCCCTGTTCTGAAATTTCTGTGGTAAAAACAAATCAGTGGTGAATAAAAAGGGTCAGACCCCTTCTAAATTTTTTGTGGTGTATTTTCAATGGAAATAGAAAGAACCGGATCCCTCCTAAAATTTAATGTGGAAACAATATTGTTATAGCAAGACATGGGATACACAAAATGTGTAAATTCCAAGCAAACAATGCATAGAAGCTTGCTACAAATACAACATACAAAATAACAATGGGGATCGAAGGATGCAAGGGATTTGTAAGTCATTAAAGTTTACCTTAAAATATCAAGGGAGAGATCAAATCAAAAATGCAAAAAAATATATATATATATGCCAACGATCCCCTAGACGTTTTTTTCATAGGCTGGAATGAACTCACAGTTTACCCCACAGCTTGAGAACATTCGTAGGCTAGGGAATACCAGTGAAGAAACCAAAAATCCAAGAGAAAATCAAATCGAGGGATTCTCCCTGAAACTAGATGCAATAAATTCCTAAATTACTACCAGGACCGTGGATCAAATAGTTGCATCTGCTCATAATAAATTCTACAAATTTGCAGTCAAGATCAAAGTTAGATGGGACAACAAATATGAGGTGTCAACTAGCCTCTATTGAAAATATTGTTGGAAGGTTGGATGTGTCAATTTGGAGGTTGTAATTACTTGGAACAAATCACATCACACACCCGGATCAAGAGACTTGTAAACACTATAGACTTCAAGCTTCCCTCCACACAGTAATTCTAGAAATGAATCTGCTAGTATGGTGTCAAATATGTGACAGCATTGTCAGTAACAAAAGTCTGCAATAGTCTTGCACCCTAAGATGCATTGTCCAATAGAAAGGTCCATGTATAAGTTACTTGACAGTTAAACGCTACAACAATATAATTGTTGATAGAAGCCAGGATGTTGAGAAAAGTTCCAGGCCCAAATTTGAAGGAGTCTTTGAGGCTAAGGCATGTCCTGAACATGCAGAAAGTTGCTACTAGACCGGAGTATAGATGGCTACAATACAAACAAGTAGAACCTCCATTGGTGTACACTCTCATGTATGCACTCATACATATATACTTTTTGCATCATTGTCATAAGGGTTTTTGCAGGAGGAAGGAACCCCTGGTGCAAATCATGGACCCAAAGAAGTCTCAATGCATTCAGAAGAACAACACACAGGAAGTGAAGACTTCAGGTTTGATTGTTTTTATCATAACTATAATCTACATCCATAAGGTTGCTACATTACAAGTAGGTGTTGTAGTTGTGACAACAATCCTTAAAATGTTTTGATTCTAGAAATGTACTCATGAATCTCCTCTATGAGATATTCTTGTTTTGTTTCCTTTTGTTTGTTTTCTTGTTCTAGGAAGGCTAACAAACAAAAGAATAAGCTTATCCTTCAAGACTTCAGAGGGATTCACTTGATTCAGAAGGAGTCAAACTAATTTAGAAAGAGAGATAGTACCTTCTTCCTCTTTAGCAGTTCATAGGGAGACAAGACATTATTGCAGTTAATCCAATAGCTCCATTTGATATGATCAAAGATATTGCAGTAGGGCATAAAAGGCCTACCTAGGCTCACTCTACAAGAGGCAGAGAAACATACAAGCCTCTCAAGGAACATCCTGAGAAAGAAAAAAAAAAATGATGTATAAGATATTGTTTAGAGACCGGAATGGAAGTCTATGATGACTTCCAAGTGGATCTATAAGATCAAGCATACAACTGATAGAAATGTCTATAAATACAAAGAGAGATATATAGCCAGAGGTTTCTCACAAACATAGGGAGTTGTCTATGATGAGATACTTGATCCAATAAACCTGTTACACTTCCATCTGTACTATCATCCATGAGTTGGAAACAATATCAGATGGATGGATTCTTGATGAGTTTGGATTTTAGCAAGAGTGTTGTTGATCCAAACATATATTATTATAGTGTTGATGATGAGAGCTCGATTTTGATGAATTATTGTTGGATACAAGTAAACCTTGACTTCATATTTCGAGATGAAGGATATGAATATGATGCAACACTTCTTGGGACAAGAAGTATGAAAAAGGATCAATGATATTTTCCTAAGTCAAGGAAAACATACAACGTGAATATTAAAAGAAGTTCAGTATGACAGAATGAAAAATCACCGTGATGGATTTGAAGAAAATGAATGATGATGATTCAGATGAGATTGATCCACAGCTGATTGGATCATTGACGTATCTGGTTAACACCATACCTAATTCATGATATGCAATGAATTTGCTTAGTCAATCCATGAGTCAGCCGAGACAGACTCATTGGATAACAGTGAAGCATGTATTGAGATATATATGAGGCACAGTTGGATATGGCCTAAGATATGCCTCTAGTGTGAACTTGAGTTTGCAGGATATGTCGATACAAATTGAGAAGAGAGTACA
Organism: Picea sitchensis; assembly: GCA_010110895.2. NCBI lineage: Eukaryota > Viridiplantae > Streptophyta > Pinopsida > Pinales > Pinaceae > Picea > Picea sitchensis. Next base: position 216,233 of record SNQJ01S0004599.1, on the reverse strand, counting down.
GTGGACCGAAAGAGCTCATACAGTTGTTGTCTTACCTTGAAGTTTTCCATAATTTCATGATGCAGTAGGAAACACAAATCTGTGGCCATGAGTGCACCAGAGACAGAGTATATATAGCAGTGAGTGTGCGAAGCAATGTGGCTTCACAAGCTTTAAACAGATTTACTTGACCATGAGATGGATCCTATGATGATAACCAAGAGTCGTGTATAAATCTCCATGAGAACCCAGTGTTTCCTGATGGATCGAAACGTGATGAGATGAAATTTTCTTATATCAGAGATATGATGCAAAGGAAAATCGTACACATGCGGTACCTTCCTACACATGAGCATATTGCAGACATCTTCACCAAACTAATTTGGTGAAGTGCCTTACTAGTTGAGAGGGAGTATTGATGACTCCAACCAAGATAAAATTCAGAGTACATTCGTGTGAGACTTGGCATGATAAATAATGACTCCTTAGTTGAGAAGGAGTGTTGATGATTGCATCTATGTGAGACATTCTCCAGCTTACAAACCTGTGAGATGTGGATCATTGCAGCTATGTGAGTCTTTCTCCATCTTACAAACCTGAGAGAAATCCTTTAAGGAGGGTATGTGGTTCCTATCTAAGACAAAGATGGAACGTAGAGATGACCTCCTCCATTCAGAGAGTTGAGAATAATTCCAGAAGATTCTCTAGTGGGAAAAGGTGATCTGTTGAGTTAGACGTGCTTGTGGTTGAGCACAAGGTGAACGTGTGAAATCCCAAAGTGTTGGGTGCATCGTCATGAGAACATAAATGAAGATGATGTATTAGACTCCTCTGAGCAACAGAGTTGATGAGAAACTCTAGATGATTCTCCTATGTGAGGCAGAGGGAAAGAAGATCTATTGAGTGGACGTTCCTGTGGACAAGCACAGGTGAACGTGTGAAGAATTGGTTCTCCTGTGTAATGCAGTGATCCAAAGATATGGACATCCCTATGGATGTGCCCCTAGAGGATGAGAACTAGTGGGTTTGTAAGATCCCTTGCTATATTGTTCAAGATTCAGATTTTCCTGTAACCCTAATTGTAATGTAAAGGGTACAGGTCAGCCCCACCTTAATGTGATTAATAATTAATGTAAAAGATAATTAATATGGAAATTATTAATTATATTTTGAGTTATTGAGGTTGGCCCTATTGTTCCAATAGACACATCATTTTATGTGACAAGTCTTATATAAATAAAGGTGAATCCCCATTGAGGAAACACACTTATCATTTTGTCATCTCATGATTTAAGAAGTTGTGGTCTGAAATTATGAGAATTGCAGCACCCTCTTGTGTGCTAGTTTTGGTGATGGTGTGGGAGATCTTTCTCTTGAGGAATGTAGCACATGATTTGTTGGGTTTTCTTCCCTTGTTGATAAGGGTTTCCCAGGATACTACTTGTGTACTTGTGCATGGATCTTCTTCTTGTGATCTTGGTTTCCTACAGTAGTTATGGTTCAAGTATTTGTTGACAGAAAATTTAAAAGGAATACATGAGCCATAGCTCACTAAAAATATAACACATACAATGATTCAGGTGGATATTGGTGGACACCCACCTTTTCCAACTTGCTCAAAACAGTTTTCTAGCAATTTTGGTAATTTACTATTTTTAGTAGTTTTTAACTTCTGGGGCCATTTTGAGGGCCTAAATGAAGGTTTTTTGGGATAGATCTCCTTAATGATATTTGAAGGCTTTGATTGAGCCCCCAAAATGAATCTCCTCGACTATACCTTTCTAACGAGCTATCGTGTGCCCCAAACGGAGATCGTATGCAAAAGTTGTGACCCCGAGAAGTTGATGTACTAACTTACCCAAATGGGGCCCACATGACTTTTGGCACTTCATCTCCTAGGGTTAGGTTTTTGGATGTCTAGGTTTTTTGAAATTCTTGTTTATTGTAAAAAGGCATTCAAAGCCTCATTGTAACCATCTTCTTGCAAATGAGCATAGTCATCATATATCTTCTCAGAGATAAGACACCACAATTTCAGCAAGCTTGTTTTCCATTGCATTTTACAGTTTCAGCTTATTTCTTTATTGAATAGAAAACCAGTTTTACTGTATCTATGTTATTTTGAGTTAAGAACCTGTTAATAATCTGTAGTCATTTTGTTTTTCTCATAAAATCTGGATCAGTGGTATCAGAGCGATCTGCTCCTTGTCGTCTTAATGTATGTCCCCAACGAGGTCGGAGTACAAAGAGTTGGGTCTCGAGCTTGTTTCTCTTGAGGAAAAAATCTCTCGCATGCCCAAGCGACCTCTCATGGTAGGAGAAAAGAAAGATGACGGGACAAGAGATCCTTTCAAAAAATTTCTTGAGGAAGCCCTCATGCAACAGAGGAACGAGATGATGGATAGTTTTGCGCAAATCTTTCGGTGGCTACCAACAGGTGACGCATCTTCTTCGAGGGGAGGCGTCACCCCCTTCAAGGTACAAATAAACTTTGATATTCCTATATTTGAAGGTCAGATAGACACAGATGTTGTAGACAAGTGGTTGAATCTACTATAAGGGTATTTTTTTGTCCATAGTTTTTCAAATAGAGAAAAGATTACTTTTCACTCCTCAAAGTTGTTCCCCATGACAAAAATTGGTGGGAAACTTTCTGTGAGCAAAAGGAAATAGAGGAACCCTCATTATTTACAATCATGGCCACTTGGGAATCGTTCAGGGATGCTATTCAGGAACAATACTACCCTGTTGGAAGTTATGACGACTTGTATACCAAATGGACCACACTGCACCAAGAAAGAGACCAAGCAGTGCCAGATTTCAAAAATATCTTCCATACCATGTGCACCGAGTTGGGTATCAAAGATTCAGATAAACATTTGGTACTCAAGTATCACGGTGCCCTTCATAGATACATCCATACCGAAATATAATTTCTGGACATCTCATCCTTGGGCGCGGCCTATCGATATACCGTCAAAATTGAGCAGAAGCTCAAACAAAAGATGCGGCAATTTGGGCCTGTAAATCCATCATAGCAAAAGAGAGGAAAGGGTGGCCCCAACCCATGGAACAAAGGACAGATCAAATATGGATAGTATCAGGACAACCATTCCAAGCCATAAGCAAAGAAGGACACCAAAAAGACAAAGAAAGATACCAGGAAGTGGTGCGACTTCCATAAGATCCCTTGGCATAACACTGTTGACTGCCGCTCAAAGTATTCGTTGGTGGCCGAAGTGAAAGCCTTTGAATCATATGCAGGCTCTGACTCTGAGTCAGAACCAGAAAGGGGAAGACAGCTCATTGATGTGGAACCCAGTCCCACCGTTGCTACCACCAAGCTCCAGCCTGGTGAACCAGATGAGCCAGAAGAAGGAGAGTGTCTCTTCCATTCACAGATGTGGGTAAAAGGCACCCCATTGCACTTCATCGTTGATAGAGGTAGCTAGAAGAACCTCATATCAGTAGAGGTTGTCAAGTGGATGGCCCTGCTAAAAACGCCACACCCAAAACCCTACACCATTGGATGGCTTCACCAAGGAATCGATCTTTGAGTCAGCCAACAGTGTCGATTGTCGTACGACATCAAGCCCTTCAAAGAAGAGGTATTGTGTGATGTTTCTCCTCTCGAAGTTTTTGATGTTCTTTTGGGCCAACCTTATTTATGGAAACATCATGTTGTATATGAGTCTAGGCCTCGTAGTGTTATTATTACTTTGAATGGGAAATTTTACAGGATACCTGAGGCAGTCCCACCTAGTGCTATTTCCTTGATCTCTTCTAAGAAATGCAGGAAGGTCATCTCTCATATGAGGAAGTTTGTCTTCTTCATGATTCACTCTCAGAATGAGTGAAAGATCATATCCACATCCAGTGTCTCTGCGGTCGACCTCTCCACACAACAAAATCAAGTAGATAAGGTCGTGGAAGAATACTTGGATATCTTCTCCTCACTTATCAGGGTACCTCTGCACTGCCAGGTCAAGCACACCATTGATCTGACCCCTGAAGCACTGTTGCCCAATGGGTCAGTCTATCTCTGCTCTTTTTTATAGAATGGGGAGATCAAGCGACATATCCAAGAACTGCTCCACAAGGGGCACATCTGTCCCATCTCATCACCTTGTGGGAGCCCAATCGTGTTGGTACAGAAGAAAGATAGAACCTGGCGAATTTGCATTGATTATCGGGCTCTAAATAAAATCACAATTAGAAATTGGTACCTGATTCCCCGAATCGATGACCTCCTTGATCAACTCAAGGGGGATAAATACTTCAGTAAGATTGATCTGAAGTCTGGCTACCACCAGGTCCCGATAGAATAGACAGATGTATGGAAGACCGCC
>SNQJ01S0004599.1:187101-209746 GCA_010110895.2 Picea sitchensis | reverse complement strand
GATAATTCTTTTGAGCTCAACATTCCTCCTTTCCTTGGCCTGCACCCAGTGTTCAACGTGGATCTTCTTTGCCCTTATTTCCCACCATTATTGGACACCTCATAAGTAGCAGAACAATTGACACCAATAGAGCTCAACCCTGACTACATACAACAGGTATCCAGTGATCATATTGTGGACACACAGATCAAGGGAACTCCATAGCAAAGGATCCACCTTTATCGAGTCGTCAAAGTAGGGCAACTCCTACACCAAGGCAAGTGGCTCACCCGGGGCCAAATTCAATAGAAATTTCCTCATTTGATGGGGGAACTCAAAGAAATGGATACCATTGCTTACTAAGGAGGAAGGATTGATCCAAGTGGATATCGGTGGTCACCCACCTTTTCCAACTGGCTCAAAATAGTTTTCTGGCAATTTTGGTAATTTACTATTTTTAGCAGTTTTTAACTTCCGGGGCCATTTTGAGGTCCTAAATGAAATTTTTTGGGGATAGAGCTTCTCAATGATAAACAAAGTCTCTAATTGAGCCCCCAAAATGAATCTCCTCGACAATACCTTTCCAACGAGCTATCATGCACCCCAAACAAAGATCGTATGCAAAAGTTACGATCCCGAGAAGTTGATGTACGAACTTACCCAAACAAGGCCCACATGACTTTTGGTGCTTCATCTCCTAGGGTTAGGTTTTTGGATGTCTAGGGTTTTTGAAATTCATGTTTATTGTAAAAATTCCTTCAGAGCCTCATCGTAACCATATTCTTGTGAATGAGTGCAGTCGTCACATCTCTTCTCAGAGATAAGCCGCCACCATTTTAGCAAGCTTGTTTTCTGCTACATTTTACAGTTTCAGCTTATTTCCTTATTGAATAGAAAACTAGTTTTATTGTATCTCGGTTATTTTGTGTTAAGCACATGTTAATAATTTGTAGTCATATCATTCTTCTCATAAAATCGGTATCATAAAACATCGGGTGGCTTCACCAGGGACAAGATATCTGTGTCAGCTAGCAGTGTCACGTGTCCTATGGAATCCAACCCTTCAAGGATGAGGTATTGTGTGATGTTTCCCCTCTTGATGTTTTTGATGTTGTTTTGGGCCAACCATATATGTGGAAACCTAATGTTGTTTATGAGTCTCGGCCCCGTAGTGTCATTATTACTCTGGGGGTCAACTCTACAAGACACCATAGGTAGTTCTAACTACTTTTCCACCACAACAGTGTCACAAGGTAATCTCTCATACTACAAAATTCATCCTCATCACAATCTTTTCAAAGGATGCACAAAAGGCCACTACTACAACTTTAGCGTCAGCACCTTCTATCCAGCAGAAGAAGATTGCAGAAGAGAAATAAGTTTATTCACCTACAATGGTGCCTACACAATGCCCCATCAAACCCATAGACAACAGGTTAGTGGAACAGATTCAAACCCGCCAACAACAAGTTTGTGACAACCTTCCACGGACCAAGCAGCACAACTTCTCCAACAAGGAACGCAACTCACCAAGATTCAGATTTAGAAAACGCTTTCCCCTCTTCCCTGGGCACTCGATGCAATGGAGATGATTTCTTCCTAAGGGGGGAGGATTGATCCAGGTGGATATTGGTGGCCACCCACTTGTTCCAAATTCCCACTGACTCATCTTGACAGTTTTTAGTTCAACACGTTTCTCTGTAATGGGGACATTTATTTCTAATTGTGGGTTTTTCACTTCTGGGGTTGTTCTAAAGCCCTACACAACATCCAGGTGGATATTGGTGGCTACCCACCTATTCCAATTGGCTTATTTTGGAATTTTTCATGTCAGTACATCTTTATGTACTTCCAGGGCCGTTTTGGGGCCCTAAAAAGTGTTTTCTTGGCTTTCCACAGTCAAACTATAGATAGAGTTAGAGTTTGATGACATAATCCACAGTTCTCGAAAAGACCTTTCCAATGGGCTATCACACACATAAAACGAATATTGTATGCAAAAGTTACGACCCTGGGAAGTTAATGTACTAACTTACCCCAACGGGGCCCACATGACTTTTGGCGCTTCATCTCCTAAGGTTAGGTTTTTGGATGTCTAGGGTTTTGGCATTCATGTTTATCATAAAAAGGCCTTCAGAGCCTCATTGTACTGATCTTCTTGTGAATGAGCGTAGCCGTCACATCTCTTCTCAGAGATAAAGTTGCCACCATTCTAGCGAGTCTTGCACTTTGTATTTTTATAGTCTCTGTACATTTCTTTCATTAATAGAAATCGTGTGTTATTGTATTTATGTGTTTCTGGAAATTTTTATGTGTATTTCATTGTAATATCTCTTCTTTCATTTCATTCCAAAAAAAATCTGGATCACCTGACTTGGGGTCAACTATAACAGAATCTCGGGATTTGCGAGATTTGTAGCAAATGGTATGCATGGATCTGTAACCTTTTTTGGGCACCAATCTTTAGGGTTTTTCTTGCTGTAAAGTCTATAAAGAGGCATGTTGTAGGGTTGTAAAGGTTGTTGTTGTAGGTGATCACATAATACACTTTTGTAGGTTAATGCATGTGTAAGTGTAGGTTGTTGGTCATGCATATCTAAGTCGAATTGGCTATAGGGTTGTTCTTTTCTATGCAAGAGGGTATGATGTCAATTGTGTCGTAGATGTGGACCAAGGTTAGACATGTAAGCTTTTATTTTGAATGAATAAGACAACAAAAGAGAAGAACGCTCAAAGGAATGTTGGTTTTCCCGGTTAAGGGTTTGCAGGGTAAAACATCGGTGCACTATGTGATTTCTTGTGTCATTTGCTTTCTTGATTAAATTATGTTTCTCTTCTGCTAGGATTAGTGTGGAAGTGTTATCCATTTCCTGACAATTTCAACCACCAAGGTGAAATAGGGAGAAAGGCATAATGTCCAAGCATATTTCATGAAATCTAAAGCAGTGTAAGATACAACGTACTCAAATGCCTCAAATATTGAAATGACACTCACCATAATACCTGACTTGTACCTCATGGAGCAAGGCCCATTGCCTTTGGAAGCCAGCGAGTGTGGTGGATGGCATCCTAAAAATCATGACCTGTGTGGTGGTGAGAAGGGTCTCCATCTGTGAAAAAGGACACTGCTAGTCATGTAGTCTCTCGACACTCAATATCTGCAACCTGAGGGCCTCGAGACATAATCTCCTTAGTTATCCCACAAAATGGGGATAATAATTACTAATTTTTATTACTATGTTATTTTAATTTCATTTTATCTCCTAATCTCAATGATTAATTGAATAGTTTTCCTCTCTTCAATGGTCATTCACCAATCTTCTTCTTTAAATACATACCACAACACTCTTTTCCAACATATTAACTTCATTTGTCCCTAATGATGGGTCAAGTGTCCACTTGAAACCTCATACACAGTTTTTTGGACGTTTCAAAACCTCATGCATAGTTTTTTGTCCAAAAAAAATTTCTATAAAATATTTAGTATCAAAAGTGGGATTTGAATTGCCACCCTCATTCGAAGACTATAACTTGAACTCTGAAAAATAAAAGTTTGATGTCAAAAGTAGGATTTGAACCCATACCTTCATTAAAAAATTTAAACTTGAGTATGACACATTATACCACTCGACCATCTAGCACAAGAGACCACACTAGATAATCCATGTGCTATTCACGCGTTGAGAGTGGAATTTGAACCTAGACCAGATAAATGTCGTTGAGAGTAGAATTTGAACCCAGACTATATAAATGTTAACAACAACAATGTTATATTAGTCAATAATCACAATTTGTCTCATCTCTTAAGTTTGCTCACCTCTCTTCTCCATCTTAATCAAGTAGGTTGGCTTTTAGTATGTGCTAATGTTTATTGTCACNACCCAGACTATATAAATGTTAACAACAACAATGTTATATTAGTCAATAATCACAATTTGTCTCATCTCTTAAGTTTGCTCACCTCTCTTCTCCATCTTAATCAAGTAGGTTGGCTTTTAGTATGTGCTAATGTTTATTGTCACATGGTAGGTTGGCTTTTAGTATGTGCTAATGTTTATTGTCACGTGGCATAAATTAAAAAAGCACTTAAGTTGTTGGATCAATCAATTATATATGATTATGATAATTTTCTAGTTATGTCTATATACAACGAGATAGATGCATTTTCACCCCAAGCATATTAAGTATAGAGTGTATTATAAAATATTCATTTACAATTTTTTATATATGTTTAAATTAGTATAAATTTATCATAATCTTGAATTTATTAGTCATCAATAAAATTAAAAAAGTGCAAATCTATTAATGTTTAAAAGAGATTGGGATTGAGATCAATTTAATTTATATTGATTTTTTTTATTATATTTTTATGGTTGTTTTTAAAAAAAATTATGTTTGCATTTTTTTTCTCAAATTAGTTTATTAGTGTTATAAACATGACATATTTAACTCGGTTGTAGTTGTATTTCTCCTCTCATTTATTTTATTATTATATATTATGTTTTTTTTTTTAAGAAATATAGTCCCACACTTATCTGTGTATTAGGCATTTCAAGTGAGAATGTTGGTACCTTCCCTACCCTCCACGGATTTTGCCCATCTTCTCTTGTTTTCAAGATGGAGGATGGTGGTAACCACCAACCAAAACATTGGATCGTGACCCCAAGGGACTTAATGAGATTTGATCTCGGGATCTCAATGACTTTTTGCACAATAGCATTTACAAATGGAGGTAACTCTTAAGACCATTATATATTATTATTATCATAGTTGTTTAAAATCATTTTTATGGAACTTGTATTTTTTCAATTTAGTTTATTAACATTATAGGTGTGACACATCTCTTTGGGCTTTAAAAACACCTCTCTACTCTTGGTGCAAAAATGATATATTTTCATTTAATTCTTTTTTTTTTCTTAACATAAAGTAATTAATAAATGTCTTTGTTTTATATGAGACATTGAACTTCATTTGTTTTCCCATTTTAGTTTATTACCATTGCAAACCTATATGGTTCATCTATTTCAACCTTGTTTGTAGAGTACACCTTGCTTTTGGTACAAGTCAATAATCTTCTTTTTTTTACATAATGCATTTTTTGGGGAAACCCATCAAATACTCCATTCATTTCAAGAATGCTATCCAAGATAAACTTAGTTCTTCAGAGCTCGAGACCATGTCAATAATCAACAATTGACTCACCAAGAGATTATTACATGCCACAAAGTGAAATTTGAATTCGGAGTGGAGAGAGTAAGACTTTATTCTCAACCACTTGAAATACACCTATGACACACATGTCATCCATCTACCTCCAAAAGAAACACATATAAGCTATTAGATTAGTTGATTATGCATGGTTCTTTTTTGATGCATAAATATATCATTTATCTGAGCCCTAAACAATTTGAGTTTCAAGTGGAGTGATACAATTACTAGTGGCAGGGGATGTACATCGACCACATGGACACATCATAATGTTCATAGACAGGTACAAAGGAGTTGCATGTGACATGTTGGGCTTGTTATGCTTGCGATCGTGAAGCAAACCCACAAGAGTGCATATGATGAATGGTTCAACGATAGAATACAAACAGCTTTAGAGCTAGGATAATTGACATTTAATTTAACCATACTTTTAATATGTATATATACTTACGATATAACCAAAAGCAAATAGAATATCTCCTTATTATTATTTGTTAATATAAATCAATACTAATACCATATATTCATTTAATCTTAAATTTATTAAATATTAAAAAAAACAAAATACAAACCTCACATTAAAAAAATAAGATTAAAATAATTTTTTTACCATAACTGCGGTGAGCGTGGATCGAACACGCGACCTTCAGATCTTCAGTCTGACGCTCTCCCAACTGAGATATCCCCGCATGGAAAACATTTGTTATTATGTGTAAAGATAATCACTGGATTTAATATAAATTCTGTCAAATTTAAATGACTTTTTAGTGACGTTTCTTTTGGGTGATGTAATAAAAAAATTTAGTATAATTTGGCTAACCCTTTAACATTTCAGGGAATAAAAATAACCCTTTACAAAATCTGTGCTAAGAAACTCGGGGAACGGCGAATAAAAGTAGCTTATACTTCACTGAGTAAATTTTCAACGGCAAAAGTATTACCAGAATTGAACTCGGGAGCTCTCGCACCCTAAGCGAGAATCGTACCACTAGACTAAATGCCCTCTGTATTTCGGTGATTTGCAGCCTGAATAAAACTGCACAGAGTTTTTTTTAAATAAACTCGCAGAAATCACAAAATATTGTGCGGATAGAAATTTACTGTCAGAAAAGGGGTATAAACAAAGCTCCTTTGACACAATGATGTTGAGAGTGGGATTTGAACCCACGCCCTTTCAGACCAGAACCTTAATCTGGCGCCTTAGACCAACTCGGCCATCTCAACAGTTTACAATTAGTTGTCAACCTAATTATATAACTAGTTTTCAACTTTTGCAAAAAAGTGGATGTTATAAATAGGAATATTATATTAGTCAATAATTACAGTGTTCTTTCAACATAGCTTGAAATCATTCCAACATTGACCCCAAACCATGTAACAATATGGCCAATAACCTATAGCAATAAAGACCCATAGTACATTGCTTTAAGATCTGAAGATTGAAAGGTGGACTAGAAGGCGATGAGCAATAAGCACACGACTACATAGTATTTAATGATCTATATGTTGAGTTTTACATTGTCGAATTTAAAATTATTTAGATTCGATGGTGTCAAACCCATTTATAACATTAAATGCTTTGTACCCAAATCCTTATTAATTGCCCTAGAAAACTTGAACGACGTGGCTAGGGGGATTTGAATAGAATGGTGTGAAAACCCATAAATGGTGGTTTGAAGATATGGAGGTATACAACAATTGAAATCATATGAAGTTACACCGAAGATAAAGTCAACGTGTGGGTTACTGTCATTGTAATGGATAATTTGTTACCTTGAAATAGTGGGTTCTATATTCTATGCCATTGTTATCAAGTTATATTTAAGTTGTAGGTGTTTTTTATATGGAAAAAATTGTGGCACCCACCATCACATGGTTCAACAATGAATCTAAGGCTTGCACAATCGAAACGATAAGGTAGTGGTGTATTCACATAATAAAGATTGACACAATTTGCAGCCATGGGAGTTTAAATTACCACCACTATAATAACGAAAGTGATAGCAAATAGCAGATAAGTTATGTAGTTATTGGTGGTTGATCAAAATGTTGCATGAGATGGGAATTGAAATAGTGAGGCTAGAATCCAAACTCTAAAAAGATTGTCAAAGCCAAAGGGCTTATTGACTTGCACTAATTGTGGCTTGATACTTTGTTTCTTCTTAATAAAGAGCAAGGGTGTGTTGCTTCTTACAAATCCAAGTGATAGAACCATAACCAAGATTGAAAACATACTCTACAATATACTTCTAATCAAAAGGGTTTCCAACCTAATCAAAATTCGTGAAACCAACTATTAGCTCTCTGTAAACTTCGTTCGACTAAGAAATGAATGACAGAGGCAACCTACAAACCAACTTTGAGACCCGAAACTAGCCTTTTGGACCTGGAGAGGGCTCTCTCGGGAGACGTTGTCTCAATACAGGATATGGCTTTAAGCTGTCGGCTAGATTTAACACCTTTGAATGATAAATTCTGGTTCTATTGGCAAAAGAGAGTAAGACATCGGGCTATGGAGTCGATTTAAGAAAACAATAGAAATAAATGACTTGGTGACTGAACTTGAGAGGATAAAGGCTAAGTAAACAACAGTTTTCAGTTTAAAATCGTTGTGTGTGGCGAGGGGAAAAACACATGAAGCAACTCAGAGCACCTCTGAGCATGAATTCAGAGTTAACTTAGAGGAAAGATGGTTTGTCTAAATGGCGTGAGTCCTAAGGCATTTTGCGATGAATCCTAGGTTTGAAATTATGTTCTGATTCAGACAGAAATAGATATGAATAAAGAAGACAGGAAGTATGTACACAAAGAAAGGAAACAATACATACAACTGCTACAATTAGAATCTTTTCATCAAAGCTTCAGGACTTTTGCATTAAATTTCGATCGAGCTCAAAATAGATTTTATAGTCACTGTCTACACTAGTTTTCCAACCAACCTGGCTTACATTGAAAGGATAAAATATATAGGCGAGGGCGTCACTTGGGTTGCCCTGCTCTCTAGCTACTATCCCTGGAATTTAGGAAAATTGAGTGTTCTTTGTTAGAATGACTTTTCATATGACGCCTTCCCAGAAATAGAAAACAATTGTATTCGATCGCATCATAACCACTTGTCTTTGCCACGGGGGTTCGGTTATCAACAAGATCTCACCATGGGGAGAGTGATGTGTCAATGTCTTCCTATGATAAGGTATCTAAACAATCAAGTGCTTTGTCGGACTCTCACTATCCACTGTAACGACCCTGATTTCTGTCGCGTGCTCATTTGCTGGGGTGTGTGCGTGGCGACTGACTGCGAACTATCTCAGTCATTACCAAAAAGACAAAATCGTCCAAGGGTGATGCTTTCTTCAAAAATTTCAAAATCCACACCACGTGTGAGAATACTAGAGTGGACTCAGCTAATCATGTTTCTCATGCGCGCTAGCAAGAGCTGCGCGGACTTTCTCCTCGGTCGTTTCACATCCTCTGAAGTGCTTCGCATTCCTTTCTTCCAACATCCTCTATGTTTCACGTAGCTATACGATTGTATCTTGTGCTTCCCTGAGCTATCTCTTGAGCCACGTCACATTTCCTTCGTGGCCTTGTGATTCTGACACTTCAAGGGTCTTCGTTGCTAACTGTTGTATTAATTCCCTATTTTCATAGTAAAGCTCGGTGATAGCGAGCTGCAATTTCTTCAACTACTGATACGACTCTTGAACATTTGTTCCTTCAACATCTGTCCTCGTCGATCTCCTCCAACTTTCTCGACTTGTACCTTTGACAGGTTCCAGCCGAATGGCGCGCATAAGCAATTCTTCGGCAGCCGACTTTGCGCATGGTTCGCTTGGGACTTGGGTTTCACTAGCTTCCTTGTTCTTCTTTATCCTGCCTCTTCTCCGGGGTATTTGTTGTTGGGAGGAAAGGGCTTCCAACGTCCTTCCTTCCTACGCAACATTTCCTGCCCAAGCCTTCGCGCAGTGTGATATTATCCTTTCCGCGGGTAGGGGGAAATCTCCCTTTGGATCCTTGGGAATTCCTATTGTGAGCAAGAACGAATCCCATTTGCTTCCCGCCCGTTTTAATTCCTCAACTACCAACAATTTAATCAGTGAGATGTGAGAGAGTTTCCTTTTCGATTGATCCACTTCAGCCTGGGCGTTGTCTGCCATCTCTCGGAGGTTCTGGTGTAAGAAAAAGGGTATATTTAATGGTCTCCTTCCCGTGAAGTGTTAGAATATAAGTGGATGTGCTCATTTTACCATTGACAATACCCTTGTCACCCAACCATAGGCCAAAGACACCCTCCGAGCACCTTAACCTTGACAGAGAATCACTCTGGAAGTAAACCCTAGGCTAGATAGCCAAACAAAGGGTAGCACACCTTTCCCCAAGGATAGTGCATCACAAGAGCTGATCATATAGTCCAAACCCTAGCCAAGAGATAGTCCAAGTGTAATGGCTAGTTGTGACAGCTGCAACAACAACTCTCCTCCAAACCTGCGCAGAAATTGGGCAACTGCAGTGCGCACAAGTGTTGCTCTGCAATTCTGAGACTGCCTGCCAGAATGAGAACTAGCCTCATGTATTTATACTAATTTTGGCTAACTGCCTGGGTCGACTTCTCATTCTGGGTATCTGTCTATTCAGTATATATTATTATTTATGGCTAACTTCTTCTCTTGGAGGCTAATAACCTAATATAAATTATCTTCTTGAGCCGACAAGTCTTCTAGGGTTATTAGTCAACTCATTAGGGTTTCTTCTTGCTTCCCAGAGTATTCTATCCTTGTCAAGTTTACACATGGAGGTAAATACCTCCCGCAGCTACCATAATATCAGCACTCCCTCCTAGCTAGGGAGGTATTATAGGTAATGGTCTTGACCACAAAAACATACCATTCACCCGGTAGCATCAACATAGTTGTATAGACTAGATCATGACTAGATCATGAGCACCATCATCATCATCAGTGTCATCAGCTACATCATCTCTTGAAACCATACTCTATCTGAGTAATCAGACATGATGCTCACTCCACAGAGTGATACAAGAGCCATTCTTCTAATCTAGAAGAGTAAATGTTTTGAACCATTTTCCGTCTGGGAAATCTATGTCCTTTGATTATCCATCCAATAATGTTGATAGTCTTCAAGGCAATCAAAACAAAATAGAACACAACTGTGTCTATCCATAGTAGTACATAACTACAATCCAGTGCTACACTACCACACCAAGTAACACACAAGTACTTGATCAACAACATATAGTCATAAACAATGGAACATATCCACCACAATAGTATACATCTACTGTCATATAGTATTCATAACAATCATCTGATATCAACCTGCACAGAAACAATGTTATGATATAAATTGAATCATCTGGGTCAATATTTCACTCATATCTGTGAGATCTGAAAGAATATCTACCCTCAGAGTAGAACAATGAGATATCTGGACTATTCTTCTTAAGCAAGGAAGAATAACTGTCCTATTTTTTGAACGTGGACCATTCCCCACCCTAGGCCATTCTTCCTACACTAATCAAAGTGCACCCTGGAGAGAATTTATAAACCCTAAGGAATGTATGTCCTTGATTGTTGAGCCTGGACCATTCCCCACCCTGGGCCATTCTTCCTACACTAATCAAAGGGTGCACCACGGAGGAATGTATAAACCCTAAGGAATGGATTGTCGGGACCATTTCCTCTGTTAACCAAAGGAGGAAAGATTGTTCTGTATCAACCTCCAAAGCGAACCATTCCTCATGTTAACCACAATGAAAATGGATTGTCCGATGGGGTGGGCCGGTCTTCTTGAGTAACCCTCAAGAAAAGAGACTACCCTAGACCACTCCATGTTAACCACAATGGGAAGTCCTTGTCTATGATACATCGACAATGCGGACCATTTCCCTGGTAACCACAATGGGAAATCATTGTCCCGTCAATCTCAATCCACTTTCGAGCAGGAGAATCTGTCAAGATGGACTATTTTTTCAATGAATGTCTTCAATAATGTTTTAGTGCTCCTCCCAAACTGAGAGTCATCTCTTCCTTTTTTCAATAAGGAATTTGTCTCCACGAGCTCGAGCGATGCATAAACTCTTTCATCTTGAATATAAGATTTACCAAAATGTTTACCTATCTGCTCGGCATCTGTGGAGATATGTATTTGGAGAACCACTTTCTCCTCTCCGGACTTCATCACAGATTATATGATGCTTGATTTCAAATGTACTTTAGTGCGGTTACTGATTTTACAGTGAGAGGCTTCGTGAACAATGGGGTATATCATAGTTGGAAGCTGGAACATATCCATGTGGCACTTCTTACGTCATCATGGATCTGATCTCTTGAGTAATCATCTTGATACAATATATTATTTGTTATGAAGATCTTCCTGCTAACCACATTTGTGCGGAGGGTTCTCCAGTTGTCTTCTTCTATGCATGCAAGGGTCTCTTTCTGGTATGCCTCAAATTATTGAGGTTGCTCTTCATACGCTCTTTATTCAATTTCTCACAGAGAACATTCTTTGCATTCATTTGATGTAGAACTCCAACTCATGGATATTTGCGGATGATATAATGACTCATGTAGAGATAATAATGCGGTGTATTGGAGCAGTAATCATCATAGTCTTCTCCCTCCATGCAGGAGAACCTCTATTTCTAGATCTTGCAAATGCTTCCATTCATAACTCTTTCCTTCTGCTTGTTCTTCATCAGAAACAGAGTTTGGAGTTCTCTGCTTGATTGCTTTTATTAGTTCATATCGGGCTAATAATCTTGTGATTCTTAATATAATATTTGGTTCTTAAAGCTTCTCTTTCTTTTCTTGGAATCTTCCTGTTCTTCATGTTTTCTCTAGCTCTTGGGTCCCATGGAGTTCTTATAGATTCCATTTCTTTCTTTCATCCTTAGGATCCCATGGAGTTTCTTATAGATTCCATGCCCTAAAGATTCCATTTCTTTCTTTCATCATAGGATCACGGATGTGGATGGACAACCAGGGATCTTTTAAGGCTTCTCTTCGAAGAAGACTTCTTTTGCGATTCAACTGAACTCGTATTTTCTTCCATGGCTGCTACCATGGATATATACTTCATCATTAGCTCCCTCCTAATCCTTGGATATATACCAAGGATTATCTCCCTCCCAATCCTTGCTTCATGTATGAGTGCATATAATCGGCTCCCTCCATCTAACAGAGTCCATGCTTCCGTCTGCACCCTTATTGCCTTCTGCAATATATAATTGGCTCTCTCTGTCTAACAGAGTCCACGCTTTTGTCTTATTGTCTTCTACAAAAACATTATAAGTCCTTCTCTGACTTCTTTCTGTCTTTTCTTGTTCTGAGTATCTTCATGATTGATTCGGCGTATTTCATCCTTTCATGTGTATTATCTTTAGATATCAATCCTTATCTTGTTGTTCTTCCATAGGTATAGTTCTTCTTGGAATAAATTATCTTTCAAGGTATAGATATACAAGATATGTACAGAGACGATACAAACAAGATATGTACAAGAAACAATAAGAGTATTGTTACCTTTAGAAGAAGAAGTCTCTTCCATCCTGCTTAGTCTTGTTTGTAGGTTCCTTTTCTTCGGCAACTGATGCTTCATGTTTTTCCTTCCTTTTCTCGAGACAATTATTCTTGTAGTGACCATACTTTCGACAGTTGAAGCATTGTATTTCTGAAATGTATTTCTCTTGATTTAGCTTCCTCCTTGAGACAAACTTCCTTTTGTTCCTAAAGTTCTTGAATCTTTTTGTGAAGACTTGATCATCATACTTCTTTTGAGGTTTCTCTTTTGCATTGATCCTTGATTCTTCTTGAGCACAACAAGTCCAAAGTTCCTCAAATGTCAGATACTCCTTTCTTGTGCTCATGCTTGCGGAAAATGCATCCCACGTCTTGGGAAGACCATTGAGTACTATGTTTACCAATTCCTTCTCTGAAATGATCTCTTCAATAGCTTGTAGTTGATCTCTTAACTGAGAGATTCTCACAAAGTATGATGTTATGATGTCATCATCATTCATCTTCATGTCATAAAGCTCATTCTTCAGACTCATGACTTGTCCTTGATGTTTCTGACTGAGAAGAGGTTTGTTAGGGAATCGTACATCTTCTTCGATGTGTCAAGATGAGAGATGTAGGGTATCAAGTAGTCTTTTACAGAGTCCACTATGATACTCATGGCATTGATGTCACCGTCTTTGAACTTCTCCATAATTGTAACGTTCTGTGGTTCCTTCTCTTTTTCTTCTTCAAACTCTGGTTTCACGATATCCAATACTTTATTCTTGGAAAGGATGAGTTCAATCCTTGTCTTCCAAGCTCTAAAATTAGAGGCTCCATCTAAATTTTTCTCTGAGTTCATAGAATAAGTCATGGCTTCTTTGACTTGGTCAAACCCTAGTTTTGACCAAAAACTCAAACTTCACGTCATGGTTTGTTGAGAGTATCAGGAGATGTGCTAGGCTAGAACGCACTAATATATCCGGAGATTAGGTCAATCCATTCACTTAAGGTGCCTCAACAAGAGGATTAGGGTTTCTTCAACTCCTCCTGCTAGTAACCCTAGCGGCAGTGTCTTGAAAGTTGCTTCTGCTAGTAACCCTAGTGGCAGTTCCTCAATGAGCTCAATATCCTAGCAACTATGTTTCCTTCTAGTGTTTAGACTGAATGAAGGAGGTGTGGACCCATAACATGTTATAATATAAGTGGATGTGCTCATTTTACCATTGACAATACCCTTATCACCCAACCATAGGCTGAAGCCACCCTCCGAGCACCTTAACCTTGACAGAGAATCACTCCGGAAGAAAACCCTAGGATAGATAACCAAACAAAGGGTAGTGCACCTTTCCCCAAGGATAGCGCATCACAAGATCTGATCAGATAGTCCAAACCCTAGCCGAGAGATGGTCCAAGCGTAACTGTTAGCTGCAGCAACTGCAACAACAACTCTCCTCCAAACCTGCGTAGAAACTGGGCAACTGCAGTGTGCACAAGTGTTGCTCTGCAATTCTGAGACTGCCTGCTAGAATGAGAACTAACCTCCTGTATTTATACTAATTCTGGCTAACTGCTTGGGCCGACTTCTCATTCTAGGTATCTATCTATTCAGTATATATTATTATTTCTGGACGACTTCTTCTCTTGGAGGCTAATAACCTAATATAAATTATCTTCTTGAGCCGACAAGTCTTCTAGAGTTATTATCCAACTCATTAGGGTTTCTTCTTTCTTCCCAGAGTATTCTATCCTTGTCAGGTTTACACGTGGAGGTAAATACCTCCCGCAGCTACCATAATATCAACTTGAAGTGCATCAATAATCTAATGTGATGTGAATGTATTCTTTTGAACCTCCCTTCACAGGTGGAATATTTCTCGATTACTCCAAGTAGTTTCTGAAAAGGCTCTTGCAAATATCTACTCAGAACGTTTGTCTTGACTCTCCCACCTAAACAATCTTGCTTGATGAAGTCTTCATAGCATCGCACGTCCAAGGGCATGCCTTTAAACCACATTTAATCACGCAAAGGGATCTTTGTTGCGGTCGACAAAGTTTCCTCAGTTACCTGGAAAGTGACACTGAGATCACCGTGCGGGATCCGTCGAAACTGAGTGCGAATTGCTCAACTAGTCTCATATTGAATCCTTGAATTTTCCTGCAAAAGGCCATGCACCCGAACTTTTTGAAGGACGCTCTGACCTCCGGATCTTTGTTTATCAACGTCAAGTTTTGGGGCTCGGGCCCAACATTTCTGCCACTTCGCACGCCCTTCCTTTTGTTTTGAGAGGTTTCCATGGTGCAATGCGTATTTGTCCTGCGTGTGGTGGATTTAGCATGGGCCTAAGGAAGTAATCTTGATCAACCCGAGCTTGTGAGAAGAACTACAAAC
This sequence comes from Picea sitchensis, assembly GCA_010110895.2. Taxonomy (NCBI): domain Eukaryota; kingdom Viridiplantae; phylum Streptophyta; class Pinopsida; order Pinales; family Pinaceae; genus Picea; species Picea sitchensis. The sequence goes on along the minus strand of SNQJ01S0004599.1, from coordinate 194,647 downwards.
ATTGCATAACCTCGACTGGTGAAAAGAATGCATGCAGAACATCTGAACTTTATAACAGAGCGGGCGGGAGGTGGAAATGTGCCAGGGAACACTAAATTCATGGCGACTGGATGTTTTGAAACGAATTGAAAAAATTTCGTAGAACATTCGCGCGATGAGTACACTTCGGAGCATGTAAAGTACAGCTGATAAGGGTTGCAGGGCATACGTGGTACGAGAGCCGTGATTTTTCATTCTTCCATCTTTCATAATGAGTTGATGATGGTCACTACACTTTCTGATGCGACTTCTATTTAACAAATTGCCTCAACCCTCGGCACGTAAAAAGATTCCCTTTTCTGACAGGACCCGACTCTTTGGGAACAAACTCGTACCATTTACACATGTTTTGACTCTGATATCCCTTCCCAACTCCAAGGGCCAACCAACCACTTGTTGACTTTGACCCCTTTGTTGTTCAATACCCGACTTCACATGCTTTGACACACCAACCATGACTCGACTAAGACCGACCCTTACCAAAAGGAAAATGACGACGCTAACAGCTGGCTCCAACGGGGATGCTATCCTCCCAATGAGGTAGCAAAGAACACCAGACCAGGTGCCCAACCATTGGGCTTTATTCGACTTTCAAACACTAAAACACAAAAAACAAAAATGCAACCTAAACTTATTTACATAGTTTCTAACAAACTCAGGGCCTTCACTTCGGGCTTCAATTTTCTGCTGACAACTGACTTGAAAACGCCTATCTTGAAAATAAAATGACTATTTACAATGATATGTGACTTAAACGGACTTTATTGTACTATATAGTCTTTGAGGAACCTGTTGTTTATAGGACCCCAACCAACGCATTCTCCATTAAGATCTTCTAGAAAATAAGCGTTGTTCCCGCGATATGCACTGATTCTGAATGGACCTATCCAGAGATGATTGAACTTTTCGTGCTTTCCTTTATCTTCATTCCTTGCGTCCCATTTCAGCACCAGGTCCCCCATCTGAAAATCTTCCTTCTTAGAATGCTTATCGAAGGTTTTCTTCATCCTTTCCTGCTAGAGTTGTGATCGATTGTACACCTGCTCCCTCATCTGTTGCGTATGAATCAACTAATTTATCCTCCTTTTTGTGTCATCTGGCTCGACTTCCTGTTCCTACAACAACTTCCTGACGGGAAACCCCAGTGAGGTGGGGAAAACCACATCTGTGTTGTATACGATCTGGAATGTAGACATCGATATGGACTTCTTGGTAGCGACCATGTCCACCCATATCGCATAAATCATCTTTTTATGCCAGGCCTTCTTGTTGTCTTGCAGGAGTCTTTTGATGATCCTGGTCAAACTTTTATTTGACGATTCTGCTAACCTGTTTCCCTGCAGGTAATATGCTGTAGAATCTCCCAGGGTTATATTGTAATCCTGACAAAAAATTTCCATCTTCTTGGACTTGAATGTGGCCACGTTATYTGTTATGATCTTGATAGGGCATCTGAATATYGACAGGATGTTTGTCTCCAAAAAWTGAACGATGATTGCGTCAGTAGCCTACTTCGTTGGAATCGCTTCTATCCATTTCGTCAAGTAATCGGTGGCCGTGAGTATCCATCTATGATATGTCGAGGATGGCGGATGGATCTCCCCTATAAAATCCAATCCCCATTGCATGAAAGGTGCTTCGACCGAGATTTATTTCAGCGGCAGGGGATACATCTTTCTCCTTCCATAAAAAATATGACACTCATGGCAACTGGAAACTTCTTTTTAAACATCTATGAAGACGCTAGGCCAATATTAGCCTGCTCATACGATTTTGTGAGTAGTGGTTTTCTTGTAGTGATGTCCTCCGCAGTCACCTTTGTGGAATTCATCGATAGCTTGTTTCACATCATTTTCCAGTAAACAACTTAGTAATATCCCTCCTGGATCTTTCCAGTATAGTGAGTTATGCAATATGCAAAACTTAATAGCTTTGAGTTTTAAGAATCTGGCCTTGGTATTACTTAAACCCGGAGGGGTTTGCAGATTCCTCAACACATAGATGATGTCTATATACCATGGTGAATCAACGAGCTTTTGAGACACCTGCGCGGTTGTTTCTTCCTAAGGATTCTCTGACAGATCAATGATGAATTTGATTCTGAAAACGTCGCAGTCCAACTACACCATCATCTTTGCAAGGCCTTGACCCTTAATCAACTTCGTGGGCTTGATTTTGAGTTCATATTCCAACATGGCCACTATCCATTTACCCCTTCTTCCCTTAGGGTTAGGCTGAGTTAGGATATCCTTGACTGAGTTGCTAGGCACGTAAGTGATAACGTGGGAGTGTAATATGTATGTTCTGAACTCATTTAGGCATTTTACTAAGGCGTATGCTTGTTTCTTCATAATGTCGTACCTTAGTGGAGAGTCCCTCAACGTTCTGCTGAAATAGGCTATAGGTTTCTCAAAGTTTTGATCGTCTTTCTGTAAAATCACATCGACAATCGTATGCTTCGAGGCGAATGAAAACAAGATGAAGTCTTTCATGAATTCTGGGATGGCCAGCACGGGAGCTTTAGTTAGTTCTACTTTGATATCTTCAAATGATTTCCTAGATTCCTAGTTCCACTTAATCTCATTTCCCTTTCTCAGCATGCAGGTGATATGTATTATAATTTCGGCCAGGTTCAGGATGAATCTTCTCAAGATATTTACTTTTCCTAGGAAGGATTGCACCTCCTTCTTACTGAGCAGAGTGCCAATTTTAAGGATTCCTTCAACCCTGCTAAGGTATATCTTGATACCCTCTTTCAATATGATGTGCCCCAACAACTTCCCTTATTGTATCCCAAAATGTGACTTTTTTGGTTCAATGATATGCCGAATTTTCTGCATTTATAGAAAACTTTCTTCAGAGCCCGAGGTGTTGTTCATCGGAATTAGAGTATATCGTGATGTCATCCAGATAGATCATAATAAAATTGTCCTTTTCGTCAACAAATTCTATGTCCTCCCACTGGAAGGTAGCTTCGGCGTTCATCAAGTCGAAAGGCATATTGGAATACATGAACATTCCCCACGGTGTCGTAAAAGCCATCTTTTCCCTGTCATCTGGGTGTACCAGGATCTTATTGTAACCCGAAAAACCGTCCAACATGGAAATCTTCTGGGACCCCACTATCTTTTTCAGAATATAGTCCATTTTAGGGAGCGGGTAGTGGTCCTTGAGGGACACTTTGTTCAAGTTTCAAAAATCCACACACAATCTTATTTCGCCGCTCTTTTTTCTTACAGGCACCAAGTTGGCCACCCACTTCGAAAACCTTAAAGAAATGATAATTTTATCTTTGAAGAGTTTCTTTACCTCCTTTTCGATTAGTGGCAGCAGCAGGGGTTTATTCGTCTCAGCTTTTTTTTGAAGGGCCTCTAGTCTTCTTTGAGAGGAATGACGTGTTGAATCACCGTGGTCTCGTAAACCTTTAATTCATCATAACTCCACGTGAAAACATCGGGGAAATCCTTCATGAGCTTTATGTAATCTTGTTTGACCTTTGGACTGAGCGTTTTCAACAATTTGATTATTTTCCAGGTTCTCCTGAGTCCTGATGTTGCAATCTTCGACATCCTCATCGTTTGCAGTGATCTTGGGATTTCTAGCCACATCGTTTTCATCAAACATTCTTTCCAACGGAACTAGCCCCTTTGGGATGATGTTATTTTTCAGTTGCACTATGTCCCTTCCCACTATCTGGGTCTAGAAAGGGTTTTCATTACTATGCGCATCTGTGCTCCCATCTTCGTCGCAATAGCACTCGTCATCAATGTTTATGTTAGAAAACTCGTTGCTCATTTGGAGAAATCTCTCCACCTATTTGTCATCCTCAAACACCTGCCAATATTTAATATTATCAGGCACCGTCAGCCTGTGTTTGACTTCGGTCTCGTATTTTCTGTTGGGAAAGATGGGAATTTTAAAAAATGAGGCTGAGGTGGCCAATGCATCGGTGATCTGATTTCCCCCCCTCAGGATAGCTGATAGAATATACTCCGAGAATTCTTCGAGGAGGTCCAGCACCAAGTTCCTGTACACTCTCAGCCTAGGGTGTTTGGATTGATATATGCCTTTCACTTGGTTTATAACCATCTCAGATTCCCCATGCACTGCTATTCTATTTGCGCCCAATTCTTTCAAAACCTTCAAGCCTAAGATCAGTGCCTCATACTCAGCCATGTTATTTGTATAGTTGAAAGCGAGCTTGTATGAGAAGAATTTTGTGCCCACATTGGGAGGAATTATCCATACACCGGCCCCTGCCCCTTCTTTGCTGACAACACCATCGAAACTCATGTTCCACATCTTGTTCTCCATGCGGTTCCTCAGATCGGCACACTTTGTTGCTCGTCAAGCGGCTTTATCATCGACGGTCATGACGGTTGTCGACTCTTCCCCTTCAAAGATCAGGTCATTGTAGAATATGGAGGAGTTGACCTCAGTGTCAACGCAGTATATAGGATGGTTATTTAGCTATGTCTTACTGCTTACCATGAAATTCAGTAGTACTTCTCTATATAACCATCTCTCCTGGCCAAAGACAGGAATGGTAGCGTACGACGTGTCCATTTGTAGAGTTCCCTTTAATTTCGCAACCCACGACCTGGATAACAACATGCCAAACTTAGGGGGTATATCGGCCATGACCACGTCCATGACCATGTTCTATGAAGGAATTTGGTCCAACGACATGACCAATTCTTTGATGAGACCCAAACATTTGAATTTCCTCGAATCGAAAGAAAAGAGGTCCTTATAGGGCCCGGTGATGTCCAAACCCAACTCGTCCATGATCACCTTTGGCATGAGGTTGTGCGACGCGCCTGAATCCATCATGGAGGGTCATGTCATGGACCTTGAGACTGTCATAGAATGGGGGAACGCCCTCAGTATCACTTGTCTCCTCTACACACTGACCAAATAAAATAACAGAGTGATCGTCCTGGACGTTCAAAGTGTCGAGGGTTTCTCCCATTTTTAGCATTTTAATAATATGCTCTCGATACTCACCCTTTTTGATAAGTTCATTGAATGGGACAAAGATTTTGATCTTGGCCATTTCATTCTCAAAGTTAAATGGGGAGAGACCTTTTCTACCTCTTTTCCATGTGTTTCTTGACTTGTCTCTGGCGCTTTCTTCGGGGCCTCCTCCTTTGAATTTTCCTTCTCAGCTGCATCCTTGGTCGGGTTGTTTGGTTTTGGGCGACTTGTGGAAGGGGTATCTGCCAGAGGTTTCATTATGGGATTCGTCTACTGAGGTTCGATAGGTGCCTTCTTTCTCCTAAGGTTGTATTGTTTCTGAAATTGCATGATGGTGTTGTGATAACCTTTCCTAAATTCTTGTTTTTCCCAGGCAAGTGTGTCGTCTGTCTCCAGCATAATATCACCATTTTTTCCAATGTATTGATCATGTTCTCCCTTCGTCAAAAACACGCACGTGTCCTTGTCATCACAACAATGCATTTGGTATTGGAACATCTGATCGAAATCCTCGTCTGCATAATTATTTTGAAACGAAGGCCTTGTTTGTTGGTCACCCCGGTCTCTCTGCTCCCTCTGGCTGATTTGAGGGACCTGACCCCTTCTGAGGTTCTGATTTCTGGGTTGAGTGTCATGTTGTTCTCGGGTGGCAGGTTTGTTTCCCATGGACATTCGTTCCATCAGTTTCTCCATCATCTTCATCATCAAGTCAATTTTTTCATCCGAGGACCGAGATGTCGATGGATGTGCATCCCCTTGGGGTTTATTATCACCTATGTTGAATCTTTGTTTGATCTTCCCCAATGCCATCAGGTTTACCTCAACTTATATTTCATCTCTCATCATGGCATCTATATTTGTTGATCTTCTTTCTCTCAACAGCAAGGTGAAATCACTGTCCAAGGAATCGACTTGTCATAACTGCACAACCCCGGGAGGTGGTTGGACTTCTGCAAGAATTGAGTTGTAAACCCTCATGAAAAGAGTTGAGAATTCTTGCACCATATCCTCCGACGCCCTCTTCATGTTATTGTACTGTGTCAACAACTGCAAGGGGTTCTTCTTGTCTCCCCATCTAGTAATGAAAGACGTTTCAAATGCAACAAAGTCTTGTATGCTTGTTGCTGGGAGGGATTTGAACCACTTCCTCGCCTCCCCCGAAAGACTCTGCGTGAACAACCTCATTTTCGTGTCTGCATAGTATACCTCCTCTAGGTCGATGAAATCATTGAACCAATCCAGATGCTTTTGGGCTGAAACGTTCCCTTCAGCATCATAGAGCTTGATCCTCTGGTTGTAATTCTGGGGCAAATCGTGCAGTTGGGATGGTAGAATGAGGGGGGGAAATCTGACAGCCATGGATATAGGAGGGTTAGGGATTTGGGGGATGTTCTTAGGTATCAGATCTTGAAACCTCTTCTGGTCAAAGACTATATCGTCCAAACAGGTTTCCGACTTAGACCTGAACAGGGTTTGCTCAAAAAGAGCATTAAACTCAAGGTCGCCAATGCTTTACATGTCGTATTTGGGTAACGAAAGGATTCTATATAGGTAATAGAATGGGTCTGACGCTTGCTCCCTAGTCCTTTGCAAAAGTTTCTCAGGATCGCACATAGGCTCTACAAGGTTTGGGTCAGGATTTTCTCTGGTATAGATCGTCTTCGGAACAAGGGTTCCTGAATCACACTACTTTGAGCTACTGGTATTTTTTATTGGAGTCACCAGGGTAAAGGTTTCAGCCAATATAGATGTTTGTCCCTTTGTTACCCTTAGGGGTCAAAACTATAACTTTAGTTGTTCTCCCAGGGAAAAATTATTCAATTCCGTCCCTGGCAACAGCGCCAGAATGTTATCTCTCTGTAAACTCCATTCGACTGAGAAATGAATGACAGAGGAAAACTACAAACCAACTTTGAGACCTGAAACTATCCTTTTGGACCTGGAGTGGGCTCTCTCAGGAGACATTGTCTCAGTACAGGATATGGATTTAAGTTGTCGGCTAGATTTAACATCTTTGAATGATAAGTTCTAGTTCTATTGGCGAAAGAGAATAAGACCTTGGGCTATGGAGTCGATTTAATAAAACAATAGAAACAAATGACTTGGTGAATGAACTTGAGAGGATAAAGGCTAAGTAAGAAACAATTTTTAGTTTAAAATCGTTGTGTGTGGCGAGGGGAAAAACACATGAAGCAACTCGCAGCACCACTAAGGATGAATTCAGAGTTAACTTAGAGGAAAGACGGTTTGTATAAATGGCATGAATCCTAGGGCGTTGCACGACAAATCCTAGGTTCGAAATTATGTTCCAATTCAGACATAAATAGATATGAATAAAGAAGACAGGAAGTATGTACGCAAAGAAAGGAAACAATACATCCAACTGCTACAATTAGAATCTTTTCATCAAAGCTTCAAGACTTTTGCATTAAATTTTGATTGAGCTCAAACTACATTCGATAGTCATTGTCTACACTAGTTTACAAACCAACCTGGCTTACATTGAAAGGATACAATATATAGGAGAGGG
>SNQJ01S0004599.1:158928-186114 GCA_010110895.2 Picea sitchensis | reverse complement strand
GGTGTGATATTATCCTTTCCACGGGCGGGGGGAAATCTCCCTTTGGATCCTTGGGAATGCCTATTGTGAGCAAGAATGAATCCCAGTTTCTTTCCACCCATTTTAATTCATCAACTACCAGCAATTTAATCAGCGAGATGTGAGAGAGTTTCCTTTTCGATTGATCCACTTCAGCTTGGGTGTTGTTTGCCATCTCTCAGAGGTTCTGGTGTAATAAAAAGGGTATATTTAATGGTCTCCTTCATGTGAAGTGCATCAACAATCTAATGTGATGAGAATGTATTATGTCGAGCCTCCCTTCACAGGTGAAATATTTCCTGATTACTCCAAGTGGTTTCTGAAAAGGCTCTTGCAAATATCTACTCGGAATGCCTGTCTCGACTCTCCCACCTAGACAACATCGCTTGATGAAGTCTTCATAGCATCGCGCATCCAAGGGAATTCCTTTAAACCACCTTTCGTCGCGCAAAGGGATCTTTGTTGCGCTCGACAGAGTTTTGTCAGTTACCTGGAAAGTGACACCCGAGATCACCATGTGGGATCCATTGAAACTGAGTTTGAACTGCTCAACTAGTCTCATATTGAATCCTTGAATTTTCCTGCAAAAGGCCATGAAACCGAACTATTCGAAGGATGCTCTGACCTCCGGATCTTCATTTATCAACGTCACATTTTTGGGCTCGGGCCCAACGTTTCTGCCACTTCGCGCGCCCTTCCTTATGTTTTGGTAGGTTGCCATGGTGCAACAAGTATTTGTCCTGCGCGCGGTGGATTTGGCACGGGCCTAAGGTAGTAATCTTGATCAAACCAGGCTTGCGAGAAGAACTACAAACAATGCATAACCTCGACTGGTGAACATAATTCATGCAGAACATTTGAACTTTATAACAGAGCGGGTGAGAGATGGAAACATGCCAAGGAACATTGAATTCATGGCGACTAGATGTTTTGAAACGAACTGAAGATTTTCTATAGCACATCCGCTCAACGAGTACACTTTGGAGCATGTAAAGTACAACTGATAAAGGCATACGTGGTACGAGTGCTGTGATTTTTCATTCTTCCATCTTTCATAATGAGATGATGATGGTCACTGCACTTCCCGACACAACTTCTATTTAACAACTTGCCTTGACCCTCGGCACATAAAAAACTTCCCTTTTCTAACAAGACCCAACTCTTTAGGAACAGACTCATACCATTTACATATGTTTTGACTCTGACATCCCTTCCCGACTCCAAGGGCCAACCAACCACTTGCTGACTTCAACCCCTTTGTTGTTTAGTACCCGACTTCACATGCTTTAGCACACATACCATGACTCGATTAAGATTGACCCTTACTAAAAGGAAAATGATGGCGCTAACACCAACCAACAAAGGAGTCAGCCCCTTGAACTGTGGTGTATCATAAATTGAATTTTGTACCCTCGCTATAATGAAGTATCATCTTCACTACTTTCTAATGGTTGTCATGGGGCGTTTGCATACATCGGGAAACAAGACCAACATCAAAGAAAATATCAAGACGAGCATGAGTCAAATACAAAGAGCTACCAATTAACTACAACACATAGCATACACTTTGGTGTAGTACATATGGCAACAAATTTGACTCCAGATTGGAAGGGAGATGAAGATGGCTTACAATATTTCGTGTGAAAGAAATGAAGAAGGTCACATGCATACTTAAGTTGGGAAAGAGAAATCCATTCCTTGGATTGCAAGATTTGGCGGCCAACTAAATAATACAAATGTCCTAAGTTTGTCATTTCAATTTTTTTCTTAAGGCTAGGTTTCACATGGATTTAAAGTTTGGGGTCACTACCACTAAGGATAAGATCATCAACATAGAGAACAAGTATTATGAGATGGTTACACATTTCATTTGTATAGACATCGGGGTTAGAATGACATCTAGAAAAGTTGGTTTCAAGAAAAAGACTATCCTTTTTAGCATACCAAGCCTGAAGAGCTTTCTTAAGGCCATAGAAAGATTTCTTAAGGTGACAAACAAGGCTTGAGTCATTCTAAACATAGCCAGGAGGTTGTTTCATATAATTTTTGTTTTTGTAAATTGCCCATGCAAGAAGGCGTATTTAACATCCATTTGATAGACCTCCCATTCATATGAAGTGGCAAGGGCTAGAGAAAGACAGATAGAATTTATTTGGGCTATAGGGGAAAAGGTTTCAGTATAGTCAATTCCTTCTACCTGAGAAATCCTTTGGCAATTAATCTAGCCTTATGAATCTGAACAATTCCATCTAATGTGTGCTATACACCCATTTACATTTGACAAGTTTTCTTCCTTTTGGAAGAGGTATAATATCCCAAGAATCATTCTCCATTAAGGAATTATATTCTTCATTCATTGTTGCACCCCAATATGGATGGATAGAAGCTTCTACAAATTTTTCAAGACTATGAGTCTTTGAAACTTGAGACAAAAAAGAGGAGGCTCGTTGGAACTTTGAACATGCATAACATTGATCTAAGGCGTCATTGGTAAGATCACCAACCACTTCTTGTGTTGTACAGACCCATCTAAGAAGTTGTGGTGCTAGTTAATTGGAGGAGGGTAACCAAGCAGAGGTGGATTTTCATCCTCACTATCATCATATAAAGAATAAACTAGAATAGGAATATTAACAGAAAAGTTGGGAATAGATAATGGCATATTTGTTGAAGATGTCTCATTGATCAAAGATCGAATAAACGTTAAATTATGCATGCAAACTAAGAGACTTTCATCAAACTTGACATCTCTTCTAATAATAATTTCATTTGAATGAGGTTGAAGAAGTCTATAACCTTTTACATCTTTAGAATATCTAACAAAAATGAAATTCTAACTCTTAGGCTATGTTATCACACAATTTGTACTTATCCAAGCCCAAGACAAGTGAATCAAATTAGCGTAACTACAGGATAACCCACCATTGTCACCTTAGTAAGAAATCCCAACGTTCTAGGGATGTATGAGGTCTATCTCAGGGGAGGCATCCCCGATAACCTCAAGGGATCAGATAGGAAGGATGTAGACAAGTTTGGAGGTCCCTCTCACCGATTACCTATGTCAAAAGTTCTATGTATGTGAAATTGAGCCAAAGGAAGAAATTTGGGTACCTGCCTGGAAGAAGAACAATTGCATCATATATATAGTGATTTACAAGTACCAATATGATAATATCACCTCAAAAAATAGTAGATAACATAAATATATGGTGTTTGATGTAAAATTGTAGCTAGATGACAATTTATAACATCAATTAGTATTTTGTAACAACCACAAGAAATACATATCGGAATTGCATGAAAAGATAGTGAAAAATCATCATTTATCCAATAGATCAATTAGCACTTGCTCCAAGCAATTTATGAGTATGTCAGCTATGAATTAGAGTGAATTACGCAAAAAAATGAAGAAAATTAAATGGTTGTAGAAAAGATTTGCAACAACAACAAATTAGTTAGTGAATTAGGCTAAACTAAGGTTAGAAAAAGTTAGTAAAATATTTAGAGAATAGAGTTTGAGAGTTTGTTTGATCAATTTCTGCATATGAGAGCAATGATACTAGTGCCTTTTGGGGATATGTATTCATTTATAACAACAATATAACTTGGATAAATAATGATGATAATAATGTCCAAAGGATGATCAGAAAAAGTTTGAGGTGCTAGCACCTTAGGGCCTCAAGCTTCAAGTCTCAAAAGATGAATTTTGCTAGAGAACAAGCTCTTTTGGGCTCTAGCGAATTCTTCTTTTTCCTTAGACTCTTGAAATATATAGCAACAAGTTTCTAAAACAAGAATACTAAAGTGCTAGCACTTTATGTCTTTATGAGCCTACTCTAGACAAGATTCTCTTAACAATTTAAAGGGTGGAAAGATCTGGAGAGAGGGGGAAGCACCTTATGCTCCTCTCCTAGGGTTTTAGACAAGCAATATCAAAATTTCCAATATGAACAAGTAAAATTTACCATAATTTTTCAATGCATGAGATGAAATTACATATTTTACTTACTTCACCAAGAATAATCAAGCATAAAACCCTAGTTGCAGAAATTTTCCACCAAAATGAGCCAAGAGACATCCAAAGCAAGTCCTCCAAGAGATAACGCACTAGTAAAATCAACCAATGTTTCCAATAGGGTGAAAATTACAAATCCAATCCTCTTGTGTGAGGAACAATTTTGATAAAAATGAAATTCCAAGAGGTGTATTTATATCGCCTCTTTGGCCTAAAATGTCAACTTTAAAATATAATAGGGCCGACCTCAATAATTTTCCCTTATAATTACAAAATTCAAATTTTACATAAAGTAACCCTAAAAAGGGTGACATCATCCCTTTCTAGGGTGACGATATGCTCCATCAAGGTGATGTTGAGGTGGAAGTGTGTAATTCTAGGCCTTCAAAGGTCGTCCATCATGTCACACGTTCCAAAACATCACATGATAACCCTCCTCTATCAAACCCTAGTTTTCTCCATGACGTCATGAGCTAAGTAGTTGACATTCAAGCCTCTAAAGGATAACATTTAGGTGGAAAGAGGTGGGAGCTCGTCTCCTATCCATGCTAGAGTGCCTTGAAAGGCAAATACCTCCTTCTTCAATGTGCAAATGGTGATCACAAGCTTGCCCTAGACGTGGGGTCTAGGACCCATCCTTGGACTCCAAAGCCCTCATGAAGGTCTGAACACAACCATCTCCTCATGAATACATGTCCACTGAGAAAGGTCCTACAAAGACAAACATATGTGCTCTCCAAGGGGCCATAAGTCACAAGAATCATGCCAAGTAAGCCACATCTAATAACGGAACCACCCAAACATGTGCATCAAACCCCCCTTTTCAAACTAAACAAATTCTCAAAGACCTTATAGAATTTGTCAAATTTAGGTGTGGGAGGGGTGTCAAGCCATCCTATTCGGTCCATCAATCCTCAAGTCAAAGGTGTTTCCCAAGGAAAACCTATCTAAGTCCTGTGTGAGTATGAGGTGGAGTGGGGTAATATTTCTGGGTATGGGGTTTCATGACATACAAGGGCTCGTATTGTCTCATTTATAGGTGCCTTTGTTGAGGGATAGCCACATCCTTTTCCTCTTTTTGTTTTTAAAACATATTTTTTCCAAGCCCTTTATTAGCCATTTATTTTGCATGTGTTTCCAAGTTGAAGACAATAAGGGGGAGTCAAAGGAAATACATAGCCCACATACACTCTAACTTGGTTTTCATGCTTTTCCAAGTTGAAGACAATAAGGGGCACTATAAGGAAATGCATAGCCCACATACGCTCTACCTTGGTTTGCATGATTGATTTGTTAGTTATTTATTTTATGGATCCCTCATTTTTTGAGAAGTGTTTAATTGTTCTCAGGATCCCTGAGAGAGATTTTAATGCATGATGTTTTTTGCGAAGGAACCTCCAAGCCTAATGGCCCCTTCTTCCCATGAAATGAGATACATGCCCTTCTTGGGTCAATAAGCCCAAAAACCCAAAAGATGAGGAGACGAAATGGAAGAAGCATGGAAAGTGATAAGTATGATCATGAATGGTATGATGACTCTTCAAGGAACCCCCCAATAGCACCCCATTATTGAGGGTGACCAACTTGCTAGGACATAATGACACCCACAAAGGTTAAATAAGGAAAAGGGTATAATTTCCAAGAAAATGTTATCTAATCAAGAAAGGATTCTTAGCAACATATTCAAATGTTTCAATTATCAAAGTGACACTTACCATGAAACCAGACTTATACCTCATGAAGCAAGACTTGTTGTCCTCTAGGGCCAGGATAGTGTGATGGATTTTGCTCGGTTTTTGGTGATGATCGATGGTGCAAGTCAATATAGGAGGGGCATTGTGGGGATCTGCTAGTCAATATGGCTTTCGACACTTAATGTATGCTAGCTATGGGACTCAAGACATGATCTCCTTAGTTACCCCTGGGCTGAGGGAGGTAACAAGCTATAATGATTTCCTTTTCTCATCAGGAATGTGATTCCATGGTTCACTACGAAACCCATGAAAGTGGATTACATTTAACTTAATGTTACTCCATGATTCTTCCAATATTATATATTTTAAATCCTTTATGGGAGAACAATTAACTATGTAATTTACACAATTAATGGTTTCCACCCAAACATGAGGACCTAATCCCTATGATTGGATCATACAATTTGCATTTTCTTTTAATGTGCAATTCTTTTTCTCAACAACACCATTTTTTGTGGTGTATATGGAATAGTATGGTGCATTTGAATGCCTTGTGCAGTTGTAAATTTGTTCTTAACATATTCACCTACATTATATGTTCTTAACTTTTGAAGTTGATTTTCATATTGTTTTGATACAAGGGCCTTGTAGGCCAAGGACATGTCAAAAACTTCACTTTTAAGTTTTAATAAATAAACCTAAGTGCATCTAGAGAAGTCATCAATTAAAATTAAGTACTACTTGAACTCATACAAAGAAGTAGAAGGAAGTGGACCACACAAATCACTATGAACAAGTTGCAAGGGTACTGAGTTCCAAGAGGCACATTTATCAAAACTATCTCGATGATGTTTTCCTAGAACACAACGATAACAAACGTTGTCTTGGTAAGAAACAAGAGGAAGACTAGTCGCCATCATTTGATTACCTAGTTGCTACAATGAGCTATAATTTAGATGAACAAATTGTGCATGCCTAAGTTTGTTCATGTTATCACTATGATCAATAAAAACAAATGGAAGAGATGATAACCCAAAGTTGTCAAATTTGTACAACCTTGTAATATCATCAACAATTCATGTTGCTAGGGCATGCTTAGAATATTTTAAATCCTTGATTACAACTTGGTAAGGTGAAAATTCTAATGTTTTATCTTCCCCTTGATGAGTCATTTGATACATTGATAGAAGGTTGTAGGAAAGACTTGGAATACATAATACATCATTAAATTGACCATCATCTCATTGAATCATTCCAAACCCTATAACACTAAGAGATCTATCATCACCAACAACTATTTGTTTTGTATTACATTCATTAAGAGTAGAAAATATGGCTTTATCGTTAGCCATATAATAAGATTCTCCAAAATCGATAATCCACTCATTATAAGAATAAGTAGATGTTGCATTGAAAGAGAAACTTGAAGCATAAAGTGCATGTCCATAAGAAGAGTTAGAAGAAGAAGGCTCAATATTGATGTTGTTCTTCTTCCTTTTTGCTTCTAAGTCTTCCATCTCCTTGAAACATCTAGACTCCAGGTTACTATCTCACCCAAAAAAATTACAATGTCTCTCATTCTTCTTACCTTTCAATTTAGTTATTTTATCACCATTGGGAGTAGGAGTTGATTGAGAGAGTTTGGGACCTTTGTTTTGTTTGTTATGAAAATGTTGCTTGTTCAGATGCTTGGGGCGTTACTTTTGTTGTGCTACCAAGGATTTGTTAGATGTACTTGCAATGCTAATCACTCCAATATTCAATAGCTTCTCTTGCTCTCTAAACAAATAATCACAAAAGGCTTCAAAATAAGACATTTTATAAGTAGCCACTTGACTAATAAGTGTTTCTTTGGTGGAATGAAATGTAGTTATAAAAATGGAATAAGCATTACCAAGCTTAGAAACATTAACATATATAAGTTGTTCATTAGTCTTTGTGATCTTACATTGTTCAAGTATTAAAAGTATTACGAGTTTTAAACTTAGATATAAAATCTTCAATGTAAGAGAAACAACCATGATTTAAAGTAATTAATTGGTTTTCGAATTGGTGGGTTCAAATTTCATTATGTTTACCAAACACGATTTCTTTGAATGTGAAATTATAATCATTAGAGATGGGCATTCTGATTAATTGACATGCTTTGTCATTTTTATCATCCCATTTGGGTATCTTTAATGATTGTACATCCATAGTAAATCCACCATGTGAGATTTCCATGAGAAATAGTTTGAAATGGTAAGCAAGAAATCACTTGGACTATCCATATTACAATATATAAGTAAGATGACTTCAAAAATAGAAACTATTCAGATGGAAAGAGCCCCCCCAAGAAATGTAGTTTAAAAAAAGAGCATTGCAAATGGGCTCTAGATATTAAAGTTACACCTTTTTAAATAAAAACATAAAAAAATATCGAAGGTGTCATGTCATAGGTGGAGGTTGGCCCACATGGTGATGAGTGCATGATAAGGTTACCGAGTTTAAATAAAAATCCCCACTTCTAGCTTTTCCTATAAGATCACTTTTACAAATACGTTATTTTTATAATAAAATAAGTGAGACTTACTTTTCCAGTGAAGTTACTTTATAACATAAAGTTCTTACAAAAAGAAAGATTATAACTCGAAACTTTTATTTTAATAAAGTAACTTGAACTATTACAAGAAATTCAAAAATATTAAAAATGAGAGAATCACTTTCTTTCTTTCTTTATTTTTCCCAACTATCTACCTCGAAGTGAGTGCTTACCTCCAAAACCCTTGTTTTTTCTTGCAAAAAACTTTAAACATTGTCTACATAAAAAACATAAATTTTTAGAAAAAAATTCAAAACTTTTTAAGCTTGGAGTTAGATCTTAGTTAGTCAATCTGAAAAATGCAACTTTTCCTCTTTGTTTTTGATTTGTTAAGATCGGGCAAGACACAAGGCAGAGAGAATCCTTAGAAAAGAAAATACTTTTTGCTCTATTTCTAATTCGCCAATATCACCCAAGGAACAAAGCAAAGAGCATATGCAAATCAGAATGGGAGCAACCCAAAAATATAAACACAAAAACTGAAATGAAATATTAAAATAGTATGAAAGAGATTTTAAAAACCACAAAATGAAATTGTGTACCTCTAGAGCTAATATGAATGACAATATCTTGGGAAAAGAAAAACCTTTCAACTGAAATGAAAAAGGTTTCCAACTAAAATGACTCTCCAAATGCGCTAAAGTGGTTCACTCAACCTAGAAATGCTTAGAAACAATAGATTCTAGAAATCATTTATTGCATGTAATGATAAGTTCAAGATCTCATATACCATGCTCAATAAACAAGAGTGGGTCTTTATAAGAGTTCATATACCATGCTCAATAAACAAGGTATATCCACATAGGTCAAATGTAATGTCCCCCACCTCTTAATAAAGAGGTATTGAAGAGACTCAGTGACTTAGGCATCCCCACTAGGCCATAGTCTCACACTAAGGGGAAAGGTCAACTAGACTAAGGTTATATTCTTAAGTTGACTTGAGGAAAAAGGTAAGAAAGAAGTAAAAGATAACTTAATGAAAGAATAGAAGAGCTGGAAGAGTTAACCCTGGGAGTTAATCTAACTCAACAAATAAATAGAAGAAAAAGTATAAATAGAAGGCTGGGGCGCACCTATGAGGCATTCTGGATTTTGGTATTTGCTTGTTATTGCTCTTGAGCATACAGTTTGGGGGTTTTGTTGTTACAAACCCTTGTGAGCAACTCAGTGGTGAAAGATCCACTCACCTTGTTCCAAAGCTTGGTCTCGGGGATGAAAGACTCCACCCACACCATTCTACACTCATCACATATCCACCAATAGCTTCAGAAAAGTAACAGGGTCGTATTGTTCAGGAGTTTCCAGCAAGGGCGCATCATCATCTAAAGGAGAGTTCGATCCAGCTGATCAGGAGAGACGTTGGGCATTCCAACACTTGGGTTTTACTTGCAGGTGCTCAACCATCACTTTGAGGGTTTCTTTGAAGAGTTATCATCATCAGATCTTCARCTACAGTTTGGGAYRACTTKGAGGCTAGGAGGACGTCCTGTGATTCARTATTTCTCAGATCTAGGGAGATCTAYCTRGAATCTGGATCTGAAACTTCTCCCACGGGGTTTCCATAGCCCGATCTATATTCYTGGWGAGTTTCAGAGCATTTGGAGGCCTCCTTCATCADGGYCGAGTTATCYAGGGTTCCARGCWTCCARGAGGGYRYARCTTCATTAGAGGATTCARTAKTTGGAGGGGTTGGCCTTARCATTTYGGCCTGARACTTMAGGAGGGAGATCCTATCACCCTGATCTATCARTTGGYARAGTTTGGGCTCATTTGGAGTCTTCCTTCATCARGGYCRATTTATTGAGGGKTTCADYCTTCTACTGGARYGTGGCATCCTTYAGCTKGAGSAGTTGGCATYCATACRRCTCARATCTRTTYGTATTGACCTTCATTTCTTATCCAGCCTTTGGAGKCTTGTTTTGTATTAGCGGGAGCATTTTGTAGCAGCTCATATCTATTATCTATTGGGGCCATCTGAGGATTATTCCAGATCGRCTCTTTCTATTGTATTTGATTCATGCTTCTTATAATAAAGGTCAGATCTATGCTTGTGTTTCCTATATCTTGAATATGTTGTGATCTTGCATATGTTGGATGAATCTTGTACAAACATCAATTGAATAACTAGAACACTGCAATAACCACCTGCACATCAAACACGTCAGTGGTAGTTAGTGATTCCAAGCAAAAAATTAGCTTGGGATCATTACATCAAACACCTTAAGGCAACTGCTCACACACATAGATCAAATATTAGTACACCAATATTTTATGTGGTTAAAACCCTCAAAGAGGGAAATAGTTCATGGCCCCAACCAATGCGACCACTTGAGGTAGTATATTAATACAAAAGAAAATAGTTTACATATGAATCTCTAACAATAGATCATCATCAAATGACCCTACATGTTATTTAAATAGAGACCATGGACTGATTAGGTGTCAATCCATAGACAAGTGTCATTAGCATCAAAGAGAAGATGAACCATCAAATCATTTTATGTATAGAACATAATCATGACTATATAATTAGTTAATTTAAAAACACACTAAATAAACACTATTTTCCTAAAAACACATTAGATCAAGTTAATCTTAACTAACTCCTTAACGTGTAAATATCTTAACAATCTTTTTCCATAAAGAAAATATTGAGGATATAAATTTTTTTACACTTCTTCTATAAAAAGTCATCCCAGCATTAAGCACTAATATGTCCCAAATTATAACAACCAATACTATTCTTTGATCACCAAAAGACACAAAAAGTGAAAGGACCCTACATTCCTCTTTACAAAATAGTACGCTACAGTTCTTCAAAACTGAATGTAGATAGTGGAAAATACAAAGACGGATATGACTTTAAATACTATCACTGAGAAAGTATAATAAGCTATTCTTGCCTCCTATACTCAGCTGCTGAACACGAGCATATTTGGAAATATAGGGCTGGAAATCTTTAAAAGAGATCCAAAAAAGATGATTGGTCCTTCATACCATCAAACCATCTATAAAAGATTAATCTTCCTGGGTTCTGATAGTGCTTTCTTGGAGAGAATATCTGCTACTATGTTGAATTCTCTGAAGATGTGTGAGAAATTGATAGTCTGGAAGAATGTCATCAATTCCAGAATTCTATTTTTCCACCCTTCAATCGACACAGAGTTAAGCCTACCTTTTTGTTTTAGCCATTCGATGACTACTTTTGAATCTCCCATAAGATGCAAGTTTGTTAGATTAAGATGCTTGGCAAGGGTGAGAGATGTCCAAGCACCTAACAACTCTTGAATCTCCCATAAGATGCAAGTTTGTTAGATTAAGATGTTTGGCAAGGGTGAGAGATGTCCAAACACCTAACAACTCGGCTTTTGTATTTGTGGCTCCTCCACAGTTGATCAACCATATGATTTCTGATCTATCTTTGTTGATTATGGTACCCCTGCTCCACAATAAATACCTCCTAAAATCACAGCTCCATTAAAAAAAAACAATGATAACTTCCTCCATAAAGGTAATAGGCCTTTGCTTGAGAGCCTGAGTTCTATTTGAATCTGCTTTGTATATGGGCGACCCAAACGTCTTAAAAACAACAGTGCTAATTGATGGAGTATGTTCCTCAAATATAGTTCTAGTAACTAGAATTTTCATTACCAACAATTTAGTAGTAATTCCAAATCTGTATGCAATTATTTGACAATTATTCTAATTCCATTTGCAGGTTTTCCCAATCCATTTTACTTAGCATGGAGAACATTTGTTATCATGTGAAAAGGTAATCACTCGATTTAATATAAAATCTGTCAAATTTAAATGACTTTGTAGTGGCGTTTCTTTGGGTTATGTAATAAAAAAATTTAGTATTATTTGGCTCTTAACATTTCAGAGAATAAAGATGACCCTTTACAACATATGTGCTAAGAAACTCGGGGAACGGCGAACAAAAGTGACTTTTACTCACTGAGCAAATTTTCAACGAAAGGGGCATTCCGAGAATTGAACTCGGGACCTCTCGCACCCTAAGCGAGAATCATACCACTAGACCAAATGCCCTATTCTTTAAACTAATATTCCTTGGAAAGATTCATGTACAATAGCATGTTTCTGTATTTCTGTGATTCTAGAACTGCACAGAGTTTTTTTTAAATAAATTAGCAGAACTCATTTTTTTTAAATAAAATGGTGCTGATAGCAATTTACTGTCAGATAGGGGTATAAACAAAGCTCCTTCGACACCATTCAGCCATCCTGAACCTAAAATGTTTGCAGATTTATCTGCGACACAATGATGTTGAGAGTGGGATTTGAACCCACGCCCTTTCGGACCAGAACCTTAATCTGGCGCCTTAGACCAACTCGGCCATCTCAACAATTGTGTTATCAATTATAATACCTAATAATATAAATAATTTTCAAGTTTGCATAAAAGTGGATGTTATAAATAGGAATATTATATTAGTCAATAATTACACAATGTTTTTTCAACATAGCTTGAAATCATACCAACAGAACMTAAACCATATAACACTATGGCCTATAACCTATAACCATAAAGACCCATAGTACATTGCTTTAAGATCTAAAGATTGAAAGAAGGTGYACTAGAAGACGACGAGCAATAAGCACACTACTACATAGTATTTAATGTTATATATGTTGAGTTTTACATTGTTGAATTTAAAATTGTTTAGATTCGATGGTGTCAAACCCATTTATAACATTAAATGCTTTGCACCCAAATGCTTATTGATTTCCCTAGAAAACTTGAACAACGTGGCTAGAGGAATTTGAATAGAATGGTGTGAAAACCCATAAATAGTGGTTTGAAGATATGAAGGTATACAACAATTGAAATCATATGAAGTTACACCCAAGATAAAGTCAACGTGTGGGTTACTGTCATTGTAATGAATAATTTGTTACCTTGAAATAGTGGGTTTTATATTCTATGTCATTGTTATCAAGTTATATTTAAGTTGTAGGTGTTTTTTATATGGAAAAACTTGTGACAACCACCACCACGTGGTTCAACAATGAATCTAAGGCTTGCACATTCGAAACAATAAGGTAGTGGTGTATTCACATAATAAAGATTGACACAATTTGTAGCCATAGGAGTTTAAATTACCACCACTATAATAATGAAAATGATAGCAAATAGCAGATAAGTTATGTAGTTATTGGTGGCTGATCAAAATGTTGCAGGAGATGGGGATTGAAATAGTGAGGCTAGAATCCAAACTCTAAAAAGATTGTCAAAGACAAAGGGCTTATTGACTTGCACTAATTGTGGCTTGATACTCTGTTTCTTCTCAATAAAGAGAAAGGGTGTGTTGCTTCTTACAAATCCAAGTGACAGAACCAGAACCAAGATTGAAAACATACTCTACAGTATACTTCTAATCAAAATGGTTTCCAACCCAATCGAAATTCGTGAAACCAACCAACAAAGGAGTCGGCCCCTTGAATTGTGGTGCATCATAAATTGAATTTTGTACCCTAGCTATAATGAAGTATCCTCTTCACTACTTTCTAATGGTTTTCATGGGGTGTTTGCATATACCGGGAAACAAGACCAACATCAAAGGAAATATCAAGACGAGCATGAGTCAAATACAAAGAGCTACCAATTAACTACAATACATAGCATACACTTCAGGTGTAGTACATATGGCAACAAATTTGACTCCAGATTGGAAGGGAGATGAAGATGGCTTACAATCTTCTGTGTGAAAGCAATGAAGAAGGTCACATGCATACTTAAGTTGGTAAAGAGAAATGCATTCCTTGGATTGCAAGATTTGGAGGCCAACAAAATAATACAAATGTCCTAAGTTTGGCTAGGTTTCACATGGATTTAAAGTTTGGCGTCACTACCACTGAGGATAAGGTCATCAACATACAGAACAAGTATTATGAGATGGTTACCCATTTCATTTGTATAGACATTGGGGTTAGAATGACATCTAGAAAAGTTGGTGTCAAGAAAAAACTATCCTTTTTAGCATACCAAGCCTGAAGAGCTTGCTTAAGTCCATAGAAAGATTTCTTAAGGTCACAAGCAAGGCTTGAGTCATTCTAAACATAGCCAAGAGGTTGTTGCATATAATTGTTTTTTGTAAATTGTTCATGCAAGAAGGCGTATTTAACATCCCTTTGATAGACCTCCCATTCATATGAAGTGGCAAGGGCTAGAGAAAGGCAGATGGAATTTATTTGGGCTACAGGGGAAAAGGTTTCAGTATAGTCAATTCCTTCTACCTGAGAAATCCTTTAGCAATTAATCTAGCCTTATGCCTCTGAACAATTCCATCTAATGTGTGATATACACCCATTTACATTTGACAAGTTTTCTTCCTTTTGGAAGAGGTATAAGATCCCAAGCATCATTTTCCATTAAGGAATGATATTATTCATTCATTGTTGCATCCCAATATGGATGGCTAGAAGTTTCTGCAATTTTTTCTAGGTTGTGAGTCTTTGAAACTTGAGACAAAAACGAGGAGGCTCGTTGGAAATGTGAATGTGCATAACATTGATCTAAGGGGTCATAGGTAAGATCACCAACCATTTCTCGCATTGTACAGGCCCATCTAAGAAGTTGTGGTGCTAGTTAATTGGAGGAGGGTAAGCAAGCAGAGGTGGATTTTCATCCTCACTATCATCATTTAAAGAATAAATTAGAATAGGAACACTAACAAAAAAGTTGGGAATGGATAATGGCATATTTGTTGAAGATGGATCATGGATCAAAGATGGCATAATCCTTAAATCAGACATGCAAACTGAGAGACTTTCATCAAACTTGACATCTCTCATAATAATAATTTCATTCAAATGAGGTTGAATAAGTCTATAACCTTTTACATCTTTAGAATATCCAACAACAATGAACTTCTAACTCTTAGGATATGTTATCGCACAATTTGTACTCGTCCAAGCCCAAGACAAGTGAATCAAATTAGTGTAACTATAGGATAACCCACCACTGTCACCTTAGTAGGAAATCCCCATGTTTTAGTGATGGATGAGGTCCAACCCAGGGGAGGCGTCCCCGATAACCTCAAGGGATCAGATAGGAAGGATGTAGCCAAGTTTGGAGGTCCCTCTCACTAGTTACCTATGTCAAAAGTTCTATGTCTGTGAAATTGAGACAAAGTAAGAAATTTGGGCACCTGCCTGGAACAAGAACAATTGCAACACACACACACACACACACACACACACACACACACACACACACACACACATATAGTGATTTACAAGTACCAATATGATAATATCATCTCAACAAACAATAGATAACATAAATATATGGTGTCTAATGTAAAATTGCAGCTAGATGACAGTTTATAACATCAATTAGTATTTTGTAACAACCACAGACAATACATATCGTAATTGCATGAAAAGACAGTGAAAACTCATCATGTATCCAATAGATCAATTAGCACTTATTCCAAGCAATTTCTGAGTATGTTAGTTATGAATTAGAGTGAATTATGCAAAAAAACGAAGCAAATTAAATGGTTGTAGAAAATATTTGCAACAACAACAAATTAGTTAGTGAATTAGGTTAAACTAGTGTTAGAAAAAGTTAGTAAAATCTTTAGAGAATATAGTTTGAGAGTTTGTTTGATCAATTCCTTCACAAGAGAGCAATGATACTAGTGCCTTTTGGGGCTATGGAGTCATTTACAACAAAAATATAACTTGGAGAAATAATGATGATAATAATGTCCAAAGGATGATGAGATAAAGTTTGAGGTGCTAGCACCTTAGGGCCTCAAGCTTCAAGTCTCAAAAGATGAATTTTGCTAGAGAACAAGCTCTTTTGGGCTCTAGTGAATTCTTCTTCTTCCTTAGACTCTTGAAATATATAGCAACAAGTTTATAGAACAAGACTCCTAAGGTGACAACACTTTAGGGCTTTAGGAGCCTATTCTAGACAAGATTCTCTTAACAATTTAAAGGGTGGAAAGATCTAGAGGGAGGGGGAAGCACCTTATGCTCCTCTCCTAGGGTTTTAGACAAGCAATATCACAATATTCAATATGAACAAGTAAAATTTACCATAACCATTCAATGCATGCGATGAAATTGCATATTTTACTTACTTCACCAAGAATAATCAAGCATAAAACCCTAGTGGCAGAAAGTTTCCACCAAAATGAGCCAAGAAACATCCAAAGCAAGTCCTCCAAGAGATAGTGCACTAGTAAAGTCACCCATTGTTGCCAATAGGGTGAAAATTTCAGATTCAATCCTCTTGTGTGAGGAGGAGTCGTGATAAAAATGAAATGCCAAGAGGTGTATTTATATCACCTCTTTGCCTAAAATGTCAACTTTAAAATATAATAGGGTTGACCTCAATAATTTGCCCTTATAATTACAAAATTCAAATTTTACATAAAGTAACCCTAAAAAGGGTGACGATATGCTCCATCAAGGTGATGTTGAGGTGGAAGTGTGTAATTCTAGGCCTTCAAATGTCGTCCATCATGTCACACATGCCAAAACATCACATCATAACCCTCCTCTATCAAACCCTAGTCTCCTCCATGACGTCATGAGCTAAGTGGTTGGCATCCAAGCCTCCAAAGGCTAACATCCATGTGGAAAGAGGTGGGAACTCGTCTCCTAGCCATTCTAGAGTGCCTCCAAAGGAAACTGCCTCCTTCTTCAATGTGCAAATGGTGATCACAAGCTTTCCCCAGACGTGGGATCTAGGACCCATCCTTCGGCTCCAAAGCCCTCATGAAGGTATGAACACAACCATCTCCTCATGAATACATGTCCACCGGGAAAGGTCCTGCAAAGACAAACAAATGCGCCCTCTAAGGGGCCATCAATCACAAGAATCATGCCAAGTAAGCGACATCTAATAACGGAACCACCCAAACATGTGCATCAAACCCCCCTTTTCAAATCAAACGAATGCTCAAAGACCTTATAGAATTTGTCGAATTTAGGTGTGGAAGGGGTTTCAAGGCATCCTATTGGGTCAGTCAATCCTCATGTCAAAGGTGTTTCCCAAGGAAAACCTATCTAAGTCATGTGTGAGTATGAGCTGGAGTGGGGTAAGCCTTCTAGGTATGGGGTTTCATGACGTACAAGGGATCATATTGTCTCATTTATGGGTGCCTTTGTTGAGGGATATCCACATCCTTTTCCTCTTTTTGTTTTTAAAACATATTTTTTCCAAGCCCTTTATTAGCCATTTATTTTGCATGTGTTTCCAATTTGAAGACAATAAGGGGCAGTCAAAGAAAATACATAGCCCACATACACTCTACCTTGGTTTGCGTGCTTTTCCAAGTTGAATACAATAAGGGGCACTATAAGGAAATGCATAGCCCACATACACTCTACCTTAGTTTGCATGATTGATTAGTTAGTTATTTAGTTTATGGATCCCTCATTTTTGAGAAGCGTTTCATTGTTCTGAGGATCCCAGGGAGATCTTTTAATGCATGATGTTTTTTTCTAGGGCACCTCCGAGCCTAATGGCCCCTTCTTCCCACGAAATGAAGTACATGCCCTTCTTGGGTTAATAAGCCCAAAAACCAAAAAGTTGAGGAGACAAAATGGAAGAAGCATGGAAAGTGATAAGTATGATCGAGAATGGTACGATGACTCTTTAAGGAACCCCCCAATAACACCCCATTCCTGAGGGTGACCAACTTACTAGGACATGATGACACCCACCAAGGTTAAATAAGGAAAAGGGTATAATTTCCAAGCAAATGTTTTGTAATCAAGAAAGGATTCTTTGCAACATATTCAAATGCTTCAATTATTAAAGTGACACTTACCATGAAACTAGACTTATTACCTCATGAAGCAAGACTTATTTTCCTCTGGGGCCAAGACAATATGATGGATTCTGCTCTGTTGCTGGTGATGACCGATGGTGCAAGTCAAGATAGGAGGGGCCTTGCGGGGCTATGCTAGTCAATCTGGCTCTCGACACTCAATATCTGCTAGCTATGGGACTCAAGACATGATATCCTTAGTCACCCCTGGGCTGAGGGAGGTAACAGGCTATAATGATTTCCTTTTCTCATCAGGAATGTGATTCCATGGTTCACTACCAGACCCATGAAAGTGGCTTACATTTAACTTAATGTTACTCCATGATTCTTCCAATGTTATATATTTTAAATCCTTTATGGGAGAACAATCAACTATGTAATTTACACAATTAATGGTTTCCACCCAAACATGAGGACCTAATCCCTATGATTGGATCATACAGTTTGCATTTTCTTTTAATGTGCAATTCTTTTTCTCAACAACACCATTTTTTGTGGTGTATATGGAATAGTATGGTGCATTTGAATGCCTTGTACAGTGTTGTAAGTTGTAAATTTGTTGTTAACATAATCACCTACATTACATGTTCTTAACTTTTGAAGTTTATTTTCGTATTGTTTTGATACAAGGGCCTTGTAGGCCAAGGACATGTCAAAAACTTCACTTTTAAGTTTTAATAAATAAACCTAAGTGCATCTAGAGAAGTCATCAATTAAAATTAAGTTGTACTTGAACCCATACAAAGAAGTAGAAGGAAGTGGACCACAAAAATCACTATGAACAAGTTGCAAGGGTACCAAGGAGTTCCAAGAGGCACATTTATCAAAACTATCTTGATGATGTTTTCCTAGAACACAACGATAACAAACGTTGTCTTGGTAAGAAACAAGAGGAAGACTAGTCACCATCATTTGATTACGTAGTTGCTACAATGAGCTATAGTTTAGATGAACAAATTGTGCATGCCTAAGTTTGTTCATGTTATCACTATGATCAATAAAAACAAATGGAAGAGATGATAACCCAAAGTTGTCAAATTTGTAAAACCTTGTAATATCATCAACAATTCATGTTGCTAGGGCATGCTTAGAATATTTTAAATCCTTGATTACAATTTGGTGAGGTGAAAATTCTATTGTTTTATCTTCCCCTTGATGAGTCATTTGATACATTGATAGAAGATTGTAGGAAAGACTTGGAATACATAATACATCATTAAAATGACCATCATCTCGTTGAATCATTCCAAACCCTACAACACTAAGAGATATATCATCACCAACAAATATTTGTTTTGTATTACATTCATTAAGAGTAGAAAATATGGCTTTATCCTTAGCCATATAATAATATGCTCCAAAATCGATAATCCACTCATTATAAGAATAAGTATATGTTGCATTGAAAGAGAAACTTGAAGCATAAAGTGCATGTCCATAAGAAGAGTTAGAAGAAGATATTGATGTTGTTCTCCTTCAGTTTTTCTTCTAAGGCTTCCATCTCCTTGAAACATCTAGACTCCAGGTGACTATCTCACCCAAAAAAATTACAATGTCTCTCATTCTTCTTACCTTTCAATTTAGTTATTTTATCGCCATTGGGAATAGGAGTTGATTGAGAGAGTTTGGGACCTTTGTTTTGTTTGTTATGAGAATGTTGCTTGTTTCGATGCTTGGGGTGTTACTTTTGTTGCGCTACCAAGGATTTGTTAGATGTACTTGCAATGCTAATCACTCCAAGATTCAATAGCTTATCTTGCTCTCTAAACAAATAATTACAAACGGATTCAAAATAAGACATTTTATAACAAGCCACTTGACTAATAAGTGCTTCTTTGGTGGAGTGAAATGTAGTTCTAAAAATGGAATAAGCATTACCAAGCTTAGAAAGATTAACATATATAAGTTGTTCATTAGTCTTTGTCATCTTACACTGTTCAAGTACTAAAAGTATTACAAGTTTTAAACTTAAATATAAAATCTTCAATGTAAGAGAAACAACCATGATTTAAAGTAATTAATTGGTTTTCGAATTAGTGGGTTTGAATTTCATTATGTTTACCAAACATGATTTCTTTGAATGTGAAAGTATAATCATTAGAGATGGACATTATGATTAATCGACATGCTTTGTCATTTTTATCATCCCATTTGGGTATCTTTAATGATTGGACATGGGCAATTTTTGTTCCTAAGGTAACTTGGTAAAGTCTCCTACTCCATAGTAAATCCACCATATGAGATTTCCATGAGAAGTAGTTTGAAATGGTAAGCAAGAGATCACTTGGACTATCCATATTACAATATATAAGTAAGATGACTTCAAAAATAGAAACTAACTATTCAAATGGAAAGAGCCCCCCAAGAAAGGTAGTTTAAAAAAAGAGCATTGAAAATGGGCTCTAGATATTAAAGTTATGCCTTTTTAAAGAAAAACATAAAAAAAAATCCAACGTGTCACGTCATAGGTGGAGGTTGGCCCACATGGTGACGAGTGCACGATAAGGTTACCGAGTTTAAAAAAAAACTCCCCTYCTCTACCTTTTCCTATAAGATAACTTTTACGAATAAGATATTTTTATAATAAAATACATGAGAATTACTTTTCCAATGAAGTTACTTTATAACTTAAATTTGTATGTGAAATGTAAAAAAAAAAAAACAATAAAATTACTTTATAAATGATTCACTTTTCTAATTTAATTGAAATACGCTTTACAATAAAGTTATTTTATAACTTAAAGTTACATGCACTTTTTTAAAAAGTAATTTACAAAAAGAAAGATTATAACTCAAAACTTTTATTTTAATAAAGTAACTTTCAACCAAGTGAACTATTACATGAAATTCAATAACATTAAAAATGAGAGAATCACTTTCCTTCTTTCTATCTTTTTCCCAACTCTCTGCCTCGAAGTGCGTGCTTACCCCCAAAACCTTTTTTTTTTCTTGCAAAAAACTTTAAACATTCTCGTACATAAAAAACACAATTTATAAAAAAAAAAGTCAAAACTTTATAAGCTTGGAGTTAGATCTTAGTTAGTCAATATGAAAAATGCAACTTTTCCTCTTTATTTTTTATTTGTTAAGATCACGCAAGACACAAGGCAAAGATAATCCATTGAAAAGAAAAGACTTTTTGCTCTATTTATAATTTGCCAATATCACCCAAGGCACAAAGCAAAAAGCATATGTAAATTAGAATGGGAGCAACCAAAAAATATAAACACAAAAACTAAAATGAAATATTAAAATAGTATGAAAGAGATTTTAAAAACCACAAAATGAAATTGTGTACCTACAAAGCTAATATGAATGAAAATATCTTGGGAAAACAAAAACCT
Source organism: Picea sitchensis (assembly GCA_010110895.2). NCBI lineage: Eukaryota > Viridiplantae > Streptophyta > Pinopsida > Pinales > Pinaceae > Picea > Picea sitchensis. Next base: position 164,650 of record SNQJ01S0004599.1, on the reverse strand, counting down.
TTTAATTGAAATGAAAAGGGTTTCCAACTAAAATGACTCTCCAAATGCGCTAAAGTGGTTCACTCAACCTAGAAATGATTAGAAACAATAGATTCTAGAAATCCTTTGTTGCATGCAATGACAAGTTCAAGATCTTAATCAACAACAAGAGTGGGTCTTTATAGGAGCTCATATACCATGCTCAATAAACAAGGTATATCCACATAGGTCAAACACCTTAAGGCAACTTCTCACACACATAGATCAAATATTAGTACACCAATATTTTATGTGGTTAAAACCCACAAAGAGGGAAATAGTTCATGGCCCCAACCAATGTGACCACTTGAGGTAGTATATTAATACAAAAGAAAATAGTTTACATATGAATCTCTAACAATAGATCATCATCAAATGACCCTACATGCTATTTAAATAGAGACCATGGACTAATTATGTGTCAATCCATAGATCAAGTATTATTAGCATCAAGGAGAAGATGAACCATCAAATAATTTTATGTATAGAACATAATCATGACCATATAATTAGTTAATTCAAAAGCACACTAAATAAACACATTTTTCCTAAAGACACATTAGACCAAGTTGATCTTAACTAACTCCTAAGCGTGTAAATATCTTAACAATCTAGTCACTAGAATTTTCATTACCAACAGTTTAGATTCTTTACAAGTAGTAGTAATGCCAAATCTGTTACTTGTCATATATGCAATTATTTTAATTCCATTTTCAGGTTTTCCCAATCCGTTTAGCGATTTTAGTGGAATTCTGCAAACAAGTTGTTCTTGCGAGCATGCTAAGTAAATAAATAAATTCCCAGAAGTACACAATTTTTTTTTCCTTAGATCTCACTTAAGAAGTCGGTTTATTAATAACAAAGATTAGATGTTGAAATGTTTTATATGATCTAATGAAACCAAGCCTAAACATCTTTCAGTTTCAATTTATTTCTTGAAACTTCCTTCCTTTCTGGAGTAGGAAGGTGAAGGTTGTGCCAATGTAACCTTGTAAAAATAAAAAAGGATCCATCTAGTTACAGTTGGAAAGTGTTTAAAAAGTTGCCTCAATAAATTAGTGGATCTATAAGTAAAGTGTTTAAAATGTCATTTCATTTCACTTGAATGTCTAAATAGTATTATGGAAACAACCTAACAAATATGTCATATACTTAGTCACCTTCTTACCTTCCCATTCTACATGTGATATATAATCCACCAAATCACTTTTGCTACAACATAACTTTGCAACACCAGGGGCACCTTCTAATCAATGTAATTTTGATCAAGTTATCACTAATTGGGATTCTTAATCACAATGCTAACTTCAAAAAATGAATCCTATGTGATGTATTGTTCTAAATAATATCCAAAGAAACATTGAGTTGTTGTAGAAGTTCATGTTTATATGGTAATATTGATGATTACATAGTGTGACAACACTATGGTTAATGTGAGATAATTTTGACACTTTTATTAATTGCATAGAGTCACTAAATTTAACTTTGATGGAAAATGGCTAGCAACATGTTTGACACTCTAACAATGATACCCAAAATTATCAACTCTAATACCAATTCGAAATTTGTTAACTTGTATAGTGGTTCAACATAATACTAAATCTTTTTGGAAATGTTATCAATGATTCACTAGCCTTCTTCATATTAGGCCAATTTCTCAATACCACATTGCTATTTTAGAGACACAAATTTAACACTAACAAGAAACTATTTAAAGTTCTTTAACACTTAGAAATGATCTAATTAACACTTAAGCATAAACTCATGAACAATAATAATAGATGAGATTAATGACATGAGATAAGATAGTTGTGTTAGCAAATGCAAAAGTGCTAATTTAGTTAAATGAAAGTTTACAATGCACTATAAAGTTACATAGAGTGCCAATTTCTCAATACCACATTGCTATTTTAGAGACACAAATTTAACACTAACAAGAAACTATTTAAAGTTCTTTAACACTTAGAAATGATCTAATTAACACTTAAGCATAAACTCATGAACAATAATAATAGATGAGATTAATGACATGAGATAAGATAGTTGTGTTAGCAAATGCAAAAGTGCTAATTTAGTTAAATGAAAGTTTACAATGCACTATAAAGTTACATAGAGTACAATATACATTGAATGGATCTCAACATCTTCATTGTACGACTTGTCGGCCCTCATAACAACTCATAACAAGAATGGTTCACTTTACAACAATATGAATACATTAATACATCTTACTCATGCCACTGATCAATTGATTAACCTCAAATGAATAAGGTCAAATTACAAATTCTAGATATGGATGGACAATGAGATATTTACCAAGTCAAGGATTGAAGTTGACTAGGTTTTCCACACTGAAGTTGACTAGGTTCTCCACACTGAAGTTGACTAAGTTCTCTACACTTGTTCCTTAAATGTAGATCAATGCTCTCTATATCATGATTCATATTTAGCATCCTCACAAAGATACCCAAAATTATCGACTATTCAAAATTTTATTAACTTGTATAATGGTTCAACATAATACAAAATCATTATTTTAATGTTCTCAATGACTCATTAGACTTCTTCATATTAAGCCAATTTCTTATTACTACATTGTTATTTCTAGACACAAATTCAACTCTAACAATAAACTATTTAAGGTTTTCTAACACTTATAAATTTTCTCATGAAAAATAATAAGTAAGATCAATGACTTATGATAAAATAATCGTGTTAGCAATGACAAAAGTTTTGATTTAGTTAAATGAAAATTTTCAATGCACCATAAAATAACATAGAGTACAATATACCTTCAATGGATTTCTAAATCTTCACTATATGACACTCTAATCCTCATGCCAAATCATAACACCAATGATTAACGCCAAATCATAACAACAATGATTAACTTTACAGAAATTTAATGCATATTAATACATCTTACTCATACCATTGATCGATTGATTAACCTCAAATGCATAACACCATTACAAATTTATTTATGTAAATGGGTGATCAAAATCTAACCAAGTCAAGAATCGAAGTGGACTAGGTTATTCACACGCTCCTTAAATTCAAGTTAGTGCTCTCTATATCATGGTCAAAATATCACTGGTCATCAGTCTTAACTTACTTTATTTGACTAATGAGAAGTGGACTAGGTTCTTCACAATTACTCCTTAAATTTAGGTTAGTGCTCTCTATATCATGGTCAATATCACTAGTCATCAGTCTTGACTTACTTTATTTTACTAATGAGAAGTGGACTAAGTTCTTCACAATTACTCCTTAAATTTAGGTTAGTGCTCTCTATATCATGCTCAATATCACTCATTATCAGTCTTGATTTACTTTATCTGACTAATGATGGAGTTAATGATGTGTTCCATTAAAAAAAGATAAATGTTAATAAAGTGCAAAAGAACTTATTGGACAAATAAATAAAAAATTATGATCTTTTGACACTTTCAACATAGAACATGGTCTCTACTACTTTTTCTTCATACAAATGTTCAAATATATTCAAACAAATAAAGAATTGTGAGAGAAAATGGTCTCTACTACTTTTTTTCATACAAATCTTCAAGTATATTCTTAAATTAGTTATTTAAGTTTGCTTCAATGTAATTGATGGTTATTGATCATAAGGTCTTCATACAAATCTTCAAGTAGATTCTTGAATTAGTTATTTAAGTTTGCTTCGATATAATTGATGGTTATTGAGATCAAGCTTTCCCATTGATTTTTGCTCTCCAATAATGTTTTGATCTCCTCTAACACTAATTCCAAGAAATTTTTGCATGTCTCTGAGAAAACAAGGTTTGGCTTATATAATAGAGAGGTTATTATATCTATTGCCCTGCAATGATATATAGCATTTGATATGCACTCTGTAATGATATATAGTATTTGATATGTTATTGACTATCTATTATTTCAGTTGATCAAATTTTTTTTAAGGTTTTTCAAAAATTTTACATTGTAAGTTGTTTTTTTATTTATTTTTAATTATTTAAAAGTAATTTTGTTAAATCCGATTGATTAGTGAAACCAATTCTTTATTGTCGAGCTGATTACGAAGGCAAATAAATACAACCGTGTTCTCTGCATCTATTTTTATATGGCCTTTTTACCAGTCTCTCTCGCTCGTGTGAATGGCGTGCGTATCAAGGCTGCCAAATGTGTGGTTACATACAATTTTCATCTAACCAACTCTGTGAACCCCATACATGAATCTTCATGTTAAAAGGAGGCGTGCTCGCAGGTTGCCTTCCGATTTTTAGACAGGAAAGCTCATGAGATTTGTTGCAAGTTGATTTTTTTTAATTTTTTATTTCACATAGGCTCGAGCGACGATAAGTCAAATAAGATGGTGAGATCCATCAAATCAGTGAAATTACAGTGATATAAAAGGATGTCAATTTGCAAGTCTGGAGGTGAAACTAAGGCAACAATGCCCAAATTCATTTTAACCATAGTTTTTACATCGCACATCTTATCACACTATGTTGAGAGAGCACAGACAGAAAAGCGCCTTATCCTTGTCCATTTACACAAAGTTCTTTTTTTAATGCAATACTTTTATGGGGTTAATGGAGGTTTTGTTGAGTTGATCACCCAACGAAACTGTTATAACATGTTTGAACCATGAATATTCTTAACGGTTTTATAAATTTTCTTTTGTTGCGGCAGGTATGTTGATAGGCAAATCTTATTTTGTCAAGTAATTTTCAATCTTCTTTTCATGCCACTATAAAATGTCCTTCTCTTGTATCATCTATATGTTTCTTTAACTTAAAAAAAAATGTCCCAAATAAACAATGAAAACAATGAAGTTAAAGAGACACACATTTGTTACTAGTTGTATGTATGCTAGTCTAAACCATAAAGAAAATATACATTTATAAGCAATAATAAATACATAGAAGATAGGAGAGAAGGAACTTAATTAATGTGAGATGAAAAAGTGTATACATTTATAAGCAATAATAAATACATAGAAGACGGGAGAGAAGGAACTTAATTAATGTGAGATGAAAAAGTGAAACATTTTATAATAAGATCCAAATTTCTAAACTCTCCAACCATTTAGGAGACAACCCATTGATTTATGTAGTGAAATTAGACGAGTAAGTAGTTACATAACTAAATAATATATTGAAGTTGGACTAGTCAATGATTGGCATAACTATTCAACTAAAATACACTAACTTTCATATCTCAAAATCAATTTGACTAACCATATAATCAATGTTACATATTTCATAATCAATTATCTAACATAATTGACTTAACATGTACACAAGAGTAGAATGACTACAACTTCAATAGATGTTAAAATCTAATAAGTTGACCAAAAGTGATCATTCAAACAAGATTATTCTAGCAATATGTTTCCTACAAGAGTATTCCAGCAATATGTTTCCTACAACAACGGTAGGAAATAATAATGATTCTTTACCAACTTTTCCCTCATTTTTATCCATCCTTTCCACACCTTACAAGGTCATTGAACCTTCCTTTGTCCAGTTTTTTTAAAAAATGAATATCCTAGGGTTTTCATGCACTTAGTCATGTCTATGACTATGAAAATTTGATTGATTTAGCTTTCTCACCTCTCGTTTTCTCTATCTTTTGTATTACACCCTACTCTGTATGGTATCCCGAGATAAGATCTATTTTTTTTTTTAAATATACCTTCTAGCATTTGTTTTTTTTTTTT
>SNQJ01S0004599.1:132490-158878 GCA_010110895.2 Picea sitchensis | reverse complement strand
TATAGACATGTTGACATGGTTAGTTTTTCTAATTTCCTTTTGAAGTCACTTAATTCCTCTATTGCACTTTTAAAGTATCAATCATTACATGTTTGGAGCATTTTTCTTTCTCTCCCCTTTCTAATTCGGTCTCCAATGGATCTTGATTGATCCATTTATTTGTGTTATTGTTTTTTAGCCTCTCTATTGGGTATAAAAAACTCACTTTATTATTAAAAAATATAAATGTAATTAAATTAAGCATAGAAGAGGGCTCAAGGTTGACTATGTGAATCCATCCCTCACTTAACGATGTCATACTTTCCTCCAATACTTATAAATAAGTAGGATGTGATAGAGAGATAGATTATTGATATATCACTGTATTATTATTATCTCTACCATTAGAGATGGAGAAGGCACTAGGTTGAAGGATTGTACAATCCTTTTGTAATCAATAAAATATGTCGTATAGTGCTTACGCAATAGGATTTTCTCTTGATCTTCAATTTATTTCCCACTATAAATATTGGTCTATGTTATGTGTGATTGTTTGCTTATTTCCTTATGTTTCAGTGTATGTAATGATGCACAAATTGATGTGAAATGCTTGATTAATATCATGGTATTATACCAAAAATAAAAAGAAATTGTGAAACAAGTTATGATAACTCTATGAATTTATTAAGTTTAGGATTGTTTATAGGTTGTGTCTTTCATAAGCTCAACATTTGGGGGAATTCCGAATGAACTTGTTGAAATTCTCTACAAACTTGTAAATGTTATACCATTAGACAATTTGAACTTTAGAAAAATTTAGAGGGCACACTCAATAATGTATTGTGATTTATATATTTCAATAAGACTTATGAGTTAGTTCTTTAAAATATTTTTGTGTGGACTTTGTTCAAAATGTTCATTTTTCAGTGCATGAATTATCCTGAGAGAAACTCCTTATTGCAATAAGAATATCAATATTTTTTAATTTTGTTAGGGAAAGTAGTTTCATCTGATTTTTTTTTAGACAAAATTGCACTAAGAATAAGTTAGGTATTTTTTCTCTGATCAATGAACGAAATGAGGTGATATTGTTAAGTACATGAATAGCTCTGAAGATAAATATCAAAATAAACTCACAATATCAACAAGAATAATCCAAACCATTCACCAAAATACTGAACACAAGAAATAGTCAAAACCCTTGAGGTAGGGTAACACCATATATTAATCCTTAAGGAAGGATAACACTCCTCAACCAATGCTTGGTACATTCAAAATATTCCTCACTATGTTTCATTACATTGCTTACACTTCTTTATATAGCTCTATCTATCTCCTAGGAACCTTCTAGAGAGCCTTCTCACATTTATTACATATAACTACCATATTGAGCCTTTATTAATATAGTGGACCTAGTCCACCTTACATTGAATGACCACATTCTCATATATTAAATGACTTCCACTAATAATACATAACCACAATCCCATTGGGTACTGCCCTAGGTACCCCATATTACCTCCCTAGGTACAGGGATGATTTTAGGGGCCAAATTTCGCTCATGGGCTAATTTTCCAAGGTTTTTCCCAAAAAAAGATTCGTTATTCTAAAAATGATTCACCCAAATTCTATAGGATAAAATTATTTTACCTTAAAAATAGCCAAAATTGTATACAAACTATATAAAATTCTTATAAATTTGAATATTTTTACAAAAATATCACCAAACATGTTATAGTTGGAATATGAAGGATTAGTAAGATTCACCAAGTTTTCTACATTTTAAAATAAATTTCCATCCTTAAAATCATCCCTGCCTAGGTATACTACATTACATCCCCCTTTACATGTTTCATCCTCGAAACATGAGAAGAAACCCTACAATATGACTAGCTAAGCAATGTAGCCAACTGGTACCAAGTACGACCATCCATCCATCCTAATGGAAGTCGAACATGATGTCCATTTGTTTCCTTGCCACCCTGATCTTGCTCTGCATCATGTTGGGGTTGCCATGGGATTGTTTATGTAGCCTGATCTCTTCCTGTAGTGCTAGTAGTCCTCCATGCACCTTATCTTGATTGGTTTCCTTTATGGTAATTCCCTACTGGTGCATAAATGTGTTGATTGTAACACCCTTTTCTAGATGAATGTTGTTTCTCTATATGATGTGGATGACGATATATGCCAATTGTAGGAATCTGTTCCTTTTTCTTCAAATCCACAACACATTGTGCCTTTGAGTTAATGACCTCCTTAGCTTCCTAACTGTGTCCTTCATGTGGTTTTCCTTAATCTCCTTCTGTAGACTTTGCCTTTGATTCAAATTCAGACTCGACATTAACTTCTTTGTTGGCCTCCATGGGCCCATCTTTCTTATTAAGAGACACATCCTACAATACAATTTTCTTTTTCTTGTACCACAACTTCAAAAAATGATTTTACACATTAATATTAATGGTACCCATTCATTCTATCCAAAGATATCCCAAAACAATATCCACTTCATCCATATCCATAACATAAAAATCTGAATGCAACACATATTTATCCATACCGAGCTTCAAATCTTTAAAATTTTTCACATTTTCACCCTCAACGTGTGTGCTTTGAATATCCTATGCAGGAACTTGCAGTAGATTAAGCAACTGAACATTGATAAAATTATGCATGCAACTAGGGTTAATAGAAACAATAACCTTCTCCTTATGAAAAAAACCATGAACCTATAATATAGAGTTTCCATATGAAAATAAACCCTTGTTGTTCTCTTCATCCTTACACTTTGTATGAGACCACTTGTCTAAAATTAATTTTACATATGCTTCATCAGAAAGTGTCATCAACTCATTATAATTAAATGAGTTCCACCATATGTGGCCAACATCTTCTTGGAAACCATAGTGTAGACATATTCTCCAACGATCTTTCCATGATGACTTTTGATATTGTATATATTCTTCAATACTAGGGCTATCATCCTTTCCAGTAAAAAACATATTGCTTAGATAAATCTTCAGCGAAAACTAGGGTTTATAAAATAACTTACTATGCAAATCGTGCGGTTTGTTTTGGAAAAACCTTGAAAAATGACCAAATTTAAAATGCTTTCGTGCTTCACCTTCGGTTCCGTTTAATTTTGAATGTTTTTTTTTTTTTTTTTAAAATTGGTATTTTTTCAAGAGATTCAAATATCAATTTTTTTCGCAAATTACGCTCCTTAATTTTCATATCACGAACTTTGAAGTCATTAAGCCACTCTTTTCTTAGAAAAAGCGCAAAAGGAGCCAAAATTATCTTCTTCTTTTGTAGGGGAAAGTGCTTTAATACCAATTATTTAAAGTACCTGAATATGAAGAGAAATCTCAAAATAAACCCACAATATCAACAAGAATAATCCAAACCATTCATCAAAATACTAAACACAAGAAATAGTCAAAACCCTTGGTGGGGTAACACCATATATTAATCCTTAAGGAAGGATAACACTCCTCAACCAATCATTGATACATTTAAATGGCTCACTATGTTTCATTTCATTTCTTACACTTCTTTATATAGCTCTATTTATCTCCTAAGAACCTTCAAGAGAGCCTTCTCACTTTATTGTCCGGCTACCATAGTGGGCCTTTATTAATATAGTGGACCTAGTCCTGCTTACATTGAATGACCACATTCTCATATTAAATGACTTCCACTAATATTACATAACCACACTCCCATTAGATGCGCCTAGGTACCCCATATTATCTCCTTGGGTATACTACATTCCATCCCCATTCATGTTTCTTCCTTGAAACACGAGAAGAAACCCTACAATATGACCGACTAATAAATGTATCCAAATGGTGCAAGTCTGACCATCCATCCATCCTAATGGAAGTCAGACATGATGTCAAATTTTTCCTTGCCACTTGATCTTTCATCGTATGCGGGGTTGCCATCAGGATTGTTTACGTAGCACGATCTCTTCCTTCTCACTTTTATTACATCTGACTACCATAGTGGGCCTTTATTAATATAGTGGACCTAGTCCACCTTACATTGAATGACCACATTCTCATATATTAAATGACTTCCACTAATAATACATAACCACAATCCCATTGGGTACTGCCCTAGGTACCCCATATTATCTCCTTAGGTATACTACATTCCACCCCCCTTCACATGTTTCTTCCTCGAAACACGAGAAGAAACCCTACAATATGACCGACTAATAAATGTATCCAAATGGTACCCAATACGACCATCCATCCATCCTAATGGAAGTCGAACATGATGTCCATTTTTTTCCTTGCCACCCCGATCTTTCTCTGCATCATGTCGGGGTTGCCATGGGATTGTTTCTGTAGCCTGATCTCTTCTTGTAGTGCTAGGAGTCCTCCATGCACCTTCTCTTGATTGGTTTCCTTTCTGGTTCCCTACTAATGTATAAATGTGTTGATTGTCATGCCCTTGCCTAGATGATTGTTGTTTATCTATATGATGTGGATGGCGATATATAACAATTGTAGTAATCTGTTCCTTTTTCTTCAAATCTGCAACACATTGTGTCTTTGAGTCAATGACCTCCTTAGCTTCATGACCGTGTCCTTCATGTGGTTTTCCTTCATCTCCTTCTGTATACTCTGCCTTTGATTCAACTTCAAACTCAACAATAACTTCTTTGTTGGCCTCTGTGGGCCCATCTTTCTTATTAAAAGACACATCATGCAATGTGTTATCACATATATTTGTCAAGGGCAGCAAGTCGTCCAAGTCCGTGGTCTGCAAAAGAAGCGCCCAAGCGCAACATTCAAAGCATCCCATTTCGGGCTTAAAATACAAGCAACGAGCGGGTTTATTTTTCCAACGACAAAGATACCAGGAGCAGTTCAGATCAACGGCTTGCGTGTATTCGACATGTCAAATTTGTGCAATTTTTAGTGTCAGACAAAAGCCCTAGAATTAAAAATCAAGCGCCACGTGTCCTTCTCCAACAAACATGCATGATTTACTTCGGAGTTCGGGTTTCGGGTGTTTTGGCACTTCTCCTCTCGATTTTCTCTGAAATTATTTTCTTGGAATGTATAGATCTCTACCACATGTCTATGCCATCAACGACCAAGGTTTCAGCTTCGTATCTCTTTGGCGCTCTGGAAAACTCTAGGTCAATGGTTCCTCCATCCCCTCCCTCCCGAGTACGCGGATCTCTGTCGCATGTCCATCTCCAACGGACGATCATGATTTTCTTCGCCATTTCGGGTTTCGAGAGTTTTGGATCCTCTCTTTTTGGTTTCCTCTGGAACACATTCCCACAGAGTGCATAAATCTCTGTCGTGTGTCCTCCAAGATCTAGTGACGAATATCTTCTCCAAAATTCGGAGCTTCGACGTTCGCGCTCCCTCCTTGTTTGCAAATTCTCAAAGTGTTTTTGTTGCAGAGTTTTAGTTCTTTTGCCACCTGTCCATCTGGCGCTGACACGTGGCCAGTTCTTTCACCACCTATCCATCTGGAGCTGGCACGTGGCACTCAGTCCAGGCACCTTTGGGAATATCATTTGCTTGTTTCCAAGTGACACGTGTCACCCTCCTTTCAGCAACACATCAACACAGTGACGTCGGGCCACCACGTCAGCATCGAGAGATCGTTCTCCAGGAGGTGTTATTGTTCAATGCCAAAAGTAGCACCCTCCCTAAAGTACAGTTAAACAAATACTCGAGTTGGTGGGCGGTTAAACTTTAGTAGGGGCGCTGAATTAGCAAAGGCACCCAGATCATGGACTGTGACTAGATCAATGGCCACGCTTCATTGCGGGGATGCTACTTTCTCAAGCGTTAAAATCCTTGAGTGGTCTCGCAATCGAAACTTTGGTATAGATAAAGTGCTACGTGGTGGAAGGTGGTGAATTGCAGGCTCCAAAGCGGTGTGGGACCAAACCTCCTTTGACAACCCCGCATTCATGTGCTTATAAAAAAACAAATCTAAGAGAAACACATGTCGGTCCCCTAGGCATTAGGCCTCGTTGCGATCTCGAGAAGAAAAATAGTTAATGAAAAAGGAGGGGTGGTTGAAACCTCGACTCACTCCATAAATAGAAGGCATGGAGGGCCTGGTCGTGGAGATAGAACTGTCAACCTGAGGTACCGTGATGGACGGTTTTTCCTACAAGACCATGCTGAGCTGAGTTTGTGTCTGATAGGAGGAAACATGCGTAGTCTGACAAAAGGAGGCCCAGACAAAAGGCTTTGATTGAAATGGCCAGATCACACTCCTGGTAGTTGTGGACTGTTCTGATTATAAATAGATCAGTTCAATATTTTGTAAAGGCCGTCAATTGGTTGAGCAAAGCTCCCTATTTTGTAATATTTTGATAACAGAGTTGTTCTCTGGTTTTGTATGAGATCTGATACTTTCACATTAATACAAGTCAGTTTCTTTCATCATATTGTTTAATCTGTGCTGAAACACTCATGCATGGAGGATCCAGAAGAGGGTTGTAGTTATATTGTAATGTAGGTTTGATTACAATATTGATGTGACCAGTTTTAGTCAGTTTCTCTATTATCTTGTTTCTTCTTATGTTGAAATGCTCATGCATGGAGGATTCATATGAGTTGTTGTAGTCACATAGTAATGGAGGTTTGATTATTATGCAATTGTGATATATTTTAGTGTTTGAAGCTTAAGTTCAAGAGTGCTCTTGTGCCTGAGTTTTTCTTCACCAAGCTGCTTGAAAGTCGGATGCCCATGAAAGACTTGTCCACCTTTCTCACTAAGTATTCCATATGCTCACCTTTAACTTTAAACCACTGACTGAAGTTAATGAGGACCTCATTTCCCTATGCATTGCTTGTCCATTTTCTGTGTTAAATCATTCTTGTACTGATTTTTGTCCATTTGACCTCCACTCATAAACCTACCTCCGCAAACATTTTGATGGGCACTGGGCTTATCCTCTTGTAGTCTGAGGGTGACTCTCAGTCCTAACACAATGTGATTTTATTTTTCTTCTACCACGACTTCAAAAACTTATTTTTCACATTAATATTAATGGTACCCATTGATTCTATCCAAGATATCCCAAAACAATATCCACTTCATCCATATCCATAACATAAAAATATGAATGCAACACATATTTATCTATAATGAGCTTCAAATCTTTAAAATTTTTCATATTTTCACCCTCAACCTGTGTGCTTTGAATATCCTTTGCAGGAACTTGCAGTATATTAACCAACTGAACATTGATAAAATTATGCATGCAACTAGGGTTAATAGAAACAATAACCTTCTCCTTATGAATACAACCATGAACCTGTAATATAGAGTTTTCATATGAAAATAAACCCTTCCTGCTCTCTTCATCCTTACACTTTGTATGAGACCACTTGTCTAAAATTAATTTTACATATGCTTCATAAGAAAGTGTCATCAACTCATTATAATTAAATGAGTTCCACCATATGCGAGCATCTTCTTGGAAACCATAATGTAGACATATTCTCCAACGATCTTTCAATGATGACTTTTGATATTGTATATATTCTTCAATATTAAGGATATCATCCTTTCTAGTAAAAAACATATTTCTTAGAGAAATCTTCAGTGAAAACTAGGGTGTATAAAATAACTTACTATGCAAATCGTCTGGCTTTGTTTTGTAAAAACCCTGAAAAATGACCAAATTTAAAATGCTCATAACTTCACCTTCCAGACTCCGTTTCGGCTGAATGTTTTTTTGAAATTGGGTATTTTTCCAAGAGGAATTCAAATATACAATTATTTTGGACAAATTATGCTCATAAATTTTCAGATATGAACCTTAAGTGTGCTGCCCTCTTTTTTCTTGGAAAAAAATCTGCATAAAGAGCCAAAAACCTATCCCCTTCTTTGGCCAAGTAAAGTGCTCTGATACAAATTATTAAGTACCTGAATAGATATGAATATAAATCTCAAAATAAACCCACAATATCAACAAGAATAATCCAAACCATTCCCCAAAATACTGAACACAATAAATAGTCAAAACCCTTGAGGTAGGGTAACACCATAGATTAATCCTTAAGGAAGGATAACACTCCTCAACCAATGCTTGATACATTCACAATATTCCTCACTATGTTTCATTACATTGCTTACACTTATTTATATAGATCTATCTATCTCCTAGGAACCTTCTAGAGAGCCTTCTCACATTTATTACATCTAACTACCATAGTGAGCCTTTATTAATATAGTGGACCTAGTCCATCTTACATTGAATGACCACATTATTATATATCAAATGACTTCCACTAATAATAAATAACCACAATCTCATTGGGTACCACCCTAGGTACCCCATATTACCTCCCTAGGTATACTACATTACATCCCCCTTCACATGTTTATTCCTTGAAACACGAGAAGAAACCCTACAATATGATCAACTAAGCAATGTAGCCAACTAGTACCAAGTACGACCATCCATCCATCCTAATGGAAGTCGAACATGATGTCTATTTGTTGGCTTGCCACCCTGATCTTTTTCTGCATCATGTCAGGGTCTCCATGGGATTGTTTTTGTAGCCGATCGCTTCCTGTAGTGTTATGATTCCTCCATGCACCTTCTCTTGATTGGTTTCCTTTCTGGTTCCCTACTAGTGCATAAATGTCTTGATTGTCACGTCCTTGCCTGGATGACTTTTGTTTCTATATATGATGTGGATGGCGATATATAATAATTGTAGGAATCTGTTCCTTTTTCTTCAAATCTGCAACACATTGTGCCTTTGAGTCAATGACCTCCTTAGCTTCCTTACTATGTACTTCATGTGGTTTTCCTTCATCTCCTTCTTTAGACTCTGCCTCCGTTTTAACTTCAAACTCGACAATAACTTCTTTGTTGGCCTCCATGGGCCCATCTTTCTTATTAAGAGACACATCCTACAATGCAATTTTCTTTTTCTTGTACCACAACTTCAAAAACTTATTTTTCACATTAATATTAATGGTACCCACTTATTCTATCCAAGACTATCCCAAAACAATATTCACTTCATCCATATCCATAACATAAAAATATGAATGCAACACATATTTGTCCATATCGAGCTTCAAATATTTAAAAATGTTCACATTTTCACCCTCAACCTGTGTGATTTGAATATCCTTTGCAGGAACTTGCAGTAGATTAACCAACTGAACATTGATAAAATTATGCATGCAACTAGGGTTAATAGAAAAATTAACCTTCTCCTTATGAATACAACCATGAACCTATAATATAGAGTTTCCATATGAAAATAAACCCTTGTTGCTCTCTTCATCCTTACACTTTGTATGAGACCACTTGTCTAAAATTAATTTTACATATGCTTCATCAGAAAGTGTCATCAACTCATTATAATTAAATGAGTTCCACCATATTCCAACATCTTCTTGGAAACCATAGTGTAGATATATTCTCCAACGATCTTTCCATGATGACTTTTGATATTGTATATATTCTTCAATACTAGGGCTATCATCCTTTCAATTAAAAAACATCTTGCTTAGAGAAATCTTCAGCGAAAACTAGGGTTTATAAAATAACTTACTATGCAAATCGCGTGGTTTTTTTTGGAAAAACCTTGAAAACGACCGAATTTAAAATGATCATAACTTCATCTTCTAGACTCCCTTTCAACTAATTTTTTTTTTGAAATAGGGTATTTTCCCGAGAGGAATTCAAATATCCAATTTTTTTGGTCAAATTATGCTCATAAATTTTGATATCTGAACATGAAGTGCATCGCCCTCTTTTTTCTTAGAAAAAAAAAATCTGCAAAAAGAGCCAAAACATTATCCCCTTATTTGGCCAAGGAAAGTGCTATGATACCAATTGTTAAGTACCTGAATAGATCTGAAGATAAATATCAAAATAAACCCACAATATCAACAATAATAATCCAAACCATTCACCAAAATAATGAACACAAGAAATAGTCAAAACCCTTGATGTAGAGTAAGACCATATATTCATCCTTAAGGAAGGATAAAACTCCTCAACCAATTCTTGATACATTCACAATATGGATCACTATGTTTCATTACATTTCTTACACTTCTTTATATATCTATGTCTATCTCCTAGGAACCTTCTAGAGAGCCTTCTCACATTTATTACAGCTAACTACCATAGTGGGCCTTTCTTAATATAGTGGACCTAGTCCACCTTACATTGAATGACCACATTCTCATATATTAAATGACTTCCACTAATAATACATAACCACAATCCCATTGGGTACTTCCCTAGGTATACTACATAAATGTTAGGTATATAGAGAGATAGTGGGGGGCCCGAAGGGCCCATAGTGATAACTGTGGAGGCTACTCAATGTAAGGTGGACTAGATCCACTATATTATTAAATAAGGTCCAATATGGTAGTTATATATAATAAATGTAAGAGGACTTACTAGAAGGTTATACTTATAGAAGGTTCCTCTATAATGATCTTAGGTTATTGGTAGCACTATATAAAGAGGTTCTAGCAATGTAATGGGATATGAAGAAAAATATTGTATTGTGAGTTGTAGCTCAATAGGAGGATGCCCCCTTGAAGAGGCAAGTGAACAAGAGATGATCGCTTCCATAATATGATCCATTGTATGGTGTTTCCCTACCTCAAGGGTTTCTATTACAATATAGGAGATTTTTCATATTGTTATTCTATATCTATTGTGGTTCTTTGTCTTCAGTCTTTGGTACTTAACAATTTGTATCAGAGCACTTTTCTTGGCAAGAATTGTGGGCAATGTAAATGTTTTTTATTTTTGCAGTTTTTTTTTTAGGAGAAGAAATAAGAGGGTCGCGACATTCCATATGATTTATGTGTATTTATGTGAAAAAATTGCATAAAATGGTTGTATATATGATTTTCTCTCAGAAAAAATCCCAATTAAAAAAACAAATCGTCTAAGCGATAATAAAAGAGTAAAGTTAGTGGAAGTTTTAAAATCACTGATTTCAAGGTTTTCCATGGACGGCTTGACACAAGTTTTGATTTCTACTAGCACACGGAAGCTGAATTTACTAAAAAAAATAATATAGATATGGTTCCTCTTTGAAAAATAGTTGATTTCAAACAAACAAATCACCCAAATTGGAGCTCCAAAAGTGAAGATATAGTTGATTTAAAGTCGATCACTTTTGGGGTTTTTTTTGTGACGACAATAAGATTGCAAAGTTCAAAACTTTGCACAAGCTGTTCATATTTCTGCTGGTGAGTTTAGGACATATTATTTTGTTATTTTTCTTTTTTTTTGAATCTAAGACATAACCAGGTTCAAATTGAGCCCAAGAAAAAACGAGAAAGAGACAAGCCGTCTGGAAAACCCTAATACGCATGCGAAGACCTCCTCCCGTAGTGGAGCCACCACACTGAGGCGGGCGCCACACCCGACCTGGACTACTGATCTGGTGATGAAACCATGAAGGGGCTGCTCGGGGAATGTGGCTGGAAACGACCCGAGGAAGGAGCGAGGCAAGCGACCAACTTTGAATTACCCACCCCTGTGGAGTGCTCTTAGCCAAGGAACATAGCTTCAGTAAAGAAATGGAAGTGGAACCAAGCATGTCTCATCCAAAGGCATCTAGTGGATGGGAACTCGAAAATGTATTCCCCAATTGGACAAACCACCCAGGTACACCATCAACTTGACCAGGGTTGGGGAACACACACAGTCCATGAGAAAGCATGCTATCGCTGAGGCAAGTTCACAGGCCTATAGCCATCGCAAAGGACCTCATCACGATGGATCAAATATTGGTGGAACCCCAAGGGAGAATATGAATTTCAACTCAGTTCCAATGGGTTTTTCACGATCATCGTCTATAGTTTAGAAGATAAGGACAAGATCTTTGAAAATGGGCTATATTTCTACAACTCTGCAGGGCTATTCTTCAGGTTGTGGATGGATCGTTTTAGGCCAGAGAAATAAGACTTCACCATGGCACCAGTCTAGATCAAACTATATTCCCTACCTTAGGAATTTTGGGCGGTGCTATCATAGGCAAGTTTCTGGGCCTATGGCCATCATAAAGGGACCTCATGCGATGGATCAAAGACTGGTGAAACCCCAAGGGAGACTATGAATTTCAACTCAGTTCCAATGGGTTTTTCACGATCATCGTCTATAGTTTAGAAGATAAGGACAAGATCTTTGAAAATGGGCTATATTTCTACAACTCTGCAGGGCTATTCTTCAGGTTGTGGATGGATCGTTTTAGGCCAGAGAAATAAGACTTCACCATGGCACCAGTCTAGATCAAACTATATTCCCTACCTTAGGAATTTTGGCTGGAGGAAATCCTCATGGAAATAGGGAATACAGTGGGAAGATATGTAAAATCCTCATAGGCAACAAAGCAGAGGGAATACACTTCCTATGCCCGAATATGTGTATATTTGGATATATCGAAGGCCCTAACAGGCTCATTATCCCTAGAATACCAAGATGAAGATTGGAATCAAACCATGGACTATGAGCACATCTCCTTCCACTGTAGAAAATGTCATGAGAATGGTAACCTCTTTTGTGACTGTCCCTTGAATGTTAAAAACTCAAAAGCAAGGGAGGGGAAGAAAAAGGATGGCTACACCACAGTTACAGGCAGAAAAAAAACCCCCCAGAAAACAAAATCAAGAAAGCACTCAAAAAATCCCCACTAGAAATTCCTTTGGCATCCTCAACCGGCTCCCAGAGGAAGAAGACATAGAAAATCCACACAAGAATGGAAACCAAGATAAGGACAAGGGAAAATACAAGCAACGGTCTGAATTAGCTAAAGAACAAAACCAAGAAACATTCCCAATAGCCTAGTAGAATGAGGACAATCTAGAGGATGGGGGGGACACCCTAATGCAACTAGATGAATAGAATCTAGAGGATATAGACTTGGAGAAACTAGAGGAAGCCTTTAACAGAAAGGAGATGCAAACCATCCTAGTAGAACAACTCAAAAAAGTTCATAAATTTTTCATCGACTCTACCGCAGGAGCCACCTCACGACTAGGAATATCCTCAAACCCAACCTCAGAGCCGAGACGTACCTCCCATGAAAGCAAGCGTCGAGGCCGCAAATCAACACATCAAATCATCAAAGAAATGGGAAACTACATGCTCAACTTAAGGAAAATCCACAAACTCACGGAAGGGTACCTCAATCCACCCGCCAACTCATCATGATGAAAATCATCACTTGGAATATTACAGGGATTAATGGAAGGTCTAAAAAAAGAATCCTTCGATACAACATTTGTGTAGAGAATCCAGACATTTTCCTCTTATAGGAAACAAAATGTGTCGAGGTTTTTGCGGAGGACATACTCTAGCGTTGTTGGAGGACCTGCAACTCTATTCATACAGATTCAAATGGGGCCGCAGGGGGGCATAGCAATCTTATGGAACCCTATTACAATTATCATAGATCATCCTTTCTCCATAGTGGGCACACTCACTGCCCACTTCAGGGCCATAGGCTCTAACAAAGAGGGGATGATTACAAATGCTTATGGACCACAAAGTGCTCAAGACAAAGAAATTTTCTTGTGCAGAATAGCTACAATCAGATCGTTGTTTGGATCAACGCACTAGAAGATAGGGGGGTGACTTCAACATCATTCTTAAGTCAGAGGAAAATACTGGAGGCACTAAGTGGCTGCATCAAGATGGTGGTAAGTTTGGAACTCTAATAGATCAACTCAATTTGATAGACATAGAAACTCAAAATGGTATCTTCACTTGGTCCAACCGTAGATCGGGGCACCAACATGTCGCAAGTAGACTAGATCGATTCCTTATCTCTAAATCATTATTTTTGGATGATACGGTCTGTGAATCCAACATCCTCCCAAAATTCGGCTCAAATCACTGGCCAATTTCTCTCTGGTTAGACATAAGATCCACGCCCAAACTTAAGCCCTTTAGATTTGAGAAGTTCTGGCTTACCCACCTGGACTTTCAAAACCTCTCCAAAACTTGGTGGAGGCAGGCAACAATATACCACGGCACATGTATGTACAAATTCCAACAAAGATTAAAAAACTTCATAGGGAAGCTAAAGAATTGGACTAAAAATGTGTTTGGTAATATACTACAGAAGAAGCAGGAAATTGTGCAATGATTGGAGGAATTGCAACAAGAAATTATTGCGGGGGGAATATCGACAACCTAGATAAAGGAGGAAGAGAAGTTATAGGAAGAACTAGAGGAGCGACAAAAGCAATATGAAATACTCTGGAGGAAAAAATCTAGAGTACAATGGCTTAAGGAAGGTGAAAAGAACACCAAGTTCTTCCACAGATCCATGGAGCATAGGAGATACATCAATGTAATCACTCAACTAGAAGACAACCAAGGCAACCCCATCCTAGATCATGCAAGCATAGAAGAGGAATCGACAAACTACTACAAAGATATTCTCACGGAACTTATAAACGATCAAACGCCTACTATTCAAAATATTACCGGGCACATCCCCTCTCGGGTCACAAAAGAACAAAATGAAACACTGATGTGGCCAATCAAATAAGAGGAAGTGGATCAAGCAGTTAAAGAGATGCCACCAGGTAAAGTTCCGAGGATAGATGGATTTACAACAAATTTATTTCACTATTGTTGGTCGCTGATCTGGGAAGAAGTATGGCAAGTAGTTGAGGAAAACATAACTTCTAGGCAAGTTCTTTCAGCTTTGAATGCCATCTTCCTCACTTTAATCCCAAAGGAAGAAAGGGTAACCCATCCCAAACAATTTTGGCCAATAACACTCTACAATGTGATCTACAAAATCATCATGAAGGTTATTTCTCTACGACTCAAACCGATCTTGCCCTTCATAATATCCAAAGATCAAGCAAGCTATGTGGAGGGACTTCAAATCATGGACAATGTCATCCTGGTAGATGAGGTCATTCGCTCACTTAAGTTAACTCAAGTCCCATGCATGTTCATCAAACTTGACCTTTCTAAATCTTTTGATAGAATAAGATGGCAATATATGTGCTCCCTCCTCGAAGCCTTTGGATTTTATAACACTTAGGTAGCCTAGATCATGCAGCTCACATATTCAACCTTTTTTTCCATTCATGTTAATGGAGTGCCCTCCCAGCTCTTTTCTCCCACCAGGGGCATTCGACAGGGGGATCCCCTCTCCCCTTTCCTCCTTTTCATAATGGCTGAGGGCCTTGGGAACTACATCAAAGCCTCAGTAGAGGATGGCTCCCTCAAGGGTTTACCTCTCCACAACCTTTAGACATCTCCCTCCCATAGTCAATTTGTAAATGATACACTGTTGTTGAACACCCCCACCACCCAGGAGGTTAACAAGATCAAAATCATCCTCACCGACTTCGAAGAAGCATTGGGAACCTCCCTAAACCTTGACAAGTCACAACTCTACTTCTTCAACACCCTAGTGGAAATCCAAAACCATATCTCCATACCACTGGGTATCCCTAAGAGCTCCCTTTCATCCAATTCTCTCAGTGTCCCCCGCACAGGGGCAGCCACCCACAACATCTCTTGGAATAACCTTCTTCTATTCATCTCTAATTGACTAAGTAACTGGACCTTTCAATCGCTAAACCTTGTTGCCTGACTAGTTATTCTAAAATCTATGCTTCAGGCCCTGCCGACTTACCTCTTCATCGCCTTGGCGACACCTCAGTCAGTCATCATAGCCATCAGAAACCTCTAGTGAAGTTTCTTGTGGCATGGTCATCATCCAGATAAGAAGTGGGCACTCGTAGGCTGGGACAAAATTTTCCGACCTAAATCGCTGGGTGGGCTGGGTCTTAGGGATCCAAGAAAAATCAATCGTATAATGGGGAAAAACTTTGGTGGCATTGGCTCAAGCACCCCACAAAAAATTTGGGCATGAATATGGAAATAGAAGTATGCCCCAACTACCCAAGCCAACCAGATAATAAGATTCAATGATCAAATCTAGGGCTCTAACATCTTGAACACATCTTGGCAAAATCGCACGCTGGTTCTAAATCATGCCTTCTGGGAAGTCGGGAATGGAGAAAGTGCACTATTTTTGCAGGACTTGTGGCAGCATCTACCCCCCCTCTACGACTTGGACGATCTCAATTCCCTCAAATAAAAGATCCATCTGAATACGTTTTTGAGAGTTAGAGATCTTTGGAATCCGACCCACAGTAACTAGCTCTGGCGATAATGGAAAACAGAGAGAATGGAATTAGAACTCACAGAAGACACGAATCTTCAATCCTGGCAAGAATGCGCAGTCCATCGGAAAATACCAATCAAATAGGGATTGGACATCCTTAGATGGGGCCACTTGCCAACAAGTAACTTATCAGTCAAGGAGAACACAGCTTGGAGCAATAGACCTCTCATACAGAAACATGAGTTTTTGGAGATACAAAATGGAGAGAACTCCTTATTTTGGCAAGACTCTTGGCAGCAACAATCGCCATTATCCTCCATAGAATAACTTCGCCCCCTTCATCAACAAATGCATTCAAGGGACACTCTACATGTAAAATATCTCTGGAAGGAAAACTTGTAGAAACACCCCTGACGCATATGGAAAACTCAACCCCATGAACTAAGCATACGTGAAGGAATTGACAGACAGTCCTAGAGGGATTGTGCTAATCAACGAAAAATTTGTATCAAGGATGGTCCGGACATCCTTAGATGGGGCCACTTGCCAACAAGTAACTTATCAGTCAAGGAGGATTATTGTCTCTAGGAAAACTACCAAATGAAACCAAAAGAGCACATATGGGGAAAAATCTAAAATCCAAAATTCTGGCTGAAAGTATCATTATTTCTCTGGATAATTTCTCAGAACCACATTCTTACTTGGGACAACCTAAGAAAACGAGGATTTGTGGGACCTTCAATCTGCCACCTCTGTCGAAAACAGGAAGAGACAATGGAGCATATCTTAAATCAATGTGACCACAGTGAATCCATTTGGGATATGGAAGCAAAATTAATGCATCCCTCTAACAGGAACCGAGCCAACATTGTAAGCACCATTGGAAATTATGATTCCATCACCTATCAAAACCCAATCCTAGATCACATCTGGCAACTGCTACCTGGCTTCTTAGTCTGACATGTTTGGAAAGAAAGAAACAAATGAATTTTACACTCCACCTCCTCCCCTCCCCACTCTACTTGGACAAATATCCTCAACCTGGTTCGGTAAACAATCAGAGCTAAGCAATGGACTCATGAAGACTTGAAATGCAATCCCTTGAAAAGCCGCATCCTCCAGGCCTAACAACTAAACCTCTTTGAGGGTCCACAACAAAAATTCATTTTCCCAGTCAAAATTGCCTACATTCCCAACTCTTGGTCCCCTCCCCCTTATGGATTTGTCAAATTAAAATTCGACGGCTCCTCAAAGGGTAATCTGGGGCCAACGGGTTTTGGAGCGGTACTACAAGATAATGAGGGGATAATTATACATATCACAACAATATATTTGGGATTCAACACAAACAATGTTGCAGAAATCAGGAGTCTTCCAAGGGGATTAATATGGAAATTAGTCACAACATATTTCAGCTCATAGTGGAAGGGGACTTCGAGGTGATTATCTAGTTCATCTCTAAAATCATCCATGGCTCACACCCCTTGGAAATTTCACCAAGATGGAGATTACTAGGATTTTTGGAAGACTTCAGGTCCCTCCTTCAGCTTCATCTCACACTCATCCCCTCACATGTGAAAATAGGTGCCAACAAAATTGCAGATTGCCTATCGAATGAGGGAGTAGACTCAAAAGAAGAGTAGATCCAATTGGATGCTCGAATCTCCCCACCCCCAGGCTAATGATTAGATGTCTCGATATAGCCCGAAGAGAGTATCCCCCCCGGATGGGGTGAAACGTAGCACATGGGAGGCCACACAACCCCCATGCAATCCAAGCCATAAATATGGCCGACTGCCACCCCAAGCCTCATTCTCATATGGAGGACGACCATAAATGCGCATAGAGGATGGAGGGATAGCTCCCCCTTGCAGTTTTAATGGTGCCCTCACCGAGTCATAGTAGGGGGATGATGACAAGTACAGAAGGAGGTTGCATGGTCTTATCAACCCCTTGGATATTACTCCAGGTTAGCCATGGCATTCATCATTCTATTTCTTTTCTTTGTCAAGGATCCACTCTGCTCAGCTATCCATCTCTGGGCCTCTCATATTTCTCTAGTCTCATTCTCAGATTTCTCTGGCCTCCAGGCTCTTTCATGCCATGTGAGAGAGGGAAACCCAAGAGGGGACCCTCCTGGTATTGTTATTTTGCAATGACGAGATGCCTACATGAATTGGAGAAAGCTTCCTCTATATCTCGAATGCAACAAATCAAGAAGTCGATGACACCTCCAATGGCCTACGTGGAGGAGGAAATCCTGGACGAACCAATTCAGGTTCCACTAGACTCCCTCCTCTACACGGCCCCAAATTCCCAGGATAGACCCAACACCAAAATTGCAGCAATGGATACATATACAACCATGGAGGGAGCCACTTGCATCATCCAGGATGAAATCCCCCCGAAGGACCACCCAGTTGGACCTCCTTTGCTCAACCCAGACACAAAATGCGACCAAAGTCAACCCAGTCTCCTCACTCCAGAGCACTTGGAGATCATCTTTGAGATGATGAGCTATATGGTGGAGCATCTCCATCGACACACCCTTATTAGCAACATAATTGACATGTTGTTCGATGCCTTCTCGAACACGTCGATCAAACAGAGATCCCTGACTTGCGTGCAACCCTTTGCAGTCCCTCCTAGAGACAACACTCCTCATGGCAGCTCTTCGGATGGTAGGTTCCACTATTCAAACAACCCTCTTAATGTTTAAATTTTCTCAGCTCTATGTGCCTCATTTGCATGGAAATGGGTTTTTTTTTCTTGTCTTCCCGCTTAGGATTTTTGTTTAGTTTTAATTATCAGTTTTTGAATGCATGTCTAGAAAAAACTATCAACACCATCAACTGCCACTGTCTCTGGTTTCCAACTGTATGGTTGAGCAAGTGTCAACTGCTACTTTTGGCCATAAGTATAAAAGGTTGCCACCTATTTCGGTTTCCACTAGTTTGGCGGAACATGTGGAAAGCCTGTGAAACAGATAAATTTTGTACAATGACAAAGTATTAATCAAGCAATACCACTTTTTATTTATAAAAAAAATATATTTTTCTTTTTGTACATTATATTTGGTGTTTCCAATGGATATGCACTCTCAACTCAGGGAAATTTTACGACAGATTGAAGCCCTCAAAGCCGATATGCATGGCCACCTACGAGGCATCAAGGCTAGTCTACAAGACCACACAGACAGTTATCAAAATAGTCAACGGGCATTGGCTCTCCCACAAGAGAGATATCTTATGGAAGACATCAAGGATGAATATAATCAAGAAGTATATGCTTGGTATGATTTTGAGGCCGATTGTGATGCTTGGTATATGGATAGTTCTCATTTTGGGGATGACAACCACTTTCATATTTTATTTGACGACTCTACTCCAAATTTGGTAGAGAACCTCAATGTGACCAATCCAGAGCCAGTTATGATTACTAGTGTCCATCATGCATATTCTACAGTGGTATTATTCCTTCCAAATTTAGCTATGAACCTTTCCCACTATGTGGATGGATCTTCTTATTTAGATCCACATGACATGTGTCAGTCTTTGGAGCATCATTTTCAATTGGTTATTGGGTTCCAATACCTTCTGTATGGAGTTCACATGAGAACTCAAACACAGGACCATGGTTTACAATGGTGGTTGGAATACTTCAACATGGTGGCTTTCATTTCTACATGGGACTCTGGTTCTCTAGTCTACTTCAACACTATGGTCCACACTTATCCATGGGACCCTGGTATATGGTTGTACACCCTCATAACAAGCATTGAGGACAACACTTTCATAAGGGGGATGGAATGCTAGGTATCTAGAGAGGTAGTGGGGGTGGCGAAGGGCCCATAGTGATAATAATAGAGGCTACTCAATGTAAGGTGGACTAGATCCACTGTATTATTAAATAAGGCCCACTATGGTAGTTAGATATAATAAATTTAAGAGGGCTTACTAGAAGGTTCTACTTCTATAAGGTTCTTCTTTTAGAATGATCTTAGGTTGTTGGTAGCACTATATAAAGGGGTTCAAGAAATGTAATGGGATATGAAGAAAAATATTGTATTGTGAGTTGTATCTCAATAGGAGGATGCCCCCTCATAGAGGCAAGTGAACAGGAGAGGATCCCTTCCATAATAGGATCCATTGTATGGTGTTTCCCTACCTCAAGGGTTTCTATTATAATAAAGGAGATTTTGCATATTTTTATTCTATATCTATTGTGGTGTATTGTCTTCAGTATTTGGTACTTAACAGATACACATGACTCTAAATATCTATTTGAAAATCCAGAATTTTAATTTTAGAAACCCCTTTGATAAAAACAATATCCTCAATAAATTTTCTTTTCAACATTTTTCCAAATACTAGTTCAATAAGGAGTTAATGGACCATGAGATTGTGTTTTATGTGTAATGATTTGTATTATCTTTTCTACTAAACTAATCGGTTCCCACCATGTTATGATAGACCTAACCTATATTCAATATTTTTGTGGTTGAAATTGAAAAAGTTGGTTTCATGAATTAAGACATAGAGAGTTAATGATGAGCCCCTAAATTGCCTACTTTTGCTCATTCTTTCTTGACTATTTTTCCTTCCATAAGTCCCGAAATATTCCTTTCCATACCTAAAATATGGTCATAATTATCAATTATTATCCTTTTCCATTTATATAATATTTTCTTGTGTATTGATGTATTTGGCATAATTATGAGATAAAAGTGATGGTATATTTGGGTTTCATGAGCAAGTCAATTGCTTATATTTTACAAGAGATGCTTACTCTCAAATATGACCATATTAGAACTCGTAATGAAGTACTTGGTGCCATTATCATTGGAGGGCCAATACCTAAACCTGACACCGCTCCAGAATCTTTAATGTGTTATTTCCATACGCCACAGAATAATATGGTGTAGAATGTTATGCTATTGAATTCTATATTTTATGATGGATCTACTCTATATGAAAGATGCATGTTCTATAAGAAACAATAGTAGTTTCTAAAGTTGATCAGTCTTATACACCATTTATCAACACATCCATTCCATTTAGATAGCCCACAATGTACCTTTTGGTTGGTTAGAGACCCAATTTATACTTTTTTGATCGAGAGCTATATCCAAGTCTATATTGAGACCCAGAGCCACCACTTCTTATTATTCACTCAGGGCTATGAGCAAGGTAAATAGTTAACTAAATTCAAAATTGGAATGGATTGGTGTTTCCAAATACTGATTAAGTCAAAGATGTTAGAATTTGTAGCTATTTCAAGGAATGGATTTGTGCTACAGATATTTCATTAAATAAAAATCATTTAGATCACAAGGATCGAGAACATGCCTCTCACCACTTGGAACATTACACATGTTGGGATATAGCTCAAGGTAGTTATGTAACAAGTGAATAAGTTACAAAACTCAAGTAAATTGGAAACTTCTCAGATTATTCGTAGTGGCCAGAAACATATTGTTGATATGTAGGAATTTTATTAGAGGGGGACATGAATTCCTTAGGATATTTTCTAGGGAATCCATGAGCCCATTTTGTGTTTAAATTAATAATTGTATCCTATGATAGGTTAGGTATAAGAGCTAACAAGAGATGGAACTACTTTTCTTTCATTGGAACATTGAAAGATTGAATTTCTTAGATAATGTGAGATTGGAGTTATTGTTATAACTTTCTTATTGTGAGTAGTGTTTCTCTTTGAGGGATTCAACACCTTGATTTATTTATATTAATGGACCACTTTCAAGATGCAACCAATAGTTGAATCTCCGATGTGCATAAATTAAATTGCTTGTTATTTATTTTCTTAATGGTGCATCTTTCTTTTAGTGTTTGTTGCATGTTCCTTATTATTTTTATTTTATTATATAGTTTCATTTGTTCATGAATCCATGTATTCTATAGTTTCATTTTCCATGGCTCAAGAATTCATTTGTATTCATTCTACAATTTCAACTACTTGTGGATTCCTCTTCTAGCATGCCCCAACCATGTCATTGATTCAGGAATGAATTCATTGGTTTGGACAACACATTCTAGAGTATATTTTTTGTTGTCCATAGAATATATTTCCTTCTTTGAGTGGTGTGTGATTCCTCTTCCAACATGTCATGATCTCATGGTTGGTTGAGGAATCAATTTACTTTATTTCATTAGATTATATTTACTTTATGCAAGCGTGTGATTTACTTGTTAGGGTTATAGCATATAAACCTCGTTAGGGTTATATAAGTTGAGTATGACTTTGAGATAGTTCTAGGAAATTTATCCCTTGGGGGATTTCGAGCATGGAAAAAACATTCCTTATCCTCTTAGGTTTCCATATTATTTAAATATGAACAACCAACAAGATTTTTGGATTTCTTTAGCAACCTAGTCCCAAAGGGTTGTAATTTTTCCAACATCATTTAGCACATATATATTAGCTATGCCTAACTCACGACCTTTGAAAAAAATAGGATACATACAATATGGTTTTTATTTCTACCCCATGTTGGATAAATGCCTCTTCCCATTTTGGCAAAACAATAGTTGCAACTCCCTCTCTACCTTCATCATAGTTAGTGAAAAAAGAAGCAGAGTTTGACTAAATTACCTGAAGTACCAAATTAAGTAAAAAACTAGTGACTTTAACTTATTGTAGACATATAATAGAAATCCCTCAAAAAACATATTTTATTCTCTTAACCATAGATTTGTGATAGGGTTCAACAAGTCCCATAATATTCCATGATACTAACTTCATTGGGAACCTTAAAAAAAAATTGTCTTCTTGCATTCCCACTTAGATAAAGCATCAATGGGGTTCGAAGAATTTGCATCCAAGTTAGGAAATAATCATTTAAATTCTTGTTTCTTAGATGTTTATGGTAGTTGTTGCACACAAGTGTATGAGAAACAACCATATTTTGGGGTGGAGATTGAGCCCATCAGTTCCCACCCTCCTTTGTTGAGAAATGGGTTGGAAAACATTATTCCATCCCTTAGCCACAATGGGGCCACACAATATCTAAAATGTTTATTTTGGGTTGGAAATGGGGAAGTTTATGGACTTGAGTTGTTATTTTGGTGTTGACTAGCAGCCTCAAACTGATAGGCATACTGGTCATACCTTTTTAAGAAATTTGTCCATCCATCATTTTTTTTATGTGGTTGAATGTCAATGGCTTGGCTAGTAGGGACAAAGGATGAAGGCTTACGCGACTTAGATTTTGCTAGAAAAGTATAATATTTTATTTTGTGATGGGGACTTTGGAACCTAAAAATAGGTATTGGGGAGACTGATATATCACATTAGTTGTTAATTAACACACTATCTCACTTAAATGAACACAAAATATTTTAAATCCTTGGAGATTTCAGCCCTAAGGAAAACCCTTTTATGGGTTTGTGGATTATTTTTTTTTCCATCTCATGAAAAATGAAAATATCGATTGGAGCTTATGTACATTCCAAAAATGCCCAAAATTGCATAGGGAGCCTTGGGAATTCAACCTAGAGTGGGAAATACATCTTGGAGGCTTTTTTGGTGGAGAAATATTCACACCATTTGGAATAAAAAATAGTGTATTTTGACACATTCAAGGTCCACGAGAGATTAGTTCATAATATACATTTTCTTCCTCAAATGAAAACTAAAAAATCCCTTAGTTAGGCTATAGATGGAATTTTAGAGCAACCCAGGCTCCCCCAAGCCTCTTTGTCCTAGTATTTAATCATGACTTTTGGTGGGATTCAAACCACAAAATAATACAATATTGTGTGCTTTGTTAGCATATTATGGAAAAAACTATTCAAAATTGTGAATACCAACAGGGGTTTCATAACGAGGAATTTCAATACCTCACGTGTCACCTTCAGGATGAGATTCCATGGGGCCTTTGGATAAACCATCCAAGAAATCTATGTGCTCAAAATATCCTCCCATGATAGCCAAAACACCGGTATTGGACAATGGAGTGGTCATTTAATAGACCCCCTTATATCTTATGATGGGAACAAATGGTCATAGCCTCAAGCTCATGGAAGCTCCTCTAAATCCTAAAACAATAATTTCCACCACAAAATTAGACCAATCTCTCTATCTTTAAGTTGAAGGCATGTAGTATGGGACAATATCTCACCAATACTTGGTCGTCCAAAACTACTAGTTATAATTTACCGCCAAACCACCTAATTTGCAAAGTCTTCCCCACCTCCAAAGAAACAACCATAGTGAGATGTCCACATTCCTTGTTTTTTGCATCCTTGTCATCCCTTCCACATCATCATCAGTCATTGTGAATATATATTTTTTGTTGTTTGGGAAAGGTTCCATGGGTTGGTGGTCATTAATTCAATCCCTAGTAGATCCCAACCCTAATTTTTTTTTTGCATGGTGTGAACCAAAATCTTGAGAACCAAGTTTAGAGAAATTAGGTTGAAGTAGATAAATACATGGATGCAAGGAATTTGGGTTTATATGAATGGTAATGCATCCCATGAAGGAACTAGTGTGACCTATGATTAAATACAAAAGGATAATAGTAATTTTGTTTTGACAAAGCCAATGTTAGTTAGTAGTTTCCAAATTTATTTGATTGAGGGATTGATTCTTATGAAACATAGAATTATGTTGGGTATGTGTTATATTATTTGCACGACAAACCCCATGTGTTGTGTTGCAGCGGGTGCGTGGGCGGGGGGGAAGCGCTAGCCCCTCCTTGCCTTAAGGGTCACAAAGGGGTGGAGATGCCCCAAAAAAGTGGTTTTTGCATCTATTTTAGCAGTTTCTCAACACATGGTTTTCACCAATGGTTTTCTAATTTCAATTAAGGAATTAGGGTTATTGACTAATCTGGGTCAATGGATTAGGGGTTTTGGATGCTAAGCGATCCTATATATATTTTAATATAAACAATGAAGAAGATGATGAATACAAATATTAGAGGTGTGACTCTAAATAAGTTGCTGGTTTTCCTGGTTTGGGTTTCCATGGCAAAATATCTATGTAATGTGTGTGTGTGTGTGTGCCACTGTATTATGTTTTTATTAAGAATCCATTTGCAGTAATCTATTGTATAAGGTCAAAATCTCCATTTGGTATCATATAAACTATTGGATTCAGGGGGACACCTTTGTGGTCATGGTTTTAGCTTGGGTCTATGGTAAACTTTGTTATGGTGGGAGATCTATGGTATCAATCCTTGCAGTGAAAACAAATGGAGAGTAGTTCAAAAATAGAGATTGATAAATTTAATGGGAAAAGTTTTGAGTAATGGAAGCTAAAGATGGAATATATGTTGGTGGAAAAAGATCAATGGATCATTGTGGATCCAGGTATTTCACCTACAGGAATGGCAATATACAACTGGGAAAAGTTGGATTGGAAGGTGAAGAGAATGATCTGGTTGTGTCTCTCAGATTCAGTATTATTGAATGTATCATCGGAAGATACAATAGAGGAATTATGGGATAAGTTAGGGTATTTCTATCAATATAAGTCCATGGTTAACAAATTGTTCCTGTGGAAGAAGCTTTACCACCTAAGGATGAAATATGGAGACTCAATGAAAAAGAATCTAAAGGCCTTCAATACCATGGTAAGTCAACTATTATCTATTGATATCAATATTTCTGATGAAGATAAGTGTATTAGTTTATTGTTCTCTTTACCAGACTTGTGGGATATTATAGTTGTGGCCATAGGTAGTAATGTAACTACTTTAATCTTCGATGATGTGGTATCATCCTTGTTTTCAGAGGAGTTGAGGTGGAAGAACATGGAGTAACAAAGCACATATGCCTTGTTTGCAAGAGGATGCTCCCAGGAAATAAATAGATCTAATTCCTCAAGTGGGAGATCTAAATCTAGGGGAAGGTCTAAATCTCCCAGAAAATTTGTAAAGGTACGTTGGAGATTTAGAAAAGAAGGGCACTATAAGAAACAATATAGATCCAAAATTGTTGAGAGAGGGAAGGGATCTAATGATGCTCCTTCTACAAAATAAAAAGCCTCCACATATGAAGGATGAGATGTGTACTTGGCTTCTTCAAGAACACATGCATATCATGAGGCATAGTTAGTCGACTCAAGTGCATCCTTTCATATGAATTCTCACAGGGAGTGGTTTTGAAAATATGAAAGGTATGATGGAGGTGATATTTTCCTAGGTGATGAATCAACAACCAAAATCATAGGATGAGGAAAATTCAAGTTGAATCTCATGGATGGAAGGATTAGAACACTCCCTAGTGTTCTTCAC
>SNQJ01S0004599.1:57262-96186 GCA_010110895.2 Picea sitchensis | reverse complement strand
CCCCCCCCAAAATTCCTTTTGATTCCTAAAAATGGACCTGGAAGGTTCTAGGCCCCAAATCCCCAAACTAGGACCTGCCACTAAAATGGGCCCTGCAAGCCAATTCCTCCAATTTTTCCACCTAGAAAGTACTAAGATAGATGAAAAATTATATGATGATCCATTTTGGATCATACCTCTCCATTTAGGGAGGATTTTGGTACCCAAAATATTTTATTGAATGATGTGAGGAAATGTTTCCTCTACCTTCTCCCTGGAGTGCCATTTTGCCTTTCCTAGAAGTTGTCCTTTCAACCCGATTTTCCAAAGGTCATGTTGCCCCTATCTGGTAGTTCTTGATTTATTTTTCAAAATTGCATCTTCTACCAACTCTACCTGAGATTTTGGTGCTAAGTCCTATATGGTATATAGGACCTACTCCTCAGTTCCTTGATCCAACATGGAAGGCTCGTAGAGTTTCATATTCTCCACATTCACTATTGAGTAAATATGCATATATGGGGGTATAATGAGTATGTAGGCATTATCACCCACCTTCTCCAATGCTTCAAAATGGCCATACCAGAAATCCTTGATAGTCTTAATGGGACCTTGTAGTATTTCCTTATTTAGTTGTAACCAAACTCTGTCTCCCACTTTCAATGATTTCTCAATTATGTGTTGATCATGCTTGACCTTGTACCTTTCCCATGACTTCTTCAACATCTCTTGTACTTGAAAATAGATCTACCTAATATTTTCAACAAACTAATATGCTTTCAATGTTTCTATTGTGATGTATTCCATCACTCCTCCTTGTTGTCCAGGGACAACATTCAAGGGAAAAGGTGGAAAATACCCAAAGCAAGTTTCAAAAGGAGACTCACTAGTAGAAGTATGGACTTCTCCATTATAAGAGTGTTGAATGTAGATAATTTTTTCATCCCAGGTCTTTGGATGCTTCTGATTGTAACCCCAAAAAATTTGAACCAAATTCCTATTGACTACTTATGTCTTCCAATTTATCTATGGATGGAATGTTGCAGATGTCTTCAACTTAGTATCTATCTTCTCCCAAAGTGTAGTCCAGAAGGCACTGATAAATATGGTATCTCTATCTAAGATCATGCACCTAGACTTGTTCAAAGAACATGTTTGTTTCTTCTTTTCCTTTGATGATATTTTTACAAGGCATAAGAATGCACACCTTGCTAAACGTATCAAATACCACAAACAGATAGTCATGCATCTTTCTGATCATTGGAAAACTGCCTAAAAAATCCATGGAAATGCTTTCCCAAGGTCGAGTGGGTACATGTGAGGGATGGTATAAATTTTTCTTTCTATTATTGGGCTTGCTAGTATGAAAAAATATGCATCCTATAGTATGTTGAGCTACATCTGCTTGCATTCTATGCCAATAGACATACCTTTGTAACTTGGCAACTATCTTCCCAACACCAAAATATCTTGCAACCTTGGATGTGTGATCCTCTCTAATAATTTGCAATATTTCACCTTTAGGAACACATAGATTGTATAGCTTGTATATAAATCCATTCTAGAGATGATAATCAACCTTACCGTCACCTTATTCTACACAAACTTGGCCCTGTAGTTGCTGAAACACCTATTTAAATTCCTCATCTTCTATGTATGATTATTTGTATGTAGCATGGGTGAAAGGATCCATGTGCATAAGAATTTCCAAAGTTATAATATTGGATGTCGGTGGACTTGAAAGAATGTCCACCAAATTATTAGTGATGTGCTTCTTATACTTGACGACTAGATGAAACTATTGCAAAAACCTCGTCCACTTGTAATGTCTGGTTTGTTGAAGCTTACTCTGGGCCTACAAATACTACAATGGTTGGTGGTCAGTCTGGGTAATGGTTTCCTTTTCCATTATATAGTTCTTTGACTTCTTAATATATTGAACTAGGGCATAGATTTCCTTATCATATGTAGGGTACTTTCAAAACTCCCCCATGAAACATCTTTGAATGATAGCATACTAGCCTACCTCCTTGCATCAAAATTTCTCCCATATCATACCCACTTGCATTTGTCTCCACTTCAAAATGATTTTGCAAGTTAGGCAATGTGATATTTGGTGCTTGATTGATATTTTATTTTAGCTCATCGAAATATTTCTATTGATTTTGGAAACTCTTACCACTAGTTGTTATTGTGTGGAGTGGTGTATCTACCGCTGAAAATTATACTATGAACTTTTGTAAGTACTACACTACCACAAAAAAGCTCCTAACTTCAGTGACATTAGTAGGAATTGACCACTTGATGATGGCCTCCATCTTCTCAGGATCTATCTTGAGTTCCCCTCCACTGATCATGTACATTAAATATGCCAATGAATGCTGAGAAAACTCACATGTCTTGACGTTAAACAACATGTGATGATTTTTTAGAGTCTCTAACACCTGCATGACATGTGATATGCACTCTTTCTAGATAGAGCTATAAATCAATATGTCATGCAAATACACTATTACAAATGAATTGAAATAGGGTCATAATACATCTTTCATCAATTGCATAAATGTAGTTGGTGCATTACATAAACCAAAAGGTGTGACCAACCATTCATACAAACCTTGCCTTGTCTTGAAGGATCTCTTCCAGGTGTTTTTTTATTTAATGTGTACCCGACGGTATCTTGATTTGAGATCCAACTTGGTGAAGTACTTGGCATGCTATAATTGGTCTAAAAAATCATCAATCCTGGGAAAAGGATAATAATTCTTGAGTCTGATATTGTTCAAAGCTTTGTAGTTGATAAACATTCACCAAGTCCCATCCATTTTCAGTACTATGATGACAGTTGATTCACAAGGTGAGGTGCTCGGTCAAATTACTCTATGCTCTAGCAACTACTGCAACTATGTCTTCACTTTGTATGCTTCCATAATAGATTGTCTATATATCTCAATATTTGGTAATGGGGAGTTAGGAAACCACTGTATCTCATGATCCACTTCCCTCTTAGGTGGGATCCCTTTTAGTTCCTAGAACACTCCTCTGTATGTCTGCAAAAAATCCTCCAATTGTTGTTTCCATTCCTTACTACATCCCTCCAAGGATGCCTTTACTCTTTTCGATTCCTCCATCGGTTGAGTCTCTCTTAAGAAAATCAATACATACATCTTAATAGAACTAATCGACTTTTTGTCTTGGTTATCACTTACCAGAGAGATATTTGACTTACCTTTGTGTGCATTGATGATGTACGACTTCTCATCCTTGACTAGGAAATATTGTGAAGATCCCATCCCTTATATACATGTAGGGGATTCCAAACACCACACCACACACATCAAGGTGTACTACATATAATTCCACTTCATCAATAAAATATGCACTTATAACACACTTTATATTACATTGTTTAGTGAATTTGATCTATACATCCTTATTAACCCATTCCAATGGATATGGTATCAGATGATCATGAAACACCAACCCAAGCTTGTTGACCAAATAATTTTCTATGAGGTTGGCCTATGAGCTAGAATCGAATAGAGCAACTACCTTGGTCTTTTTAACCTAGATATTAATATGGAAGAGTTTTTGTCATTTTCTTCTCTTCCTTGCGATGAAGGCTACTCAGATTCACCTCCTTCTCCACTGAAGTGTATACAATCTTCTCATCTACATATGAGTTTCTCTCTAATCGGTTTCCTGAATCCTTTCCTAGCATGTTCTTCTTCTTAGCATCCTTCTTACAATTCTTTGGATTCAACTTTGGATGTAGCTTCCAAAACTTGTCTCTAGTGTGACCATCGATATTGCAATGGTTGTTTGGATCCTCTCATTGATGTGTAGTGGATATCATCTTCTTGTCTTTTCCTTTCCACTTTTTCTTCCCCTCCTCAGAATCATCTTTCTATTTAGAACTCGTTGGGAGCGTGTTTTGGTTGTTTTGTGATGATGATTGAATCCTTTTTGTACCGGTATTATATGTGTTATTAACCATTTTGAAGAAGTTTTTGAAGGATTTTGTATCAAATCATCATGGCTTTATAACATGTATGCACAATTGATTTTTTGCAATGGTTTTGAGTTAAATTTAGTTTGGTTTGATGATTATGAGGATCTAATGTGTGATTTGTGTGTCATAGGGAAAATTCGCAATGAAATTTTCCATCCGGTAGCTCATTTGATACTTCATCCAACACCCGATCCGATACTTCATCCGACACTGCATCTGACACGTGATCTAGCACTTGGAGCGTAGGCAAGTTGGCAGTTGGCGTATTAGCATCTTGTGTTGGGTGAATAGACGACCTGGGTTTTGTGCCCCCTCG
The DNA here is from genome assembly GCA_010110895.2 of Picea sitchensis. Taxonomy (NCBI): domain Eukaryota; kingdom Viridiplantae; phylum Streptophyta; class Pinopsida; order Pinales; family Pinaceae; genus Picea; species Picea sitchensis. The sequence continues at coordinate 91,879 of SNQJ01S0004599.1, read as the reverse complement.
TGACCTCCAACTACTAACCTCTTGACATCTTGGATTGAGTAGTTATGCTAATCGTTGAGTGGCTCGTTAAGTTTCTAGAAACCAAAGGTTGTTAGAGTGCATTTAATGGAAATTACCATTTTTAGAGGCGGTCAACCCTTCCAGTGGTTGACCTCTCGAACTGTAATCATTATAAACACCACCAGTAGTGGCCAGACAAAAGATAGGAATTTTTAGAATACATTTCACTGTGTAATTGAGACATCTCTGCAAATTTGTGTTAAGACTACGTTTTTTTAATTTAATGACAGAACCGTGTTGATTGAGCTTGCGATTTTCTGTTGAGGAGTAGCCACGACCTACTAGGGGGCCCACTAGTGGTCTGGGTGAATACTTAAATAGATAGATCATGTTTTTTAGTTGTGTAGTTATAATTTACTTCATTCTCTGTTATATGTCTTTTGTAATTTTAAATGTTGTGTTTGTTGTTCATCATTTAATTGTTTAATTCCTCTTTTGCAAGTTGCTTGTAGGAGATAGTTGTTTATTATGTTGTTTCTTTTATTTCTTAGTGAATGGATTGCAAGCTACTAACTTAGTTGGCATGTTAAAAGTTAAATTGATTTCTGCAGGTTGAAACAGAGTAGTATTTAAAACATAGTATTATTTTAAGACAGAGCTTCTTTTGCAGCTTCGATGGATTAATAATTGCAAGTTTTATTAGTTGATTTAATTCTCAGTTTTAGTTATGCTTTCATGAATCTATTTTTCTTATCAATCTTGTTTTAGTATGCTAGGATAGAAGTAGAATTTGGATTGTGTTTTTACAAGCATGTTAGTTTGAAATTTGAGTTTTTAAAGATAGGATTAAGCCCAGTTTAATTATGAAATTCCAGTTTTAGATATTATTTTGGATTATGTTTTTATAAGCATTTTAGTTTGAAATCCATGTTTTTAATAATAGGATTAGCTTATTTAATTTATGAAATCTTAGTTTTAGATTCGAGTTATGATTTCAATTAGATGTTTGAATTTGAATTAAGATTTTAATCATAAGTTTATAGCCTTGTGAATTTACTTGAGTTAGAATGAGAGTGCATTTGAATTAAGTATAATAATGTTTTCTTATCATCGATGATTGATGCATGACATTGAGAGATCAAATGGATTTTCAGGATAGTTAATATTTCTTCTATGATGGGTAAGCTTTCGTTAGATTGCTTGATTCATACRTTTCATTTCTCTATAGAAGTCAATATTGAATTCATTCCTCTTGAGCTATCACTAATCGTTAGATGCCATCATGATGTTATTAGGCACCAAAGACATAATCACCATCTTTGAAGTTTCTTGTTATTGCAGATTAAGAATAGTTTTTGATCATTTTCTAAATACAGTCATGATGCTTTTGATTAAGTAGGTTAAGATTTCCCCTTTGCAGATTAGAGATGATTATGAGTTTTGTTTTAAGAATAGATTTTACTTGCTGAATAGTTTTGATGAGTTTACTTGTTGAATAGATTTGATGAGTTTACTTGCTGAATAAGTTTTGATAGGTTAGTTGTTTGAATGCTTATTTTCTTAAAGATAAACTATCAAAGTAATTTACTTGTTGTTGTTCATTAGATTGAATAGGTTAACTTGTTCAAAGTAGGGTTTGATTTGATTCTTTAGAAATAATCCATCGATCCATTGTTTAACGTTGCTTGGGGTAAATAGTTCAAGTTCATTAATAGGGTTTGCTAATTGGTAAAAATAAAAGAGTCATTGCTTAAGTAGATTAACCCTTAGATAGACCATCTCCTTAGTTAGACCATACTTCCTCTAGCTTTTCTCCCTTGGCACATACAATGCTACAACTCTAAGTTTACTTACCCTAGGTTGACAACTTAATTGAGGGATTTAGTGCATATAGAATACCCATCATTTTTGGCGCCGTTGTCGGGGAGTTATCTTAAGGTAGGAAGTAGTTAGGAGATAGATAATTTATAAACCTTAGCATTAGTTTGGTGTCGAGGGAACTTTAAGACGAGAGGTGATAACTTCACATCTGTTATAGCAGTTTCCCCCAAACCCAATGGTATTTTTTCTTTTTATTTGCTTTCATGAACAAACCTAGGGACCCAAAGGGAAGATACATTAAAACTAAACCAAGCTTTTCGACCAAGGTTCCTTCTAACCTTTTTGGGGGAAGGAGCACTCCACTCATAAAATCTGCAGATCAATACCGAAAAGTAGGGGTTAGATCAACCCAAAGAGATAAAGCAGTCTCTGAAGAGACCAAAATAGGGAGCACTATAGAACATAAAATTGAAGCATCAATAATAGTGGGACAGGAGGCAAGACCACTCAGGAGACCCTAACTTTGTAGACATCATAGACCCTAAACAGGTGAATACTTTGTTTGGTAGTTCATCCAATATAAATATTTCCCAAGTTGAAACAAAACATTTATCACCAATAGTCTCAACCGGCTCGAGTAGAGTCCCAAACATCCAAGCATTAGAAAGACCTTCCTATCAAAGGGATACCTTTCTTAGAAAAGAAATTTGAGATCATTCATTCTCTTCAAGGATAAAACCATTTAGGTACTCTCTTTTTGGAAACCAAACCAATATGGATGATCAAGAGGATCACAATAATGTAAGACATGAGGAGGGAGAAGAAGTTGGAAACCAAACCAAAACCACATTCGGATTTCGAATTTTGCACACCACACAGAATGCCAATATGAAAAACATTCCTCTCTCGGCACTGCCCACCTTTTACGGTAAAAACAGTGAAGACCCGAATACCTTCCTATTTGAGTTCAACATTTTGTGTAGGAGCTACAATTACTTACAAGATGCCCAGAAACTAAAACTCTTTCCTACCACCCTCAAGGACTCTGCACTAATATGGTTCATGGGGTTCGGAGAGTCCAATATTAAATCTTGGGAAGCCATGGAAGATATATTTCTTAATAAATACCAAGACTAATGCAAGTCCAAGGATTCTTGTAATGATATTTTCAAAATCCAACAATTAGAGGACGAGAATCTCGAGGATTACATGGAATGGTTTGCTTATATCTCACAAAAATCGAAGTACCATGACCTTCCAGATGATGCAGTCAGGGCTCTTTTCCTTAAGGGTATCTCAGAGGAATACCTAGAGATACTTAACCTACTAGCATCAGGGGACATCTCCCATAAACCATTTGCCGAAATCTATGAAATGTGTAATAATTACTCGAGGAGTAGAGCTAAAATAGGGAAGAATGTTTGAGATCCATATAGTAGAAACTTAAAACTAGTTAGTTTAGGTGGTATCACAAGGGTAGAGATAGGGATCCTCTTAGATAACTTTAAAACGGATATCTTAAGAACAATAGGTTCCCAGTTGGACACCCTAAAGATTAAAAAGAAACAAGAGGAGGAAAATGCAGCAATGAGCATATTTTTCCCAAGATGCGGGAGGAAGCATTCCTCAAGGGAATTCCCATTAGATAATATTTCAGTTTGTGGCTTCTGCACTGAGGACCATTCAACTAAAAGGTGCCCATCATTGCCCGGTTTATTATCCATATATAGAGGTGGGGATCCTAGGGAGTCCTCTTATGCACCTAGGAGGCCATGGAAGCCTAGGAATTAGCTTACATACCCAGATCTATAGCCTCAAGTTCCACCCTATTATCAACAACCACAACAGTGGAACTCACCGAGTTGGCAAAAATGGTCTACACAGTATCACCATCCTTGGCTTCAAGGGTGGAGAGGAGGCCATAACCAAGGAAACCCTCAATCTCCACCTATCCCTATGCTCAACCATCCTTACCCTCAGTTTCCACTGAACATCCTGCAACTTCTTCCAGGTTTTGTTCCACCACCTTTACCTCCTATTCCACAAGAACCATAACAATACTAGAATGGAAGCTCCCCAAGACTGACATTATTACCGACACAACCAGTTCCCAATCCCAATAACAAGCCCACTCAACCTATTCACAATGTTGATATGAAGGCCTTCCCGACATATGTTATTTCTCTTGTTCCATTGCAGGAGATTCAATTAAGGTTGGGAAAATTTATGGACAAGAAGAAGCCTTCAGTAGTCATCCAGGAAGAAGAAGAATAGGAAACCCCCAAACAAACCTTGGATGACACTAGGTGGGAATATGTTATCATTCCTAAGGACCAAGAACCCAAGCTTCCCCAAAATGAACCTTCACAAATTGCAAAGGCCCCTCCTTATCTAGAAAGATTAGTGATCAAGAAGCCTACCACCCAACCGAAATTTGACATCTTGAATGAATTGAAGAATATTTTTGTCAAAATTACCTTGCTTCGATCCATTAAGGATATTCAAATCTACAGTAAGGTGGTCAAATAATTGTGTATTAAGAAGCCATGAAGGAAGCAGAAGGATCCTCCAACAATACATTTGATAGGAGAACTTTCTGAGTACATATCAGACAACCTAAGGTCATAAAATATGGGAACCTAGGGAACCATGTAGTGACCATAACCATTAATGAGGTTTCCATCGAGAACACTCTCATAGACCTAGGGGAATCCATCAATGTTATGACTGTTACTACCTTGGAGGAATTACAACTAAAACCTCTTCTTATACCTACCCCAACTATTTTGGAATTAACAGATAAGACAAAGGTTATACCTGAAGGAATTTTGGATGATATCATAGTTACTTTAGCCTCATGGGAGTACCCATTAGACTTTCTAGTCATCCACTCAAAGGATCCTACCAAAGGGCATCCCGTTATTTTGGGAAGACCTTGGTTAGCCACAACCAATCCATTTATTGGTTGTAGAGAGGGATAAATGACCATCTCAAATGGACTCTCTATCCAGAAGCTCACCATATATACACCAACTCAACCTATCATGGAGCATCTATGGTAGCTTGAATGTCTATATGAGAATGAGGCCTGGGAAGCACCTATGTTTCCAAGTGATCATTCCCGAGCACTTCAGAAGCACACAACGGAAAATGTGCTAAACCAATTTATTTCTGCTATCACGTGTGTTGATTTTCCACAATATTTTCCCCAATTTGAGTACATGTTTGGGGAAGAATTTCAAGAACAGTTGGACCCATCGATTTTTTCTTCGACATATTTTATCTTCAAGATAGACGAGTCTGCCACATCTTATACCATGCCCTACGAGATTAGTCCAGGGAAATTTCTACATATAAATTTTGGGCTAGATGTAGACCAACAAAGGCAGTTAGCAAATGTCCTTAAAGAAAAATCAGGGGCATTCGCCTGGGAATACAATGACATGAAGGGTATACACCCTGACACATGCATTCATCACATATATACCTAGGGGAAGTAACACATGTTAGGAAACCCCGGAGAATGAAGAACCTGACACTCAAGGATATAGTAAAAGAGGAGATCCAAAAGTTATTAAATGTCGGATTTATTTATCCCATCTCCGACAGTAAATGGGTATCCCCGCTTGTAGTGGTTCCAAATAAAGTAACCGAGAAATGGATAATTTGTGTCGATTTCTGGGATCTTAACAAGGCCACTCTGAATGATTTTTTTTCTCTTCCTTTTATTGACCAAGCCTTGGATACCCTATCAAGAAAGAAATACTTCTCCTTTTTAGATGGATATAGCGGGTACAATCAAATTCTCATAGCACCTGAGGATCAGGACAAGACTACCTTCACTTGTCCTTGGGGCACCTATGCCTATAGGGTCTTACCATTTGGATTGTGTATTACTCCTGCCACATTTTAATGATTAGTACTAGGGATATTTGTTGATCTTATTCATGATTGTGTGGAGGTATACATGGATGAATTTACAGTATATGGAAATACTTACGAGGAAGCCTTAGATAATTTAGTAAAAGTCCTTATCAAATGCCAAGAAATGAACCTGTCCTTAAGTCACGAAAAAATGTAAAATGTTGTTGAATGAAGGAGTGGTTCTAGGACATCACGTTTCATATGAAGGGATTGAATTCAATCCTGATAAGATTGAGGTCATCGTCAGACTTCCACCCCCCAAGACTCAAAAAGAGGTGAGAATATTTCTTGGACATGCCGAATATTACCGACGATTTTTTGAAAATTTCACAAAGATTGTTGCACCCATGTTTGGATTGTTAATAAAAGATGTTGATTTTCTTTGGACTAAGTAGTGTCAAGCCACCTTTGAAAATATGAAAGCTAAGTTGTCTGTGGCACCAGTTATTAGGGGGGCCAATTTGGCTCTCCCATTTCACATATCCACTTATGCCTCCAACACTGCAATAGGAGGAGTATTCGGGAAGAAAGAAGACCAACAGTCATATGCCATTTATTTTGTGAGCAAGAACTTTCCCCCTGCCAAGTTAAAATATACAATTACCGAAAAGTAATTCTTGGCAGTAGTTCATGCTATCAATAAGTTTTTCCACTACATCACAGGTTACGAAGTATTTGTACATACAAATCACTCTGCAATTAGATTTCTCATGAATAAACCCATAACTAATGGTCGAGTGACTAGGTGGATCCTGCTATTGCAAGAGTTCAATATCACCATCCTTGACCGACCTGGAAAGGAGAATTTGGTAGCTGATTTTATTTCACACATAAAAAATGAGGATGATGATATTCCCGTTGATGATAGTTTCCCAGACGAGCACCTTTTCACTCTCTCTGTAAATACCCCATGGTTTGCAGATATCAAAAACTATTTGGCTACTAGGAAGTTACCATCTCATTTGTCACCTCATGAAAAGCATAGAATTATTACGCAAAGTGCCAACTACTCTTGGGTTGGCCATGACCTTTTCCATACTGGTCCAGACTTGATCATTTGTAGATGTGTCTGAGAACATGAGATACCAGAAATCCTACGAAGTTGTCATGATGGACCATGTGGTGGCCAATTTTCCGACAAACATACAACATATAAGGTGTTACATTCAGGTTACTATTGGCCTAATATTTTTAAGGATGCTGCCAAGTATGTGAGGAGTTGCGATAGTTGTCAAAGGATAGGAAGACCCACGTCAGCCGAAAAAATGCCCTTGTGTGCCCAAGTTATGATAGAACCTTTTGAGAAATGGGCCCTTGACTTTGTAGGACCAATTTCACCCATGTCTCGTAAGAAAAATTATATTTTGGTTTGTACATATTATGTCACCAAGTGGGTAGAGGCAAAAGACCTATTTAGGGCTACCAAAAAATTTGTTGTCGAATTCATTTATGAAGACATCTTTACCCGCTTTGGTATTCCTTGTGAAATTGTTATAGACCAAGGCACTCAATTCACTTCCAAGCTGATGAGAGAATTAATGGAGAAATATGGGATCAAGCACTGCAAGTCTTCTCCATACCACCCACAAGCTAATGGTTAGGTAGAGTCCACAAACAAAGTTATGGAAGATATCTTAACCAAGAATGTTCAATTTCATCATCGAGATTGGGTTGATAGGCTTTCAGAGGCTTTGTGGGCATATCAGACCACCTGTAGAAACACCATTGGGAATACCCCTTACGAGCTAGTGTATGGGAAACAAGTACTTCTACCAACAAAATTCCAAGTAAGGACTTTCCGTATTGCCGCAGAATTGGGATTAAACTTAGATGAGGCTCAAAAACAACGATTCCTACAATTAAATGAGTTGGATGAGATCAGGAAAGATGTTATCCAACAAACAATATTAGTCCAAAACCAAAGGAGCAAGTGGCATGACAAGTTTATTAAGAAGAAACAATTCCAACCTGGTGATTGGGATTTATTGTTTGAATACCAATTTAAAATCTTAAAAGGTAAACTTACCACTCGGTGGTTGGGTCATTACGAGGTAGTCACCATGTATGACAATGGGGTTGTGAAAATTAAAACAATTGAAGATGAACAAGTCTCCTTCATAGTAAATGGACACCAACTCAAACTTTATCACATACCCATTTCCAAAGAGGATTTTCTACAGGTCATGTCAACAGACAAAGAATTGACCTTTGTTGGGGCAGGGGAAGACCCGGGGTTCAACACTTCAACAACACACCAACATAACCCTAACTACTGGCCCTTTCGACAACACCTGCGAAGCAAATGAAGTCTCGCCCGAGGTAGAGGCATGGGTAGTTGTCGGACTCAAGTGTCTTCAACCTAGTTGGGACATAGATATGTGATTACAACACTTAACAGATCACTTAGCAATTAACATTCATTAATATTCACTTCGCAGGGGAAAACCCTAATTACAGAACATCACAGTATTCACACGATATAATACATCCAAGCACTTAGCATATAGAAATAGATCAGATATAGCATTCATTCTCCTTACTAAGTGCTAAGCTACTATTATATCAAGTGCATCTAACATATATCACTGCACTAAGAATAAATCACATCAATAACATAACAACTATAATGCACAGAGAAACCACAACACAGGATATACGTGGTTCACCCCAGTGTGGGGCTACTTCCACCAACTCTTCTCTTTTTTATTCTCTTCTATCAATATTCTACAAGCACAAAGCCATAAGAACCCACTCCACATAGGATAGGAGAACCGCGCTCACCTCGCCAGACCCTCCTTCCCCGAGCTAGGTTACAACACAAATCCTCTTTATAGTCACCTACACTTAACTCTGCAAGTTCTCATGCACACAGTATGCACAAATCTAACTCAATCACATAGATCCAACTTCTTACATCACTTGCACTCAACACAATATATCACTTAGCACCACGTCTCTCCTACTTACATCGCCTAGATTTTTATTTATACATTACAAAAGGGGCCAAGGCATTGGTAAACCAATGGGCTGACATCCCATAACCGTTACATAAACCCTAAACCCAAAAATTCCCTAAGAAGGGGTCGAGATCCCGCGATCTCCACTTCGCCTTGCGTTCCGCCTTTGACTAGCCTATCAAAGTCCCAAAACTGGTCAAACGTGACCAAGGTTCTCCAAAACTTGGTCAAGGGCCAACAGGCCCCCAACACTCAYTTGTGACTCATCCCGAGTCACTCTGATCTGGGTAAMTCTGCCTCAAATGCCTCRAGCTTGGCTCGAGATGCCTCGACCTGTTGCTTCGCCAGAGCCTCCTACTCGGTTAACTCTWGACTAACCTTATCCATCATAGGTCCTTCCAAGCRTTGTTCCATTGTGGTGACCACTTGTTCCAATTTTGCACCTCATCCTTCAATCTCCTCAAAAAGTGTGCAAGCTGCATCCTGCACTGGTTGGAGTCACCGAGTCACTTCCATGACCTTACTATGTATGGCATGGAATTTTTGTTGAACTATGCATTGTTCCTAGGATCATTTCATCCTATCGACCATTGATAGTGGCTTCAATTGTGCTTGCACCATTGTTGCTTGTTGCTTGGCCTCCTGAAGCTGTGACTCCAGTGTCCTTAGTTCAAGGTCCTCTGCAAGGTGCTCGTAAGTCTGCGCACTTCGGCTGCTGAGTTGTTTACATTCTAAGGCCAATGTCGTGATTCTCTGGACTATACTCTGGGTATTTTCTTCTCTCTGGTCTCGCACTTCCTACAGAGTGCTTGGCACTACTTGTAACTCCAGTTCTACTACCCTCTGTTGGAGATGCTAAATGGATTCAACAAGATTCCCTACTTGGATTTCCACTGGGTCTTATTACATTTGTTCTAAGCCTATCACAGAGTGAAGTCCTCTAGTGACTACTTATTTAACTCCAATCCGCTCTGCAAGCAGTTGTTCCTTCTCCTTCTGGATCTACGCTCTATCCTCTGCAAACTTGCCTTGGATGTCATCTTTTTCCTGTTGTGAAACCCGACGTTGCTCTATGGATTCCTCTTTTTCTTTCTCTAAGGCCTCTGTGGCCTGTTATTTTTCTTCCTAAACATGATGAAGGAGATATTCGGTTGCATCTTCTATTCGGCGTAGCTGGGTAAGCTCATCTCCCAACTTTGTTCCTTCTGATGACAGGGGCACAGTGGACACTGCGTGGCTAGAGTAGAGGGCTTGTTGTACCCCTTTCAACTCTGCTGCAATTATATCATACATGGTCTCTTGTTTGTCTTCACTATGCTGTAAGATATCTTCTAAGGTATCTGAGACAACGACGATGATGAGATCTATATCATCCATCGTGAGCATAGTCTGCATCTGTGGTTTACTAGCTTTGAACTTCTTCCGCGATGTAGGTTTTGCAGGGGAAACCTTTGTTTTCTTGGAGGTCTCATCTTCATCAAGAGGATCCCTAGGTGGTGTCACTTCACCTTGTTTTTTCTTGTCTTCTTCTCCTTTGTCCTCTTCTTTGTCTACTTCTTCATCACCTCCCCCTCTAGGTGAGTCTGAAGCAGTCTCTTCCGAGGCATTGTTCAACTCTTGTACCTCTTCCTTTTTCTTCCTTCTTCTACTGCTAGGTGCATCATACTCTTCGCGAGTAACCAAAGGACTTCCGATGAGGTCGGGGTCAGACGGTTCTTCCTGGTTGATTGGTATAAGGAGCTATACAGGCCATTCCTTAGTTATTTCTTCCATGTCCTCCTCAATGAGCTTATAATAATATTGGAGCTCTTCTTTATGTTCGTCTCCGTGCACAATGATATAAATAAAATGTCTATCTATGCGGAACTTCACAAATGGTTTGAACCTATGCACGATGTTCGACATCATACGAGGGAAAGACTCAATATCCCCCTTCAACTACAGGTAGTAGGTGTGGAACACCACATTTGGCTTCCATTGTTCGCCATGTCACTCAAATACCATAGCATGGTGAACTTCGCAGCTAGGGGTTCAGATGGCTCAATCTCAAGGAAGGTATCTCCTTCTGGCATCTCCCAAGAAATGAAGGCGATGAGGATTAGTAGCCACCTAAAATGAACCTCATAGCCCCGATCCTGAGCTTCACGACAGTCTTGTTCTAACTGGTTGACAAGGAAACTCACCCAGTTCATATGTAGTCCTTCAATGCATTTTCCCGTGAGGTCAACAATGAACCCCATGAACTGCATGGGTTTTTTCTTCCTTACTAGCTTACCATCAATCAAATGGCAGGTTAGGCACACTACACCATTCTGAATGGAGGCTACCTTGTATCCTTGCTTCCCCTTTTCCACATCGCCATAGGTATCTTTAATTTTCTGTGCCAGGGCGTGATCTGCAACCTTCCCTGGATAAAATTATTGTGGGTCTAGTCCTTGCATGGTTAATCCGGTGATCTGGTTGATTAGCACCAGATCTACGGTGATGCGTTTTTCCAACCACAAATAACCACCATGGAAGCAAGACAAAAGGATTTTAACGCACGCGTTAACCTTCTGATGCCTTCCAAAGTGTATTATCTTCATCACGTTTAGGATAGTGGACCTCACGATGTCCATAGTCCATGACTGGGGGATGATCTTCGACTTCTTCCCTTTTGTCTTGGTCAAATACTTGTATGGGGAGAGCATGCCATAGTTCTTGCGGTATCCCAAGTTGAAGTCACTGATATTCAACATCATGACTTTTCCTAACTGTGGTCCAACTGCGCGTATCCCATTCAGGAGGTACGCAGTAATCAAGGTGTAGTCGAAGTCCCTTGGGACACTATCACGACTCACTATGCCAGCCATAGGCGGGATATATTTGGGCAGGATAGATGGGATGAGATTCATATTCACCAAGTCGTCATGATGCTTGGTTCGTTTCTCTATCACAAACTAGGATGGTCTAGATCCACGACTAGTCGACGAGGATGCTTGAACTCCTCTCGTCGACGAGGCTTGTATGCCTACAAACATCACCTTCTTAGCCATGAGGTCTATTAGGATTTATTTGATGGATTTTTCTATTGCGTTGAATTCAACCGACATGCCTGCTTGAGATCAGGTATCTCAGGTCGGTGAACAAACAATCATGGTAACAGAATGGGTGGCGAGCTCTCAATAGGCACTATGTGAAAGCAACTAGTTCTTTGTGGGCTCGGATAATCACAATTGGAAAAAGTGTTCCCGGTGCAATGCTCGATGGGATAAATAGACAACGTCGTAATGGACTCCTCCAACAGGAAAGAACGTCTCAATCAATGCAATTCCATCTGTTATGGCACGGTCCCAATGGTCCAATGGTGAATGTTCCATTAATAACTGTGTTTCTATCCGTTCTGGAGCATCATTCTAACGGTCGGGATGCCACCAATGGTCATATTGCTTCATCATGGAGAAGTGCCAATATATGTTGTTCTGATATCCCAACAAAGTTCCAGTTCTGCAAACCTTCCTTCTGCAAAGTCCTCCCTGAAACTTCCTGTAATTTCTCTAACTTTGCTTTCTTCTTGCTGAGCTTTCTAGCTTTCTTTCCTGTAATCTAAGTCACTGGTTTCCTCGTTCCATTATTTTTCTTATCTCCTCTTGGAATAGTAACTTCTCACTATGGAGGTTCTTTCATAGGGTTCGGGGGTAATACTTATTCTCTTTCTGGGGTAGGTGCTCTACTCTCTTGTACAGACAGGTGTTTCAAGTCTTCCTGTGTTCTTTCAACTTCGACATCCAGATCTCTGGTCCTCTTGTTCTTCCAGTAAGTGCGCTATTCTCCTAGCCATGAAATCCCTTAGTTCTTAATTTTTCTGTTCTAGATCCTCCTCTTCTTATTTCCTTAGTATCTAATCTTTCTCAATCCAGGTTTTTCCTAGAAAAATAGAAAATGGGGCGTTGTTCTCAACAAATTTAACTATCTCAAATTCTTCTTTTGTCGAAGTTCCATGAGCACTCATAGATATCTGGGTAAGTCTTCCACATAGGGTTATCATCTTCCCTTTAAACAATCATATTCCTCCCAATGAAGGAACCATAACAGGTTTTCCCAAAATTTCCCAAGTTCTTTATGTCATGATATTCACCTGTGTTTCCTCATCCAGAACATAGTCTATGTCGAAGTCTCCTATTCTTGTTTCTATGCACTCCTTCTCGTTTAAGATCTCTGATAAGTTGATATATCTGTGATCATTCATGGTTTCTTTCATCTATAGTAATACAATCTTTGATTCTTTCTGGGGTTATATCATATCCTTAGTTTCTTGGCCTGTCTCATGGTTTTCTTGTCTCATATTCATCTTTTCAACTTTAGCAATCATTCTAGGGAAATCCAAAACTTCATGTCCAATAGCCTTACAACAAAGGAAAATAGGACCTCGACCAGGGCATTCCTTAGCAAGATGTCTCGATCTTCTACAATTATAACAAAGAGTAAATCCTCTCTTTCTCTTGAATGATCCCCCCCTATACTGCACACTGGGATCAGAGTAACTAACCTGCAAAAAAATATTTCTAGGATCCTGCATCCATTTGTTAGTCCAAACATTATTTCTATGCATAGGAATAACATATCTTTCACTATTCTTATCAGATCTACTCATATCCAATCTTCTTTCTTCTAGTTGTGCACTAGTTTTCGGACTAGGAAAAAATCTATTAGACATAACTAGATCCATTCTTTCAAAGAAAAAAAAAATCACTTATCTTACCTTTCTCAGAGCACAAAGATTTAAGATATTACCTCTTTTCTTCATATTTGATTCCTTTCTTATCACAGATCTTCGCAGTCAAGTATAATACTATGCACTAAAGAAACAGATCTATGCACAAAGCTTTCTTTTCTTCAGTTCCCAGCAATCACAATTTCAGGTCCCGACAACAGAACCATTTGTTGGGGCAGGGACAGAACCGGGGTTCAACACTTCAACAATGCACCAACAAAACCCTAACTACCGGCCCTTTTGGCAACACTTGCAAAGAATATGAAGTCTCACCCGTGGTAGAGGCATGGGTGGTTGCAGGACTCAAGTGTCTACAACCTAGCCGGGACACAGATCTTTGATTACAACACTTAACAAAGCACTTAGCGGTTAACATTGATTAATATTCACTTCGCAGAGGAAAACCATAATTACATAACAACACAGTATTCACAAGATCTAATACATCCAAGCACTGAGAATATAGAAATAGATCAGTTCCATCATTCATTCCCCTTACTAAGTGCTAAGATACTATTATATCAGGTGCATCTAACATATATCACTGCACTAAGCATAAATCACATCAATAACATAACAACTATAATGCACAAAGCAACCACAACACAGGATATACGTGGTTCACCCGAGTGTGGGGCTACGTCCACCAACTCTTCTCTTCTTTATTGTATTATGTCAATCTTCTACAAGCACAGAGCCACAATAACCCACTCCGCATAGGACAAGATATCTACACGCACCTCACCAGACCCTCCTTCCCCGAGCTAGGTTACAACACAAATCCTCTTTACAGTCACTTGCACTTAGATCTGCAAGTTCTCATGCACACAGTATGCACAAAGCTAACTCAATAACATATATCCAACTACTTACATCACTTGCACTCAGTACAATATAGCACTTAACACCATGTCTCTACTACTTACATCGCCTAGCTTTCTATTTATACATTACAAAAGGGGCCAAGGCATGGGTAAACCCATGGGTCAACATCCCATACCCGTTGCATAAACCCTAAACCTAAAAATGCCCTAAGAAGGGGCCGAGATCCCACGATATCTGCTTCTCCTTGCACTCCACCTTCGACCAGCCTGTCGAAATCCCAAAACTAGTCAAACGTGACCAAGGTTCTCCAAAACTTGGTCAAGGGACAACAACCTTAGTAGATGGGGAAGTTTCCCCTTGTTCTTGAATGATTTTCTGAATTTTCTACTATATAGATGTAAATATCAAACCACCTGGAGAAACACCACTGGGCATACCCCTTATGAGCTAGTGTATGTGAAACAAGTACTTCTACCAATATAATTCCAAGTAAGGACCTTCCGTATTGCCGCAGAATTGGGATTAAACTTAGATGATTGGGCTAATAGGGCTTGGGTTGAATTTTCAATTGCATCATCGGGATTGGGCTAATAGGCTTCCAAAGGCTTTGTTGTCATATAGAACCACCTGGAGAAACACCACTAGGCATACCCCTTATGAGCTAGTGTATGGGAAACAAGTACTTCTACCAATAGAATTCCAAGTAAGGACCTTCCGTATTGCCACAAAATTGGGATTAAACTTAGATGAGGCTCATAAACAATGAGCCCTACAATTAAATGAGTTGAATGAGATCAGGCAAGATGCTATCCAACAAACAATATTAGTCCAAAACCAGAGGAGCAAGTGGCATGACAAGTTTATTAAGAAGAAACACTTCCAACCTGGTGATTGGGCTTTGTTGTTTGAATCTCGATTTAAAACCTTCAAAGGAAAACTTACCACTCGGTGGTTGGGTCCTTACAAGGTAGTCACTCTGTATGACAATGGGGCTATGAAAATTAAAACAATTGACGATGGACAAGTCTCCTTCATAGTAAATGGACACCGACTCAAACTTTATCACATGCCCATTTCCAAAGAGGATTTTATACAGATCATGTCAACTGACAAAGCATTGGCCTTAATAGATGGGGAAGTTTCCCTTTGTTCTTGAATGATTTTCTAAATTTTTGACTGTACAGATGTAAATAATTTTGAAGTATGTTGATAGACAATTCTAGAGATTTATGTAGGTATTCATTTCACCAAGAGTAGACAATTTCAAGGAGATATAAAGGGAAGTATTCTCCTTCAAAATATTTCTATATTTAAACCTTCTTGTCTGTTAAGCATCAATTGAATAATGAATTGCGGTAACTAGCCACATTTTTGCAAAGATTTCCATCTTCTTTTTCTCAAGGCATCTTTAATAGCAGTTGTTCTTAAACCTTCACCACTAGAGGATCTAAGGAAGTGATACCATAACCATCAAACTTAGAGGTCACTCGTACAGTTTCCCCAAGAACCCTGAGTAAGTGAGTAAAGTATCTTTATTAAAGAGTAACAAGGAGGTATGATTGACGGTTAGACATGGAAACATCACAATAACTTAAAAAATAAGAAAGTGTGTTGAGCCTAAAGATACCTTTATGTTCTTTCCCAATGGTACCATCCACTACACACTAAAAATGATTGATTATATCATATATTTAGATAGGATACGTCCGCTTGAGTACCCCTTACATCAGGAAAATATCTAAGGAATACATAAAGGAGACTAATCCTCTAACATAAATACCATCCCAACCTAAAAAAGAGAAGAAAAAAGAAAAAAAAAAAATCAGAGTTGTCCCCCCATCTTCTTGCACAAAGCAATCTTTATATTAAAATATTAAGAGATGGAGGGCCAGCCTTTGAGGGTGTAAGAGGCTAACCCATCGGGATACTGAACGGGTCTGTTGGCAATGGGTACCGACCTGTGGTATGACTAGGTAAACCTGTCGGAGTAATGAACAGGCTTGCTGGCAGTGGGGCATTCTACCTAGCGAGGAGATAATCTGACAAAAAAAAAAAAAAAATTCCTAAATTTTAAACTTTTCCTGATGTACAACATTACTTGTAGACAAAGCTGACAAGAATTATGTATGGTTAAGCTAAGGTTAATGAACTCCATAAATCTTCCATTGGGAACTAACTTTGAGACTATCTTAAAACTCTCTCGCCTACCTCTTCTTAACTATATGTATGATGTTCTATCCTATAGGTGGGGCCATATTCTAGCTGTCTTGTCATACCGATATGTGAAATTTATCTCTACACTTAACAAGCTGTAAATCTTCAGCTATTGGGAGAACTGTCTGGTTTTCTATATTTTTTATTGTGAGGTGTCACAATACTTAGGAGTGGGGGAGGGGTTTCATGAGCTGACAAATGACAATGCTGCCTATCTATAATCCATGAGAATAATAAGTAGAATCTTTGTAAAAAAATAAGGTATATTGTTTTCATGATATGGGTTATTATATCAACAGATATTTTTTTATTGAAATGCTAAACTCATTGTGTGTTATAAACCTCTTGTATATTTCTTCGACAAACCACTTAACTGGTTTTTCTTTATAGACTGTTCACTACAGACTTGTGATTACATGCCTTGAGACAGAGGAACAAATTGTTATAATATGCGAGCACGATGGAAAAACAAGTAATAGTGGAACACTCTTCACTATGACTGTCAAAAGTGTTTAAGACTGAGTGATATGGATAAAACATCCACTACAGGATGAACAAATTCCATTTTGCACAGGAGTACCATATGGAGTTTCTTATGGAGTGCCATTTGGAATATCATATGGGGTGCCATGTGGACGACTGGATGGCGCGCCATATGAAGGATCAGATGAGGTGCACACACACAGTAAGTGACCATAATTGCAAGTAACCAAGAATCATTTGACTTAATCTAACTATTCAATTGTATGATGAAATGGATTAAATGACATTTGATAATTAAACGATACAATATCTAAATACATTGTTATGATCAAATGTCCAAGTCGAATACCTGGACATTGGTCTAATTCTCTCATCATTACGATTGCTTCCAAAGGACACCCTTTGAATTCAAAATCGACGTAGTCATAGTCACACATGGAAACTCGTGTGTGATGAATTCATCAATGAATTCAACCATTTCCACCTTGAGCGCATTCAAAATCGGAGGGTTAGTTCCAATTGTTATTTCACTCATCAATGATCGTTGTGTTTTTCTCATCCTCTACCCGATTGCGCTCGTCCTCTGCCAAAATTTTCTCCTCTGCTCATCCTCCACACTATAACTATGCCCAAATGATACGAGACTTCCTCCTATGTAGACCTCTTGGCTATCCCCGAATTCACACAGTGTAGGGAGGTCTTCCTTCACACAGGGCGGGGACCATTCTTGGCTTGTCTGCAGGGCCACGATGATGGAGTTTCACTACAATTCACCCTTGGGTTCGATGGGAGGATGATGCACTTGGTATATCTAGCCTTCTTGGTCTCTGAGGAGTCAATTGCCTCAGCCACTAAGCTTTCAATGGTTGGAGATCGCTGGCTTAAGCACCACCAATTGCCACAACCAAGCTACAACATAGTTTTTAAGCATGAGTTTCAGAATGTTTATGGAGCTAAGGGGTACTCAAAATAGTGGATTAAATATGAGTTGATTAACCCCCTGATTGGCATCGCCATAATTATTACTTGTGAAGGTAGATACTATGTTTTTAAAGCTTTCAATTTTTGTCTGTTATCTCATTTCCAATATAACAAGCCATTGAATTTTCCTTTTTACTTATTGAAAAGTCTTGAGAAGATGTCGTCCCAAGTACGAAAGAATGTGTCCAATCCTCATAATAGTCTATTCCACCATGGCCTCATCAAATTTCTTGTCATAACCAAGTTGGAAAAACAGGGGAAGACATGGGACGAATTCATCTATCAATTTTAAAACCCCAATCTCACAATCAATACCAACAAGAAATCACTTGAGTTAGGGACTATTACTCCATACAAACCCCATTATCCAAAGACTCCAAACCCTCCTACTCAAGTTATCCCTCTACTAGAAAAAAATACCAAGAAATGTGTTGATACCCCTGCAGCCTCATCGGGCAAGAAGACAAAAAATCCTATTGATAATTCTCCAATGCCCTCAACATCTATTGATCCTTCGCCCAAGAAGTTACTAGAGGCAATTCAACAAGATTTCCCTGTAGTCCCTGTAAATAGAAGAGGAGCCAATCGGCTCAAAGGAGGATCTTTTCGAAAAAGTGCCCGAAATGCAAGAGGAAAGCCTTATGTAAAACCCCCGAGCACTTCAGATCCTATCCAAGTATATTCCTATCTCAGTTTATGCAGAAGAGTTGGAGCCTGATAGAGAAGTAAAATATGAAACCATTCCCCCTCATAAACCATCTGTTACTCCTACCTCACAGATACCTACACTAGATCCCAAAGCTGATAGACTCTCTAGATCCTTCAAGGGATCCAATCCCTCCACTGAGATATCTGATCATACTCCAACCATTGAAAAATTACAACATGAAAATGTTCAGTTGTTGCAATAGTTGGAAGAGAGGAAGACCATGGATGGGCATCTCCACCACGGCAATGCAGTATTACAAGCAAAAATGAATTCCCTCCAATGATTGGTTGATCAAATGACCAATGACAATCATATCCTCCGTGCACAATTGAAACATCACAAGAGGACCAAGACAAAGTCTTCAGGGCAAGAAGCTTCTAAAGCTAATCCATCCCCTTCTCAGCAAGTCTAGTCATATTGGGTAATTCATTTTTGTTTACAGTGGGACCTGCAAATCCTTAGGCGTGGGGGTAATGTTGGGCTCGTGTTTTGGTTGGTTTTTTATGATGATTGAATCCTTTTTGTACCGGTATTATATGTGTTATTAACCATTTTGAAGATTTTTTCTAAGGATTTTGTATCAAATCATCATGGCTTTATAACAGGTATGCACAATTGATGTTTTGCAATGGTTTTGAGTTAAATTCAGTTCGATTTGATGATTATGAGGATCTAATGTGTGATTTGTGTGTCATAGGGCGAATTTGCAATGCAATTTTTCATCTGGTAGCTCATTCGACACTTCATCCAGCACATGATCCAGTACTTCATCCAGCATGCGATCCAGCACTTGGAGCGTAGGCGAGTTGGCGATTGGCGTATTGGCGGCTTGTGTTAGGCGAATCGACAACCTAGGTTTTGTTCCCCCTCGTGGCCTCCAGCTACTGATCTCTTGACATCTCAGATTAAGCAGTTATGCTAATTGCTGAGTGGCTCGTTCAGTTTCTAGAAGCCAAAGGATGTTAGAGTGAATTTAATGGAAATTACCATTTTTAGAGGTGTTCGACCCTTCCAGTGGTCGACCTCTCGAATTGTAATCATTATAAATACAAACAGTAGTGGCTAGAAAAAAGATGAGAATTGTTAGAATACATTTCGTTGTGTAATTGAGACATCTCTGTAAACTTGTGTTAAGACTACGTTTTTTTAATTTAATGACAGAACCGTGTTGATTGAGCTTGCAATTTGTTGTTGAGTAGTAGCCACGACATGTTGGGGGACCCACCAGTGGTATGGGTGAATACTTATATATATATATCGTGTGTTTTATTTGTGCAGTTATAATTTACTTCATTCTTTGTTATATGTCTTTTGTAATTTTAAATGTTGTGTTTGTTGTTCATCATTTAATTGTTTAATTCCTCTTTTGCAGGTTGCTTGTAGGAGATAGTTTTTTATTATGCTATTTATTTTATTTCTTAGTGAATGGATTGCAAGCTACTAACTTAGTTGGCATGTTAAAAGTTAAATTGATTTATGCAGGTTGAAACCGAGTAGTATTTAAAACAGAGTACTAGTTTAAGACATAGCTTCTTTTGCAGCTTCGATGGATTAATAATTGCAAGTTTTATTAGTTGATTTATTCTTAGTTTTAGTTATTCTTTAATGAATCTATTTTGATTATCAATCTTGTTGTAGTATGCTAAGATAGAAGAAGAATTTGGATTATTTTTTTACAATCATGTTAGTTTGAAATTTGAGTTTTTAAAATAGGATTAAGCCCAATTTAATTATGAAATTCCAGTTTTAGATATTGTTTTGGATTATGTTTTTATAAGCATTTTAGTTTGAAATATGAGTTTTTAATAATAGGATTAGCTTAGTTTAATTTATGAAATATCATTTTTATATTCGAGTTATGATTTCAATTAGAAGTTTGAATTTGAACTAAGTTTTTAATCATAAGTTTATAGCCTTGTGAATTTACTTGAGTTGGCATAAGAGTGCATTTGAATCAAGTATAATAGTTTATCTCTAAGAGTGATATTGCTACTTATTGGGCGGATTACTGGATCTGCAACCCTTCACCAGGCTTCTTGGGTGCACATGCACTATTCTATTCAGTGCCAGGAGGAACATATATACCACTGGAGTATGACCATGCTCACATGCATGAAGAGGCAGTTGACAGAGTGTCGAGAGCGCAACAACAAAAACTTCGGGCTTGACACTATTCTTTGTTCATTCTTGTTATTCGAGAGTTCCTAGTTTGAGTCCTAGAGAGACTATATGGGGGCATGTGGCCTCCTTCCCAGGAGTATGTATATGGGTAGCACTATTGCCACGATAGGAGGGAGGGAGGACCATAGAGGCCTTTGATGACAAATTTTTGACTGGTGGGAACAATAGATTACAACGATAGAGGACTACCCATATGCTGGAATCAAATTTTCCAGGGATCCAGACATGCCTATGCCTCCCGAAGAGGAGCGAGGAGAGATAGGTAACATGTTTTTTAAAGTTATTTAATTTTTGATTTTTTTTTATATGTATCAGAGTATTGAATTTTTGTATCTGTTATGTACAGATGTGGGACCATTGTGCCCAACGGACTTCACGAGGACTCGACGGCATCCTCAATCAGAGGTGGGACCAGAAGTAACCAGTGGACCAGCAGTCGCAGGGAGGCCTCCAGCTGGAGAGGCTGAGAGAGTTTTGAGGTGGGTGGAGCGCAACCTCGCCGCACTCACTCGTACAGTTCCTATGGCCGAGATCGAGGATCTCTTGCCTTCTATGCAGCCTCATGTAGTGCGGGGGCCACAAACTTGGGTCCATCTTTTCCGGAGTTTGGCCAACGTCGTCGTTCACTACAGTAGGGCCAATAGGCCTCAAGCTTAGATAGGCTAGACTATTACGTGCCGAGGGAACCTTTGTATATTTTTTCTTTGAGGGAATAAGCCTCGTGATGTATACCAAACCTTATTTTTGAGGAGTTTGCACCCACCTATGTACTCATGCCACTTTAGGTGTTTGCACCCACCTATGTACTCATGCCATTGTTTTGACATATATAGTATATATATATATATATATATATATATATATATATATATATATATATATATATATATATATTCGTCTTATGGATCACATTTTTTACAAATGTATGTACATGTGTATGTGTGTGGAACATGCCAATCTAATACTTGATTAGCTAGAGTATCTGTCGTTTGATTAAATCTCCTACGAACATGGATATACGTAATGTAATCAAAGTAACGTTCTAAGAGATGTATCCTAGGGAAACATCGGTGCAAAGTAGGATCATAAACGCGGTAAAATCCATTTAACTAGGACACAACCAGCTGAGCATATAAGTAGACCCGGAGGTGAGAAATGCCATGCGACAAAGCATCACAAAGCAATTCTATCACTGCATTGTACTCGGAGAAATTGTTTGTGGTGTCACCTCGAAAACTACCTCTGAAAGATAGCAACTGTCCTACATGTGTGAAAATCACCCAAGCTACGGAGGCAAGCCTCCGAGTTTGTCGGCTAGCACCGTCCACGAACCCAAAGAACACCTCTGATTCACTTGACATCTGCCACAGCGAAAAAGAATACATAAATAACTACACCTCCATAAAACAAAAAGATAAAAAAATGTATAAGACCTATACATATGTACAAGAAGTCACCCAAGTAACCAACCTAAGAGTAATACTTCTTGAGGTAGAGCCCATTTCTAGGCTCCACCAAGGAATTTCCCTCAAATTCAACCAGATGGTAAGCACCCTTCTTTAAGACCTCTTTCACGATGAAAGGTCCAAACCACATGGGTTTGAACTTTCCTACCCCCAGGGGATCTTTGTATTGATCATAGACCATGACAAGATCGCCTTTGGAGAAAATTCGAGGGTGAATGGACCGATCATATTGACACTTGAATCATTGCTTATAAGCCTCATTGGTCGAGGTTGCATCATGATGATGCTCATCGAGTTGCTTAAGATATAATAGATGTTCCTCAAGCAGTGAAGTGTCTGGCAGTAATTCCACTACCAAATTTAAAGATGGGATATGGCACTCAATAGGAAAGACTGCTTCCAGCCCGTATACGAGTTGAAAAGGTGAGAAACTGGTGGCAGTATTTATAGACATTCGGTGGGYCCACAATGCCAAGTACAACATCAAATGCCAATTTGATTTGGCAGAATTGATCAACCACTGAAGAATAGTCTTGAGAGACTTATTCACAGCTTAAACTTGACCATTCGCTTGTGGGTAGCAGGGTGATGAATTTTCTTTCCTCAACCCAAGATTTGATGTTAACTCGATCATCATTTTGTTTTTGAAGTGAATTCCATGGTTAATGACAATCTCCTTCGAGATGTCGAACCTTGCTACTATCTAGTTAAAAATGAAAAGAGTCATTGTTTCTCCATCATTGTTAAACATTGGCATAGCCTCGACCCAATTTGTGAAGTAGYCTACCGCTACGATGATGTAACGATGCCCCCTGGCTGAAGTYGGGTGACATGTAGTAAATCCAATCCCCCACTTAGTGAAAGGACCAACATCAATGAGAGGAAACATGGGAGTAGGATGTGCCCGCATCTTCCGAGAGAAGATCTGACATGGGTGGCACTTCTTGACTGACTCAACGCAATATTTGATTAACTTAGGACAAAATTAACCAGCAAGTAGAATATTTTGGGTTGCTTCCAACCCAGACAAATGACCACCACATGCTCCAGTGTGGCAATCATTCAAAATGATCTCTGCTTTCTCTTGGATAAGGCACCGATGAAGAATGAAATCTACACCTCGACGATACAAAGTATCATCGAGTATGAGATAGTTTTGTGCCTGATGGAGAATTCGTCGATGCTTGTCGTGGGAAGCAGAAGCAGGGCACTTCAAATTCTGGAGATAGACTAGTATATCTCCATACCAGGGGTCCGAAGATGTGATCATAAAAATATCTCCTTTGATAGGTGATTCTTCGGGCGTGACATCACTAGATCCGACCGGATGTTCCGAAATAAGTTCCGTAAATACCAATGACATTTTGGATTTCATAGAAACAGAATCCAAGTCAAATTCCTGGAGGATTACAATCCATCTACTGATATTTCTGCCAATGACCCGTCGTGTCAACACATATTAAAAGGGGTTCAAAATGACAATGACAGTGGTCTTACGAAGCAGAGTGTAATAACGGAACCGCTGGACAACATGCACTGCTGCCAAAGAAAGCTTCTCAACATGGGAATAGTTGAGTTCTGACCCAACCATGCCTCAACTTAGGTAATAAATAACATGCTCCTCGAGAAAATCATCCTCTTGAACCAAGACCATGTTGATGGTCGACTCTGTAGTGACCAAGTACAACAAGAAATCTCTATTATAGTCGGGAGGCCGGAGCATAAGGGCATATGTAAGGGCGCATTTCAATGCTTAAAAGGGGCACTAAGTGGCTTCGTCCCAACAAAATGGGACTCCATTTTTCAACATACGCATAAACCCTTTAGTGATTTCAGCATAGTTTGTGACAAAACATCAAAGAAAGTTTTTTTTCCTCTATAAGCTTTGAAGTTGGGGTATTGTGCACAGGGGAGGAAATTGAACTATCACCTCAACCTTAAGAGGATATACCATGATCCCTGTTGTCAAAACAATGAAACCTAAGAGATCACTTGACATCACGTAGAAATTGTACTTGTTAGGATTCAAGCGAATCTTATAGTAATGACATCATTCGAAGATTAGTCGGAGGTGTGTGGGATGATATGATCTCTTGTGAGAGCATGATTTTATATCATCAAGGTATGCCTCGACTATATGTCTAAGGTCATGGAAAGAAAATGACATGGCCCACTGAAAAGTGGCTCCATCATTCTTCATGCCAAAAGGCATCTTACGATATGTGAATGTGCCCCAAAGACAAATAAAAGTTGTTTTATGCTAGTCTTCAGGTTTTATCAGGATAAAACCCCACACATTCATCGACAATATGGTCTATGAATGGGGTGGGAAAATTATCTTTTGGACATGCCTTTTTCAAGTCATGTAAGTCCATGCACACGCGAATCGTACCATGTTTCTTGTTAACCAGAACGGGGTTTGACACCCATTTCGTCAACTATATGGGGTAGATAAAACCAACTTTAAGCAATTTCTCTACTTCAGCCTTAATTTATGTTGCTTTCCGAGGATTCACCAGATGAAGCTTCTGTCGGACCAACTTGGCATTAGGATAAGTCGTTATTTCATGTTCAATGATTCTTGGTTCTATGCCTAGCATTTCCTCGTAAGACCAGGCAAAAATGTCGTGAAATTATTTAAATAACTTCGTATAAATTCGAATCTCTTCGAGGGAGAAATCCACTCCGACGAAAACATTATCCATGATGCCAGGGGTTCTGGATATACCTATGGGGATCATTTCAGTGATACTTTCCATATTGCCCTCGTTTTAAACTGCATGCATAGCCAGAGGGTTAATAGGACAGGACCTATCTTCAGTCATAGTAAAACCAAATTCACCTACCTTTATTCTTGTTAACTCTGGGAGGAAGTAAGATCTATGATGGAGATCATCCCAGGGTCTGTCTGCACCAGCCAATGCCTCAAGAATCGCCTCGTCTGAGGGTAATACCAAGTCTAAAGAATTTGTAGTGGCAAGAGATCCTTGAGCCCAAATAGGCTTGAGAACTGGATCTAACTCCTGTGCGGGAGTTGGATCGGGGTCGGTCGAAGCTTGCTGGACAATGTTGTACACAACTTATGTCGCAGACAAGGGCATGGCCATGCCAAAATTCCTTGCCCCATCCATTGAGGTCGATGGGGAAGGAAGAGTCCATGGATCGTGAAAGTAAGTCATTCGAAATGATGACATTTGAAAATTTTCAGCCCTAGGTTGGTTGGGGGAAGTCGATATAATCTTGACATCACCAGAAGGAGGCAGGTAATCGAAAGTACCCATCAGTGATGGACACAAACTAACCCCTACGTTGATGGTTTCAGGATGAGGATTATCAATCATAGGGACCGTGGATTCCCCCGATGAAGGGTCAGGATGGGAGAAAGACAATTGGTCAATGGTCACAATTCAGCCCTCATGTGGAAACAACAAGAGCCGAAAGACTGTAGAAACCACTGCATGTATTTCACAGGTACAACTCCTTCCTAGCAAAAATTTGTAGTCGAGAGGCGCATCAACCACTTTAACTTCGATGCACATGGTCTTTCCTCCTAACTACACGGGGAAAGAAGGAATGATTCCATGTGGTCTGAACAAACGATCGTCAAATGATGTAAGAAATGTAGGCGACATAGACAAAACGAGTTGGACAATGGCATTCCAAAATGCCAACGACACCACGCAAGTCGAGTCACCCTCCTCAACCACTATATGAAATATATTCCGAGTAAAATATTTCTTAGTGTAAGCCACTACTATCTGAAATGCAACGTGGTAAGGAAGACAAGGTTTCAAGTCGATTGGATCGAGAACGATTGCTCCTGGGTTACAAGTCTCTATAGATCCAAAGGCAGGTAAAAGGGCTCTTCTCTTCAAAGGGCAGCTCTTGAGGAATTCCAAAGAAGACATTGCGCAAGGGGTTTGTGCCAAATATTCCACAATGGAGTAGTTTTGGGCAGCCCTCGCGTTCAGATTATGAGAATCTTTCTTGAACGCACATTTGGGGATGCGCATCATTGTTTCACCCATCATCTTCTCAATCTAGAGAGGAAATGGTGAGTTTGTAGCTTCTTTACCCTTTTCAGCAGATTCTAAAATTCTGTAATCTCGGTACCTGGTCTCTATGTGAGCGTCACATTTCAACATGTAAACATTCATGGCTGAGGTGTTACTAATAGATGCGGGGGGTCCCTAACTTCCCCCTTCCATGCTCGAGGATGTTGAAGCTTGAGCCATGTTTTTCCCATGTGGAAATGGGTTTGTTAGCATAGTAGGTTTTTTTTGTGCCAATAGCTTCTGAGCCTCCACAATTCAAGGGCATAGGTGATTTAGGTGGTCCTCCATACAAAGGTTACACAGATACTTTGACTTTCTCTTCTCTGTTTTGACCCCGCCAACATTGTTATTAGCCTTTTTGTCCCCTTTACCCTTTTTGTTCCATTGTTTCTTCTTTCCTTCAGTTTGTTGGTTGGCCTTTGGATTCTTCAACTACACACTATGTATGTCCGACATTTGGGTAGGGGGAACAACCAAACCAGAGGTCTGGCTGGCCACCGTCTGTTGTATCGAAAATCATTGCAATTGATTTGAAAACAGATCAGTGGAATTTCCTTGTGTTGAGCTCACAATACCATCGGCATGGGGTCCATACTTTTGTTTGGCCTTGTCGAGGATGGACTATGGTGCATCTGGTAAGATCTGATAGAGCAAGCCAGACTGAGAGTAAATCAATTCGAGCTGTTGTGCTCTCATTATCGCCTCCTCCTCTGAAAACACTCCAGAAGTTGCTACATCTTTGGATACAACTGGTACCAAAGACTTCAGGAACCACTCTAGCAAGAAAGTCGATCGGACCTGTACCTTAATCAATCTCTTCCAATGCCGCCATTCTTGGATGTGATCAGAGATATGGTATGCCTTAGTCTACTCAAAGTTGGCTAGCAATTCGGTGTCAGCATGATATCTCACGGGTAGCTGGAAATGGTTTAGCAAGACCATCACCAAGACGTTAAAGTAAGAATACCTCGAGCGGTTGAGCTCAATATACCATTTCATGGCACCCCCGATAAGAGTGCATTGAAAAAGGCACAACTGTACAGATTCATCTCGAAGTGAGTTTGACGAGCACCACAAGTGGAAGGTTGTCACGTGATCACGTGGGTCTTCGCCAGGCTTTCCTTCAAATTTTGGAATATCCGAGGGAAACTTAGTCGTCATGGGGGGCCAATGTGGATCATGAAAAATTGGCTCGTTGAGCACCCTTGACAAGTCTGGAAGATGTAGTGTTTCCAAAAATAGTAGTTTGGGTTGAGTACTATGTATAGGAAAAAGGGGTCCTGGAGTTTGACTAGCACCAGGTTGCCAAGAAAAGTTGGACTACTGGCCAGGGTTCTGGTAGAAGTCGTGGCCTTGATCATTGTACGAAAACTGTGTTTGTTGGGATATCATCTACTGACTCTCGTAATTGGACAACATGGGTTGGGCTGGGATTTATCCCTGCATTGTGTTCAGATGATTTTGAAAGGGGATGGTCCCAGCCGATCCGATGGGCTTAGGTACTGAACCCTACCCAGGGTTCCATTAACCATGGAAGGGGTTTCACCCGACCGACATCCCTTGCGAGGGAACTGATCCATGCCAAGGATTCCAAAGTCCATGTGAGGATAAAACTCATGTACTTGCCCCCTATGTAGGAATAGTACCCTGCAAAGGATTTTGTTGCCCGAAACTGGGGTTGCCCCCAACCGAGACGACAACTGAAGAAAAAGCGTTATTCCTAAACACGTTGAACAAAGAGAATGACATGGATCCCACCAGTGTAGTGTAAGAACAAGGTCTTAAATTGCCTACTCCAAACAAGTTGTAGTTAGCATTCAACCCGATGGGTTGCTGGAAAGCACCACCGAGCAAGGGGGACATAGGAGGTATATGACCCCCACCGTAAGGGATATAATTAAAGGGGACTGAAGTTCCCCCAGTAGACCATTTCATGGGAGCATTTGAGCTCCCTACCCCTAGACCCATGGTCTGTAGGGTGGAGTAGGTAAGGACTGAGTTCGAATCGAATTTGGGCATCCCATATGAGAATGGAGGTCCCGTCGCACTCTGCTTAAATGGAGTAGTGGTCCCTACCAATGACGGTATCGGACCACTTCCCAAGGTAGAGGGAGTCAAGACCACTATTGTCTGGACTAGCGAAGGTGGGTTAGGAGGTAAAATGCCCCCTGTGGTAGTAGTCGAAATGAGAGTATGAGGACTCTCGGATGAAGTAGAAACATTTCCTTCCATGGCTCCTTGTAAGACTATCTGACGCACGGAAGGTGTCACCTCAAGAGGGACAAATTGTACAAAGATTGGCGCCGACAAGTCAGTAATTGAAGGGTTTCCTGACCCGAGAGCTTCTGCTCCAAGGTCATAAATAGTAGGTTCCTCTGGAGTTGAATAATCTTGTCTAGGAGCAGGCTCAGGCATATTTTACTATGGCTCGACCGCTTTGAATGACCCTTGTTGGTCAAGTCTTCGTCGTAATGGTGGTGGGCGTGGCTCCAATGCAACCAGAGGCAAGCCCTGAAGCCTTCACGACTGACGGAGCTCTTGATCTTCCACTTTGTGAAAAGATCAAACAACACAGTAAGGATTAACTAGCATTTAAAACCAAGAACACACTAGAAAAAATCCTATAAGACAAATCAAGCAAACAACTATCTAGTAGGAAGAATAGTTACACGAGCCAACACTAGAGAAACTAACCAGTGCAAGTGAAACTCGAACACGAAAGAACCGTCTGGGTATACTCTGAAAAGTGTGACCCGAAATATACCCTAGATACCGTGGCATACCCCCGCAGTCACCCGTGTGAGTCCCTGGAATATGGGAAACTAAGTTTCCAGCTCGTAAACAGTCACCAGGCGGCTACAGTCGACAGTCAGGTGGACCAAAATGAGTAGGATAACAAGTCTGAAACCTATCGAGGGTATCAAAATCAAGTGGTCTGGAAGACAATAGAGGATCTCGAATGGATTCGAGGTCCATGAAGCTCCGTAGGCAAATGCAGTTGGTAGTATTCCCATGACATATCCTCAATATGCATTCCCCACTACGTTTAGTCTGGCTTTGGAGGGGTTATCTCTACTTCCTTTCCTCGTGTGACCTTGTGTTTATCCCTTGTGTCAGAGGGGGGTCCTGGATAAATTTTACACCATTGGACTTTAACACTCCCTAGATTTGACTACAATGTTTGTTTAACGGCCTTGAAGAGTTTCCTCTCCAACCTAATTCAAGGCCTTAACCCTAAACTAGTTGGTTGACCCTACAAACATAAAAAGTCTAATTAATTTTAGATTTAGCGTTCGTTTTAATGGCTTGATTTACTCAAGGGATATGGCGGTGAAACCAGTGATGTTATAAGAGACGAAAAGAGGATAAAAAGACAAAACTTGAAAGAAAAATTACTTCTAATCAAAAACAAAGATTTACAACTAACTCTTTGTAACCAACTTTTCTTTAACTAACTTTTTCAAGATATTTAAAAAGAAGACCTAAAATGAATTTTCACTTGACTACAAGCTACTTATGTTTCAAGAAATCAATAAAGAACTTAAAAAACAAACTCTTTTTTCCTTTCTTGCAAAAAACCAACTCTAACTACTTTACCAAACTGAAAACTATTTTTTTTTTTTTTTGAAATTGCTTCAAACAGAAAAACTGAAATAAATCTTTTTTCTCTCTTTTTTAAAGCAAGTGAAAGGGGTAAAAAGAACACCAAGACAAGAGTGAAATAGATCTTTGTCCCACTGCAGATCGTAGGGAATCATTAAAGAAACCAAACATGCAGATCAATCATTCAAAAGACTTGCTTAAAACCCTTTTAGAAGTAAACACAAGAAACTCAAATAAATAAGTAAACTGAATTCTAACCCAAGATATGGTTGTAAAAAAGAGACTTTCAACTGAATCAAGAAACCTTGAGAAGTATAAACCTCAATCAGGAAAGAGGTTGGCTTCCTCTTTTCCCAAAATTTCCTAAACCAGAGACGTTGATGTTTCTTCAACATCCTGCGTATGTACGCAGGTTGTTTACTGAGCAGAGCGCGTATGTACGTGGGCTGACTCAAGGCAGGGCGCGTACACCTCTGTATTTCTTTAAAAAAAGAAAGAAACATATAGTCTTATAGGGTAGGGAGAACTGGTATGGCACTTGAAGGTGACCAGAATCCCTTAAAAGACTCAGACAACTTGCAAGAAACTTGAAAGGCAGAAAAACCAATCAAACAACCAAAAATCCCCTAAAAATCTCTAGAGGCTTCCCCAGTATGGTTGCCAATTCTGCTAGCAGGAAAACCCCCTATGACTACACTAGGGTTCAGAATGTTGGTTGATCGATTAACCTTCTAAAAGTCAATTAATTCTCTAAACTACCCCAAACATACCAAAACTCATATGAAGAAAGAAAGAAAAAGGAGATCGGGTAACTATACCTCTAATCCCACGTCTGGTGATGACCTGCTTACGCTTGGAAGTTTTGTTGACCGAACGCCTCCTCCCAGGGCTGACCTGCATCCAATGATTGACAAATAGAAAACTACAAGAATGATATTCCATATATATGTTAGGGTTAGATGTTAGAATGTCAAAACATAAATCAACAAAAGTATTCAAGACACCATCATTTGGAACAGGAAAAGTAATTATTTTTTTAATAACACAATGATTATACCTTTACAATCAAAGTCGGCTATCATTCTGCGAAACTAGTTCGAGCTCCTCTCCACCAAGCTCCAAGTGCAAGTTTGTATAAACTTATCCTCTCAACCTTTTGATCTCTTCTTGGGAAGTGAATGGGTTAAATGGAGGGAGAAGGGGCTAATGAGGGAATGCTGAGGCAATTCTCACAAAAGGGCTGCAATATCTTGGGCAAGGAGGGGAAGTGAAATTGGGAAGAGTTTCATCGTTCTTATGCTTAGATGTGAAATGAGACCCAAACACCTCATTTTATATGACAAAAGGATGGTTATTCGGTTGGGTGAACCCCACACCCAGGTTCGGTAAATCCAAGTTAAATTCTCGCAAGCGACATGTTGAGCTCTTAAATGAGTACACTACTAAAAAAGCCTTGGTTTTCTACAAAATTTGGCTTACCATGGGTACCATCCTCGAAATGAGGGGAAGTGCCCAGTGGGTTTCCCATGAGTATTTCCCTTGAATATATATATGAAACGTACCAAACCATCACATCTGTTAAAACCTCTGCAAACCAAAACATTCGTAAATTTTAATAGCAAAGGTTTGCATTTCTATTATGTCGACAAAATTGGTATCAGTGTATTTTTTACTATATATGCACTAAGGTGCACTATTCGGTGAGGCAAACCGGTTTCATGACAAACTTAATTTTTAAAATATATAGTTTAATAAATGGTTTTACATACTAATTGAAAAAACACAGCGAAAAAAGAGAGGGGATTTCATTTTTCAAAACATATTTGTTTATAAATGAAAACACTATTCATTAGTTCATTTTTTTGGCAGAATTTAGAGGGAAGATTTGTGGAAGAGAGATTTAACACAAAATACTTTGGAGTGGTTGTATTTTTTTGAAGAGCCAAAATTGGAAGGGATCCATAGGAAACATTCAAATCTGCAGAGAAGAAATTTCAGGTATGTGATTTCATTCTATTGATCATTTCAATTTTCCCCTATTTGATTCAAACTATTTTCAATGCATGTTAAAAACGCTATATGGGTTTCATAGTTACCTTTGATATTGGAAGCTATATATTTCTTGTTGTTTTTTCTTGTTCCCCTCTTTTTTTAAGCAATAGATTTTTATAGGGTTTATTTTTATAAGCAATAGATTTTTTAGGATTTATTTTTTTAAGCAATATATTATTATAGGGTTTATTTAGTTGTATATGGGGCATTTGGTATCTATTGCAATGGTACCGCTCATTGCATCGGATCCCAAACCCTATCAACCCTATCGTTGTTAGCAATTTTGTTTTTTAAATTAGATGGTACGTGGTGTGCATTGTACAGGAAAAAATGCCCCGGTGTGCATTGTACAAGAAAATCGCCCCTATGCTCACTATATAGACAATCACACCACTGTGCATATATCTGTGTAAAGCACTGATTGGTCAAAAAAATAAATAGCATTGATTTCATATCATATGTGTATGGGTTAGCGGTGTGCAATGACTAATTGTACATGTTGGTGCGAGTATATGCTTGACGCCCCAATGCGTTCTGTTTAATGAAGTGCACTGAAATATTAGATTGTATAAAATTTTCATAATTTGTATTTCTGATGATTCCTATTTTTTTTATACAAGATGGCTAATATAAGTTCAAACAAAACATCTTACTCCAGCGATCACGATGGTAGCTCATCCCAAGAAGAGAGGCAGGCAAGTTCTTTAAGTTTTATTAAAAAGTTAATATATAATTTGAAATATTTGCAATTTTAAATCAATGATGTGTATTGGTTAATGTGTGTCATGCAGAGCAAAAACTTGAAGAAACTTGATAAGTTTGTTCGTAATATGAGTGCAAAAGAGGGTAAAATATTTATGGAAATGTTTCAAAGAGAAGAAATAGGTGGATCGAAAGGTAATCGACATTAAGTTTTTCTTTGACTTTTACTAAAATTGAATTTATTAACATTAATCGCTAACAAGTTTTAAACACTCAATTTCACTTTTTTTTAATGTTATGCAGTGATTGATAACGAAAGAATGGAATCTCGTCCTAAGAGGAAAAAAATTGTTAAGGATATAAATGATGATGACGGCTTGGTCATCAGTTAATCTGGAGTGGTGCTTGAAGTTAATGAGAGGGGAAAAATGTTTTACAGAGCTTTGAGG
Organism: Picea sitchensis; assembly: GCA_010110895.2. Lineage (NCBI taxonomy): Eukaryota > Viridiplantae > Streptophyta > Pinopsida > Pinales > Pinaceae > Picea > Picea sitchensis. The sequence goes on along the minus strand of SNQJ01S0004599.1, from coordinate 58,704 downwards.
GATATAGTGGAAAGAATGTATAGATCTCATTTCCACTTACAATACAAAAAATAATCCAGTGACTCCAAGGATCATGTTATATGTATACTACAAGAATCATTTATGGAGCCATGGTCAATGAGATCCGTGAGACTTGAAATAGAAAAACATTACAATAACAAAAAAGAGTCATATAAAATGTATTATTACTGAACATGTTTTTCTATAATGTGTTCCAATAATTACCAAATTAATTTGTTTCACTATATTTACTTTCATGTCCATTTAAGAAAGCATTTTTGTGCTTTTTCATTTTTCAGGAAGATTATGAAAATTCCAAGCAACAAACGAGGGGAAAGCCAATACATGCCGGTAGGGATGTCCAAAAGAGTGTACAAGGAGATGGTAAAAGAAATGAACATAATTGCATCACAGGAGGATGCATCCTAACAACAACGTGCATCATAGGTATGTGATCATTCATTTATTCTTTTATGTACATCAAATTTATTTATCATATTAAATACTAATTTTCAATTGTTTTGTTGCACAAAAGAAAACAAAATGGAACCCAATCAACACATAAGACAGGACGACAAGGAAAAAAGGGTTGATCGCAAAGTTTGTGAGTACTTACGTTTTCGACGTTACTTAAGTTTTCATATTTTTTGTGATCTTTATAATTGAATAATTAAATTACATTGATCCATGGATGTCTACTAATAGGTGCTAATTACAAAGAAGAGTCAACTGAACAATTGATCAACATTGGGCTAACTAAGGGTTGTGATTAGATGTTGAAGTATCAATGTTTAATTGAACAATTTGTAAGTAGCTATGTTGTTTAACTTCCCTTCTTTTATCATTAATGGAACAATAAGAAACCTTTATACTAATTATATTGACTATGCTTTTTTATGGCCTATTAAACATGCATGAAACAAATTTTGGAGAGGAGCCAACATAAAGCCTTTTGATAACCAACATGAGGCAAGGCTTTGAAACAATGTGTATGGTTTATGAATCAATCATTGCTATGGTACGCTTTTTTATTTATGTAATCATGTATATTCTACAATATTATAAAAGTAGATTTACTTATTATGATTTATTTATATTTTTGTAGATGGAACATGAGCAATTGGAACACCAACAAGAAGTCGAGCAAGAAAACATTTGTTTAGATAACTAAAGTAAAATATTGCCTACAACTGATCAAGAAATGAGGGATGCACACAACTCAAGCAATGAAAACAGTTCAAGTGATGAATGACAATCAATATAATTGAATGTTACTGCAAGTTGTATGCAGTTTTGTAGTATCAGTCTGTAACAATCAAGGATGTTTTTTCTTAGTGTAGTGGACATAATGTCCCAATTGCTTGAGGACATGTTACTAATAACTGTAACAATTACATATTGGTTCCATTTTGATTATTTTGGACCTTTACGTTGTCCCATTT